>OZ014514.1:14058335-14615335 GCA_963966075.1 Aphodius sticticus | reverse complement strand
TTGGTAAGACAAGTGTACCGGTCAACGCAATTTCACAACGGGCGGATTGTTAAATACATCGTTCCTTTTTCACCCTTCATGTAGTAATCGAGAAAAATGTAGGGAACTTTGACGTCTTCGGCGGCGTTATTCCAGAAAAAAAGTATCTTGGCTTAGAATTGACCACGTAAAAACAAACTCATCTTGCGAAATGCTTTGGGCGTCACCGAGCTCAATCTCAGTCATGGCCTTGATGGTCGTATTGACAAAATGCGAGCTACCTTGCTCAGTGTAATGCATACTATAGACAGATGGCTCCCTTGCAGACTTGTGGTATTCCTTGTGGTAGTGAGTCTTCGCGCGCGCGTAGAGCAGTAAAGCAAGGAGAACATAAAGGATTAAACACGTAACAGTCACCACAGGAGTTCCCAGAGGAAATGGACAGGTAGAGCGGATGAACCACATAATAATCCCAGTTCTTACAAAGTTGAGTCGAGAGGAACCTACAAAATGGTACAAGTACGTAGCGCGTGTAGAGTGGTTTCCAACTTAGAAGAATACATCCGGTTTAGTAAAACTGCGGCGGAAAACAAAATTGACGTCGACAGCTCCATAAAAGGAAATACAGTGGCGTCTCGTTCCAAGAGGGGTTTAAAATAAGAGAAATCTCATTTATGGTAGATATTTCAAAGTTTAAACTACTGTAAGTTGTAACAATATTGTAATGGTTCGACCAATAGTAGAATTTAGAGCGATCAATAAAAAATTGTAGTTTAAGTGAATTTCATTGTTGGTGTGTGTGTGTGTGTGTGTGTGTGTGTGTGTGTGTGTGTGTGTGTGTGTGTGTGTGTGTGTGTGTGTGTGTGTGTGTGTGTACCCGTTTTTTGTGACGACGATTCCGGAGAAACTGCTAAACGTATCGGGACGAAACTTCATATTTAGAAGTTTCATAACCAAACTTAGAGCTGAAAAGCTTTCTGTTGAAAAGGGTCCAAAGGAACTGGAGGTTTAGTCTTTGCATTTTTGAAAGATTTTGCAAATAAGCCGCCATTTCTGGAATTTCGTCGAAATAGTTAAGTAATAAATTAAAGATGAGGAAATTCTGAATAATTTATGACTATGGCATTTGGTACGATCAATAGTATAGTTGCATGAGCAAATTCTATTTCATCGAGATCGGTCGTACTGCATTTAAACTAGTAGCCAGGATATGTCAGAAATTATGATTCTAATGACAGTAGGTAATGTCAGGCTAATGTTTTGACATGATTTTGACAACACCTACTGTCAATATAAGCTGCGTTCGGATATTGAACACCGTCACTTTTTACACCCAATAACACGTAAGTGTCATTTTAACGGTGTACTCGGTGTCAACGGTGTACAATATCCGAACGCAGCTTAATCGACATAATATCTGTCTAGTTCTACTAGTTTTATTTTAATGCAGACATAGGCGATCTCGATCAAATAGAATCTCATGCAGCTAAATTATTAATTTTATATATAGTATGATAAAGTCATGTGCCTGGCCACATCAGATTTTTTGGATTTGGAAACGATTTGAGGGGATCGTGGAAATCGTTGCTTTCTATCATCACAAAAATTTTTGCAATGCATTTTTGAACCACCCTAGTGGGCACCCTTCTCCCCTTCCGATTTCAGCTGGATACGCACGCCCATGGCTATATACCAATAACCTTTTTGGTCCACAGTAGTCTGTGTCCAAGAATTGAACACGAATTGAAGTCTAAGATCTGTCATATACGATCACGTCAGTTTTGGGGTCCGCAAAATTGTTCAAGCGAGGCTTCTTGTCAGCCTGGTTGAATATAACCCGAAGGCTCTTGACTGGCTTGATGTCCGAGATAAACATGGCAAATGTAAAATTCACCTGCGTCACTCTAATTCTGTACGCCCTGATGTATCTGTCCATCAATTTCCTGATCCAGTACTTGCCTTCTGCCGGAACATTTAGACGATCCACTCGCATTGGTAAGACAAGTGTACCGGTCAACGCAATTTCACAACGGGCGGATTGTTAAATACATCGTTCCTTTTTCACCCTTCATGTAGTAATCGAGAAAAATGTAGGGAACTTTGACGTCTTCGGCGGCGTTATTCCAGAAAAAAAGTATCTTGGCTTAGAATTGACCACGTAAAAACAAACTCATCTTGCGAAATGCTTTGGGCGTCACCGAGCTCAATCTCAGTCATGGCCTTGATGGTCGTATTGACAAAATGCGAGCTACCTTGCTCAGTGTAATGCATACTATAGACAGATGGCTCCCTTGCAGACTTGTGGTATTCCTTGTGGTAGTGAGTCTTCGCGCGCGCGTAGAGCAGTAAAGCAAGGAGAACATAAAGGATTAAACACGTAACAGTCACCACAGGAGTTCCCAGAGGAAATGGACAGGTAGAGCGGATGAACCACATAATAATCCCAGTTCTTACAAAGTTGAGTCGAGAGGAACCTACAAAATGGTACAAGTACGTAGCGCGTGTAGAGTGGTTTCCAACTTAGAAGAATACATCCGGTTTAGTAAAACTGCGGCGGAAAACAAAATTGACGTCGACAGCTCCATAAAAGGAAATACAGTGGCGTCTCGTTCCAAGAGGGGTTTAAAATAAGAGAAATCTCATTTATGGTAGATATTTCAAAGTTTAAACTACTGTAAGTTGTAACAATATTGTAATGGTTCGACCAATAGTAGAATTTAGAGCGATCAATAAAAAATTGTAGTTTAAGTGAATTTCATTGTTGGTGTGTGTGTGTGTGTGTGTGTGTGTGTGTGTGTGTGTGTGTGTGTGTGTGTGTGTGTGTGTGTGTGTGTGTGTGTGTGTGTGTGTGTACCCGTTTTTTGTGACGACGATTCCGGAGAAACTGCTAAACGTATCGGGACGAAACTTCATATTTAGAAGTTTCATAACCAAACTTAGAGCTGAAAAGCTTTCTGTTGAAAAGGGTCCAAAGGAACTGGAGGTTTAGTCTTTGCATTTTTGAAAGATTTTGCAAATAAGCCGCCATTTCTGGAATTTCGTCGAAATAGTTAAGTAATAAATTAAAGATGAGGAAATTCTGAATAATTTATGACTATGGCATTTGGTACGATCAATAGTATAGTTGCATGAGCAAATTCTATTTCATCGAGATCGGTCGTACTGCATTTAAACTAGTAGCCAGGATATGTCAGAAATTATGATTCTAATGACAGTAGGTAATGTCAGGCTAATGTTTTGACATGATTTTGACAACACCTACTGTCAATATAAGCTGCGTTCGGATATTGAACACCGTCACTTTTTACACCCAATAACACGTAAGTGTCATTTTAACGGTGTACTCGGTGTCAACGGTGTACAATATCCGAACGCAGCTTAATCGACATAATATCTGTCTAGTTCTACTAGTTTTATTTTAATGCAGACATAGGCGATCTCGATCAAATAGAATCTCATGCAGCTAAATTATTAATTTTATATATAGTATGATAAAGTCATGTGCCTGGCCACATCAGATTTTTTGGATTTGGAAACGATTTGAGGGGATCGTGGAAATCGTTGCTTTCTATCATCACAAAAATTTTTGCAATGCATTTTTGAACCACCCTAGTGGGCACCCTTCTCCCCTTCCGATTTCAGCTGGATACGCACGCCCATGGCTATATACCAATAACCTTTTTGGTCCACAGTAGTCTGTGTCCAAGAATTGAACACGAATTGAAGTCTAAGATCTGTCATATACGATCACGTCAGTTTTGGGGTCCGCAAAATTGTTCAAGCGAGGCTTCTTGTCAGCCTGGTTGAATATAACCCGAAGGCTCTTGACTGGCTTGATGTCCGAGATAAACATGGCAAATGTAAAATTCACCTGGGTCACTATAATTCTGTACGCCCTGATGTATCTGTCCATCAATTTCCTGATCCAGTACTTGCCTTCTGCCGGAACATATAGACGATCCACTCGCATTGGTAAGACAAGTGTACCGGTCAACGCAATTTCACAACGGGCGGATTGTTAAATACATCGTTCCTTTTTCACCCTTCATGTAGTAATCGAGAAAAATGTAGGGAACTTTGACGTCTTCGGCGGCGTCATTCCAGAAAAAAAGTATCTTGGCTTAGAATTGACCACGTAAAGACAAACTCATCTTGCGAAATGCTTTGGGCGTCACCGAGCTCAATCTCAGTCATGGCATTGATGGTCGTATTGACAAAATGCGAGCTACCTTGCTCAGTGTAATGCATACTATAGGTAGATGGCTCTCTCTTGCAGACTTGTGGTATTCCTTGCGGTAGTGAGTTTTCGCGCGCGCGTAGAGCAGTAAAGCAAGGAGAACATAAAGGAATTGAACACGTAACAGTCACCACAGGAGTTCCAAGAGGAAATGGACAGGTAGAGCGGATGAACCGCATAATAATCCCAGTTCTTACAAAGTTGAGTCGAGAGGAACCTACAAAATGGTACAAGTACGTAGCGCGTGTAGAGTGGTTTCCAACTCAGAAGAATACATCCGGTGTAGTAAAACTGCGGCGGAAAACAAAATTGACGTCGACAGCTCCATAAAAGGAAATACAGTGGCGTCTCGTTCCAAGAGGGGTTTAAAATAAGAGAAATCTCATTTATAGTGGATATTTTAAAATTTAAACTACTGTAAGTTGTAACAATGTTGTAATGGTTCGACCAATAGTAGAATGTAGAGCGATCAATAAAAAATTGTAGTTTAAGTGAATTTCATTGTTAAATTTAAGGTTAGAATTTCTTGGCCACTATTTTTGGTAGGTATATACAGATGTTTCTTCATTTATGCGACAAACCTTTAAGACCTCAACAATTTTTATAAGTTATTTAATAAAAATAAAGTGCTAAGAGGTTACGTAATAAAAGGTTATTTTATTGAAATAAAAATATAAATAAAATATATGGTGTATGTAACAGTGTATACAGTATGTAATAACAGTATATAATAGTTATTTATGTACCAAGGGCATTGGACGGATGTTTATGCCTCGAGGGTGACAGTTTAAAAAGCGAAAAGCCCGAGAGCTTTTTAAGTCGCCCGAGGGTATAAACATCAAGTAATGCCCGAGGTACATACAAAATTGTATGTCCTACAAATACAAATGTCCTAAATAACAGTACAAACAATGCGGAGGTGAGTGACAATACAGACAATTAATTGTCAAACTTATAACCTTAATCGCCAATAATTGACATTGATCAGTGGCAATACAGACAATTAATTGTCAAACTTATAACCTAAATCGCCAATAATCGACATTGACGATTCAAAATTTACAATTTGAATGACAAATATTGATATATTTGACATATAACCATGGCAATCCTTTATGCCCTAGGGCGCATTAAGAATCTTTATCGCCCTAGGGCGCAAAAAGTAGCTGTTTTCGTCCCGGTAACTTATGATGTAAAGTGTCACTTTATGATCATGTAAGACATAAAAAATAATATCAAAGTAAATAAAAACAAATTAAAAATAAACTTCTTCGTGCGCAATCAAATCTATGTCCGAGTCAGCCTCGCTGTCGCCCACGCTCTCCTCCGACTCTTCGGATGAGCCTGTGTTAACAGCAAATACAAACTCATCTAATACTATGTCAAGTAGTCCTTCTTTGACCATAAGCTCTTTCTCATGTTTAATTACGTGCTCACTTATATTTTTCCAGTGATCACAGTTTGCTTCGGACAACATGTCAAATCTTTTCTCGGTTAGCTGATGTGCAAAATCATCTAATATGAATGTGGTGTTGTGTTTTGCGACCCAATTTTTTACAGAAGCCCAAACTTTTTCTATGGGATTTAGATCAGGGTGGTATGGTGGCAATCGTAACACTTTATGACCATGAGCTTCCATCAACTCATCTAATGCATATTTTTCATTATTGTTTGTATGAACTTTTATAAGTTCATACAAGTCTATTTTTAGTGAACCCTCCTTATAGGGTATGTTGTGGGTAGTGAGCCAATTTTCCATTTCTCTGTTTCTTGAACCTGAAGTAATTTTCATCCCTTCCTTAACGTTGTGATAACTAGCATTATCCACTACTAGCACTGACCGTGGTTGTAAATTTGGAATCAATTGTTCTTGAACCCACTTCATGAAATTTTTGTGGCTCATATCGTCATGATAGTCACCAGTTGTGGAACCTATAATATAATACAACAACTTGCATTCCATACTATATATATATATATGAATTAAATGCGATTAACATACCAGAACGAAAGATCAATAATCCATTGGGAATGAAACCGCCCTTTCCACCTGCGTGGACTATCAGCCGTTTTCCTTTGTTAAGCGGTTTTTTTAAACCGTTATCTTGCCTGGTACTATCAATCCAACTTTGAGGACATGCATGAGAGGAATGAATGTACGTTTCATCGGTATATACAATATTCCAGCCATCTCTACGATATTCCATAATGTTACGTAAGTAGGTACTTCAGTCGTTGGATTCGAATTCGAGAAGATTCAATAAGAGTTGCCCGATTATCAACTGTTTTCTGCCATCTGTAATTTCAAATATTAATTAAGTTTTAAAAAAAGCAAGTATACAGGGTGGTAATTAAGTAGCAGATAAAATTGATAACTGCGTCAATGGTTATGATAGAACAAAAACTAAAACGGATTTGGATTAGTGAGAGTCTACTGTAGTATGTTAGAGATTATGAGTAGTATTGAACGTGCAAGTACCTTTTTATGAAATAAACTTACCTAAAACCGATTTGAATCAACAGTCTCCGCATTGAACTAAACTCTCCGGTAGAACCAATGTTTGCATCTGTGATACGCTTGTAAATACCTATAAAAATATATAACCTATCAAAAGGTTTAATTATATTAATGATTATTAAACACTGGTTAATATATACATACTTTTCAGAGTTGGCCGGCACTTTTCTGTTATGTAGAAATTATTAACGATTTGGCGAATCAACGCAATTTAGCCTCCATTAACAGAATTCACTTTCGGTTTAATACTTTGGACTCTTACCGGTGATGAAAAACTAGGTCCAGCAACAGGTCCACTTTCTGCCACTTGCCTGGCTTCCATGCATGTACGCTGGTATGTTGATTTGGAAATACCTAAATTTGATACACAAATTATAGTTCATCGAGGTTAGATTACCGCTGTAAATTGTTAAGATTATTTAAATACCTGTTGCTTTTAGAATACGTTCTCTGTAGTTCGTCACAGGTATCTGAATTGATCCCTCTTCCTCTTCTTTAAAAAATTGCAAAGCTTTGTATATCAGCTCTCTCGCCTGAGAATGTATTATTTGGCACTTTTGGCCTACCTTTTCTTTCGTTGCGATTCCAAAAGCTACAAATTATGGAAAATATTATTGTTTGCAAAGCATACAGGGTCAACAAACGTTCTTACTATAAACCACGCCGTAGCCCTTTCTTTTGAAGTTGAACGTTTTGCGCCCTGATGCTCGTCACACTTGTTCCACTCGTTGTTTTCTAACTGCTTATGATACCATAACCTCACAAAACGATACGTTCATAACTGCGTTAATTTTATTATAATTTATTAGGATCATTTCTAAAGCATTCAGAATTGTTCAATTATTTTCTTATGGGCTAGTAATCACTGTAGACGTAAGAAATCTTCTCTGTTCAATCTATTTATTGGGGTACATTTTATGAATGCTTACCAATCTCCCAAAATATCTACGCCCCTGAATAAAATTTGATCTTCTGCGCAACATGGCGGGAAAACACCGGATGTGATTCTTCTGAGTTGAACAAACTCTACAAAGAGCAGTTAATAGGACGTTCCAAAGATCAATAAATAAGACGCCGCGCCGTTTGAAGTCTTAATGGGAGTGAAAATGACAAACAAAGAAGATATACGTATTAAAGAAATTCTACAACAAGCGGCTATAGAAGATTTCTATAAACAAAGGCAAGATATTCGACAAGCCTGCAAAAAGCAAATTCTAAACATTCAAGAAGAAAACAAAAAAGTATATAATTTGCGACGGAAAGAGGCGGCACAATATAAGGAAGGCGACCTAGTTGCAATTAAAAGAACCCAATTTGGAGGATTAAAGTTAAGAGCAAATTACTACGAAATAACCTAGGTTGGAGAGATGTAACCCCTTAAATGAAATGAAGCGGTGAGTGCACAGATATGTCGTTGCATCACATTTAAAATAGAAGTAAAAGTATACGAGGCATCAAAATTAAATTCATGAGCATCAAGTAATGTTACAATAGGCTTTCAATTAGATTGAATATTTTTAGTAAGCCAAACAAAGGTCATTTCAGAAAAAAGTAACGATTTATTAATGGGCATATATCTGATAAAATGTTTTAATCGAACTGTAGTGAGGTATAGTAGTCTCAATGACAATATTTGCACGACCAAATCATCATGACCAATTAGGCAACACCAAAGTTATACATAAACACACAGATTCACCGGCTGTGGACCCGTGGGCCGTGGCTATAGATTAAATAAATAGAATAGAAAAGAGGATAGAAAATAAATAAAAAGAATCTGTTCGCAGACTAGTGCGAAGCATGCGACGCAGGTTTGAGAAAGTGATTCGTTCTCGTGGAGGGCATACTGTTTTTACATAAGAAAATATGTAATTGTAGTGAATCAGCTTATTTTTCTTTTAGAAAATGGAAGTCAATGACAAACGTCTACATCGGTTCATAGATGTATATTGAATTAATGTTTTTAAACAAAGTCAATAAAAATGTTGTAACTAAAGTAACTCAAACATTCTACTCCAATTTGTAGCTATATGCCAACTGTAAAACTTGAGGCATTGTTTAAAATGTCTTATCAGTCTATTGGTAAAACACATATTTTTGAAATACATCGCCTCGTAATCGTTCCATTTGCAAACTGCACTGACGCTACTCGTATTATGCCATCTGTACCAGGATGAACTTTTATGATTCTACTAAATTCCACTTTAAAGGCGGTGAATTGTCTTCTTTAAGTATAACCATTTTGCCAGGTGTAGCTTGTTGTTGGATATTTCTAAACCATTTTGTTCGTTGTTGTAGTTCGCTAATATATTCCTTGGACCATCTCTTCCAAAAATGTTGTTTTTGTTGCTGGCATTTTTGGAAAATGTTCAAACGATTTTCATTTAAGTCATTCAAATCATTTTCAGATAGAGCTGCAGCAGTTTTTCCCAAAAGAAAATGTAAAGGAGTTAATGGAGAGAAATCGGAAATATCATTTGAAAGCGGAGTTAGCGGACGTGAGTTCACAATACTTTCAATTTGTGCAAGTACTGTTGAAAACATTTCAAAAGTTAAAACTGTATTTCCCAAAATTCTTTTTAAATGTGATTTAACTACCTTTACTCCAGCTTCCCAAAGACCACCGAAATGAGGTGAATATGGAGGAATGAAATGCCAGTTAATTTCTGAATTGGTCATTGAACTTATATTATCAATTTTTGATTGTTTAAAAAACTGTTTTATTTCCTTTACTTCTTTAGCCGTACCAATAAAATTAGATCCATTATCTGAATAAATTTCTGATGGTTTACCTCTTCTAGCAATAAATCTTTTTAAAGCAAATAATAAATTTGATGGTCTTATTACGCTAGCATTTATACCACGTGACAACAAATCTGCTGGATTGTCCTTTGATGGAACATAGTACCAATCATCAATACAGGTTAAAGTCTGAATTTTGCGTACTCGATTTGCTACAAAAGTTTTTAAAGTATTGCATTCTGTCTAATCCAACCATGAACTATAGCTAAGTCACTCCAGTAAAACCTTTTGCATATATTTATTGTAAAAGCATTGCTTATCTTAGTCATCAATTGAGATAATAATAATGCTGCACATAATTCAAGTCTTGGTATTGAAAGGGTTTTTAATGGAGCTACTCTACTTTTTGCACATAATAAATTGATGATACATTTACCATTGTGTTTTATTGTCTTAGCATATATACAAGAACCATATGCAACTTCTGAGCTATCTGCAAAACCGTGTAGTTCAATTTTCTCATAATCCTTGCAAAATACATATCGTGGGATTTTTATTAAGTTTACCTGATCTAAGCATTTTATCCAATCAAGCCAAATGGTGTGCAATGCTTGAGGTATTGTTTCATCCCATAATGTTTTTAATTGCCAAAGTTTTTGTAATAGAATTTTTCCTGTAATTATAACTGGACAAAGTAATCCCAGCGGATCATAAAATTTTGCAATTGTTGAAAGTATAGGCCGTTTTGTGACATATTTTGGAATTGTAAAATCGAAATTGTAAGTTAAATTGTCTTCGCGACATATCCAATTTAAACCTAAAGTAGCTTTGCATTCATTTTCTCCAATTTCTAAGATGCCATATGGAGTGTCAACAATTTCTAGGTATTTGAGGATGTTATGATCATTTGAAATCCACTTACGCAGATCAAAACAACAGCCCTTTAAAAGTTCTGATATCTGATTGCAATTTATGGCACCATTTTCTAATGAATCAAAACCAGTTAATAAATCATCAACATAAAAGTCATGCTGTATTATCTTTGCTGCTTGCTCATTTGTTTCCCTATTTTCAATACCTACTTGTTGTGAGCATTTGATTGCTAAGTAAGCTGCTGAAGTTGTACCATACGTGACTGTATTTAATTGGTATTCTGATACTGGGTCTGAAAGATTAAAACGCCATAAAATTTTTTGATATTTTCGTTGCTTTTCTTCAATGAGGACTTGTCTATACATTTTACTGATATCTGCCGAAACAGCATAAATGTTTTGTCTAAAAGGAATTAAAATTGAAAAAAGATCATCCTGGAGCCTTATTCTACAATTATAGCGATTAGCGACATCGCTATACCGTTTCGATTCGACATGACGTCACGTGTATCGATGTCGCTAAAATTCGGTAAAAAAATACCTTACTGACAGTACATTTGCTGTCAGATGTGACAGCAGTTCGATTCGTGGTCAGGAGGTTATTATGTTGTACGTTTGAGGCAGTGAAATGTATATGTTACGAAAGTGATAAATGTGGTTTGTATTAATAATTACCGGCTATTATTAATAATAACCGCATCATTTGGTCAATGTGATTAGAAACACTTAAATAATCACATGGACCGGCTATTATTAATAATTTCCTAACGGGCACGGTAAAAGTGATAAAAACGTTACTTTTTACAAAAGATCTTTTGTATACAGTCTTCAAAGAAGTTACCTAAGTTCTTTTGATTACTATGTAAGCTATTATATTTATTTACTTGACACAAATCATCAGTTCGGCTAGCCCAATGACCAAAATTACGAATAATACAAAACATTGATAATACAGAATGTTTTGTTTTGTCGCCCTTGTACTTTAGAAACTACTGGATATAATTGGTAATGATATTTGGTATACACCCAAGGACGGCTCAATGACGAAAACAAAAAGAACATACAGAGTGTTCAAACAATTTAACCATTTTATTATCGATAACACCCATTTTTAATGCATGTGGGTAGTTTTTTGTAAATGTACAATTACAGTAAATTCTCAAATCCCAATTATCTTGAAACTTTGCGCATTTCATAATAATTTTTTCAATATTGTATGTTCATGCAAATACATGCAAGAATAGGCAAAACATGGATGTTTTTACATAAATTGCACCGCACAATTGTCGCAAACATTTTTGAATGGTTCTGTTCCTAACACGGTATTATTACTTTTGGTGTTTGACAAAAAAGTACTATTTTATAAATAAATGATTAAACATTGTAACAACTTGCCCCAATCTTCCCTACATTAGGTTGTCCATTACCTATGCCTACCGTAAGCATATCTAATATCTGACGGATATAATCTGTTTTATAAGGCGGTTATTATAAAAGTGTTTATTACCAACAAAAAAAAAAGACTTTTAAATACATTTTTTATTTAGATATATGAAAAAATATAACAATAACAGAAACATAAAATAATTCTCAAGTCCAGGAATCAATTAACAGTAGGTAACTCAAATAAAATCTGCATCACATTTGTGCACTTACAAATCAAAAATAAACAATATTCATAGTAAATAATAAAATAAAAATAAAATACAGGTACAAAACAAAAGAGGATGACGTCCTATTGTTACAAACTTTATCTTGCTTTATTTTTACAATATAAATGGTGTAGTTGTTGTACTACCACAAAAAAATAAAGGTCTAGAAGGACTTTTGTATTCAAAATTAAATAAAAAACATTTTTTAAAGTTTTGTATTAAAAAGATAATAAATAATAAGTTATAAATGAAAATAATTTGTCTTTCCACAGAGACATTAACGTTCGAACTGTATAGACGTGTTTTCTTTTGCTGCGCTTGAAATCGAAACAGCTGTGTTTTGTTACATATTTTGAAAATTGTTTCACTCAATACTGGTGCATTGTACCAATCTGCACCCGGTGGGGTGATAATAAAGCGGATATGGAGCTGGATAGCTCGTCAAATCACTCATTTTCCGAGGAGGATAATAGAGAAGGAAATGCTGGGCAGGTTCGAAAACGTGGCCGTGGGAAGAAAAACTCGTTGCCCGAACGTCCAACCAAAAAGCCATCCAGCGAGGTAAGCGATACCCTATTTAAAATGCCTCAAACTCAACCGGTCCAGTTAGCACAACGAACAACGAATAAGCCATACAAGCCTATAGGTCACGATAAAAATACATATATAGAACGCCACAAACAACAAGAAAAGAGTAACTACAATTGCATCTACTTTCTAACAACAACAAAGGAAACAACACGTATGCAAATGTCTGATATCTGGACACGCAATAAATTTAACCCAAGAGATATAATTTTAAAAACAAAAATGGGATTTATAATTAAATCAGAAAACACCAAAGCGCAACAAATTAACAACTTAAAAACACTACAACAACAAAAAATCATTAAAGAGTTTAAGGAAACAAACACCAATTCTCCCTCCGAACGCAAACCACCAACTGCATCGTACTCAGCAGTAATAATTTCAGTTGATCAAGAAATCTCCGATCAGGTCATGAGCGACTTTTTGTCATCTATTGGGATAAACCACCGATACTGTAAACGCATAATCTCAAAAATTACGCAAAGACCGACATTCAAAATCCGCATTATCGCTGGTTGTGTCGATTCTTATCAAAAACTCATACAACAAGGAGTTTTCTTCAAAAACCGACACTACCCCGTGGTTGAGAGCCTTGCTCCGGCCCCTCTACCAATACCATGTAGAAAATGTAATAAATTTTCTCACACATCAGATACCTGTCAAGAACCAATTAAATGCAACAGATGCTTTGGCCCCCACTTCACAACTCAATGCGATTCCACACTCCCCGAAAAATGCAAAGCTTGTGGCGAAGAAGGACACGGAGGTTGGTCTATGAAGTGTAAAAACAGACCTACCACGCCAATAATTGGAATTCCGAACGCCAAAATTAAGACCCTAAACAAAAGATCTGATGAAATAGATAATATAACAACAAACTCATCTAGGATACACAAAGCGGTGACCATACACGATATGATTCTCGACACCTACAGTTCTAAGCTCAACTCAAACAAATGCACCAATAGACAAGAATTAATAAACAAACTTAAACGCAAATTCATCGAACAATACAACATTGATACCATCGTGTCCTTTTCCGGAACCCACATGTATATATTAATGCTGGACCTACATAATTTATCATCACCTTCACCAACCGAACCAAAACTAGGCACCCAAACAGTCACTAGTCAACAACACAATGACTGACATAAGGTTTCTGTATTCCAACATCAACAGCTACAACAGAAGATCGCACCTAGTTGGAAGATACATAGAGAAACATAATATACAATGTACTCTGTTTCTGGAAACAAAAACAGTGTCACCAATCTTCTTTCGCAACTGGACCGTTCTCCAGAATCCCAGCAAAATCCGAAACCAAAATGCAGGTGGGGGCGCCTTGGTAATGACTCATCCTTCTTTACGCCTTGGCAAGGAAACTCCAACCTAAACTAAACAACCGGCATAATGAGTGTCTCCACTTTACTCTTCCATTCAGTACACAAAAGATACACGTATTCCTGGTATATATTCACCCACACTCTAATATAGACGACACCATCTTTGTCAAGGCTGCTCTCTACGATAACGTGATAATAATAGGCGATTTTAACTCCAACCAGACCAAAACCAGACATATCTCCCAATTCTTAGCCCAGGCAAAATTCACCCAAATAAAAACCCGTCCAACATTCATAATGGCAAATAACCCCAACTCCACCCCAGACCTTCTATTATGCTCCCCAAATATTCTTCCCCTAATACACTCTGTCAAACTTATCCCAGACCTATGTTCAGACCACCTTGCCATTGACTTTCAAATTAAATCCCCTCATATCCCTCTTATCACTCCAGCTGAATATATCACCGATGTCAACCACTGTAATTATCAAGAGGTCAATGATGACATGAAAACATTTATTGCCTATAACCCTAACATCACCCTCCTAACGATCTCCAACTTTAGCGAAAAACTTACCACCTCAATCATGGAACATTCACCCAAAATAAAGAAACGTCATTATTCCTTCCCATTGCCCCCTTTCATACTTCGCCTTATCAAAGAAAAACGAAGACTGTACAGAGAATTCCAATATACTGAAGATCCGGATCTTAAACGAAAATTCAATCATCTGAACAAAGATCTACAAAAACTCATTCTGCAATACAGATGCGAGAAGTACATGGCAGCATGCAGCAAAATCGAGGATTCTAAAGGAAAAAGATACTGGACGGAAGTTAAAAAGCTATCTAAATACAAGAAAGCAGAATTTCCACAAGAATTAAAAGACCCCGTCACCCTAAACACTTACACCGATCACGAAGATATTGCGAACGTTCACGCCAGATATCTGCAGAACAACTTTACCTTCAGTAACGACCCGGAATTTAGCGCAGCAACCAACGACCACGTCAATAACTGGCACGAAGCCTACTTTCAACAGCTAATTCCTACTCCCGCAGACATACTTATCGAAGAGGATGAATATTTCACAGCCATGAGTAAAGGCAAAAACACCAGCCCGGGTTACGACTACGTCACAAGAAACTGTTTGCGAAGACTTGATCATGACATCCATAGATATATCATTAAGATAATGAATCATTGTCTGGAAAATCAAATCCTTCCTACCGAATGGAAAACAGCAGTGATTTCTTGCATACCGAAGAAAGACGGAGATCCCAAGAATCCCAGCAATTATCGCCCAATCTCCCTACTTCCTGTCATTGGTAAACTTTTCGAATCTCTTCTCAAATCCCGCCTCCTAGAACATATTGATCAACACATTCCACCGTACCAGTTCGGCTTCCGCCAAGGAACGTCAACCATACATCCTCTCTCCATCCTTATATCCAACCTCCAAACTGCTCACCAAAACAAACAACAATCAGCGGTACTCTTCCTAGATATCCAAAAAGCATTTGACTCGGTCTGGCATCGAGGCCTCCTATATAAACTCTCTCTCCTCAATGTCCCATTTTACATCACTAAAATAATTCAACAGTTCCTTCTCCAACGTTCCTCACGCGTCAAAATCCGTACATCTTTGTCCCAACCCGTCTACACCGAACAAGGCGTCCCACAAGGATCACCCATATCTCCCCTTCTATATAACATATTTTGCTACGACATATATGATCCCAACCCCAACATATTTAATCCTCAACTTTACGCCCTTCTGTATGCTGACGACACCGCCTTAATATCCCATTCCCGCTCCCTAGAATCAGCAGTCACTCATCTTAAAGCCTTGTTACATAGAATCCTCACATGGTGCAATTCGTGGAGAATAAAAATAAACCCGCAAAAAACACAATTTCTTCTCCCCTTCCATCGTATCCATGATAGTTCCCCCTCGATCCTAATCAACAACACCACGATTACTCCCTACCGAAACTGCAAGTACCTCGGAATGTTGATAGACCCAAAGCTAAAGTTCTCAGCACACACCAAGCAAGCAAAAATGAAAGTTAAGTCAAGAGCAACCAACTTCAGATGCCTCACGTATAAAGACGGGGGAATAAGCATAGCAGCTGCGGTTCACATTTACCGAACTATATGTCGCCCTATCTTAGACTACGGCTGCCTCCTATTCACCGACATACCTCATCAGGCAACCAACAACATCAGCGTTGGAGAACGATGCGCTCTGCGCAGCATCACCAGACTACGTCACCCCAACAACCCCCTCCACAATCCCTCGAATGAACTCCTGTACAATTCAACAAAGATTATCCCAATTACCACCAGACTAAAAACCCTATCCATAAATGTATCCAAAAAATTCCCAGAAACCCTATTCCACATGTTCCTTAAAAAAAATCCACAACTACGCATGTCCAACCCCAAACCCACAACCTTCGACACCATCAAGAAGCTTAAGGAATTGTAGTCATTGATATGCCATAGATGAGAACACCGGGCTGAACGACTACGGTCCATGGCCATTTCCAGGCGAGAAGAACACTTAAACACTTCCGATTATGTAACATGTATTGTATTCATATAGTTTGCTGGAAATAAATGTATTCTATCTTTGTCTTTCCACGAATTGCATAATACAGAAGCACTATGTACGTATGCACTGGCTGAATAATACAAACCGAGTTTCTAATTTATTACTTACTTAGCCTTTAAGAATTGCGCAAATAAGCATGCCCCAAAGAGTTACACACTCGTGCATGCAATTAGTATGGATTGGCATCTTTTAGTCTCGTTTTGATAATCTTCCTTATTTTAGTCCTGAATAGTAACTAAATAAGTTAGTCAGGACTAACGTCACTAAAGGCCCAACACTGAAAACCCAGTGAATAGATTCGTTGTGTGGCGATTATGTAGATACTAACAGAATTCCAAAGCTGAGGCTCTATTATATTGTAGCATCACATTAATGCAATATCGAATTGAAATATATCACATTGACCACAGCATGCTGGAAATTATTAATAATAGCCGGTTCATGTGATAAATTCTTCACTTTAACCTCGCCACTTGGCTATTATTAATAATAACCGGTAATTATTAATAATAACCTATTTATCACTATGGCCGTAACATATATACTGCGTATTTTCTGGAAAGGACCCGTAATGGTCAATAAGTGAGGTAAATGCATTTGGTATGCAACTCGCAGTGATGTGGGCTAGCCATCTCTTTGTATTTCATTCAGTACTACGGCCGAATTACACATTTTTATTTATAATATCCTTTTTCAATTAAATTGCAACAAATTAATCAAGTTTAACTTTTGCAGAGACTTCAATAAACTAGATAATAATAGCAGATTTAATAAAAAGTATATTTTATTCATATATTCCGGCTAAATAAAATTTACTGTCTACATATAGGTACATACTCTCAAATTATATATTAGTAGTTCAATCCAATGACTAAATGCTCTTTGTATTACTGAATTAAGGAAACGCGTTCTCATATAAAAAGTAGTCCACATGATGCTGATTATATTTCCTTTCCATCCGTTCATATGATTAATAATCTGTAGTCTCTTTATTTCCACATAAGCCACGTGTCTTCAAAGCCATGGTATCAAAAAGAAAGTGTCCAGTATGACAGGTATGGGCAAGCTGGCCCTGGTATATATCTGACATTCTTTTTTTTTCACGTGATAAGTCAAGTCCGATTTTTATCAGCTCTCTTCCAGAGCTTAAAATTTCAGCCATGGGAGCATCCTGGGACCAATTAGGCCTGCTGATTGTCATGCTAGGATGTTTTGGAAGATGGAACATTGAAATTATGTTCACATACCGGAGAGCGGAGCCGCAACAAGACGAACATACATAAAGACGTCAAGAATCAAGTCCAGACAAGACCCACATCAACTGGAACAACTCCAACAGCGAGATCTTCAATGTCTGCCTGCGATTGCCCTAATGTTTGGTTACCATCGCTTGCCGTCCTGCTTCTTCAAAATCTTAACCTATACCAGTTGGCTATAGAGTTATTGATAGATCTATTTGATTGCCCTAATGTTACCAGTTGGCTAACATTTTTGGCTTGCCATCGCTTTCCATACAGAGAAGAACGAACAGCATGGCCCCTGGACTGTCACTGTCACTGTCATTAACAGTAATTTTTTGTCAAAATTGTCAAGCGTTCAGGTACTGCCCCTGTTTAATGTTTACTAACATTTCCTTTAGCCCATCTAGAAGAAGGCGGTGTTTTTATGCAAGTGACAGGAAACGGCTGCTACTCTTGGTGAACACCACTCCGTACTCTTCTAGAGTACCGACAGATACATCTGGCTGGCAGTAGTCACAACCAGGGCCCCCCTTTTGCTGACACAGAGATGTCAGTGCCTCCTCCCGACGTTGGCCAGGCTTCAGTTACACCCATGTAGGAGAGGGCCATATTGTTATGCGCATCAAGCTGCATTCTGACATCTGATCCCTGTTGGGCAAGACGGTGAATACCAGAAGTCCGTGTTTCTATCATTCACCACTTCAAGATGATCACAAGTGACACAAAGCTACTCTTGGTGTACTCCGAGAGCACCCAGTAAACTTGAGTACCGCCGGATACATCTATCTGGCAATAGTCCCAACCAGTGTACCTTTGGCTGATACCCAGATGTCGGCGCCACCTTCCGATGTTGGCCAAGCTGCAATTTCGGTAACGCATTACACAATTCAAGGTTGTATAAGCACTATAAAATTTCCCCAGACTGGGTCCAGAAATTAGATCACTTCTTACGGATTCAGCAGAGTTTCGAGATTCAACACATTTGAATACTCAAAGAATAATAGTCTTCAGTTATTGGGGGAGGAGTAGGTGCATTAAAATATTATGGTGTATTTTGCAAAGTTTAAAAGTTAGTGGATCAAACCGAAGTTCCTCAGTTTATTACTCTTTCTCAATAATTATGGCGACCTACCGTAAGGTTAGACAAACCTCCAATTAGGTCATCAACAACACCCCAATCAATTAGTTATTGATTGTTGAAGCTTTCTAATTGTGAATATCGAAATATTCACAATTTGCAGAGACCAGAGGTCAACTATTTCATCTTGTGAATTCTGGCGCATTGTCCTGGGACCCTGATGACTGGTCTAAAGTACCCTTTCAAGGCAGACATCTTTATATATGGTACCAGTATACAATATCCCAACCGTCAGAACCAGAAACCATTCAGCCAGTCTTTAGACCATATTGAAATGCTTACATTGGGCAAAGAATCTGGGTGACCATATTAGGTCGATATTCCGGGGCGACTAAGATGTGTTGTATCAAGGTGGCCCAATTCTTCAGATCAGTTTCTGCCTCCAAATTTTCTTAAGAAAGAAGAATCGGGTGGCTCTAATAGTAAAAACAAGTTTTGTACATATTGGGATTTCTCATCAACTTCAAAAATTGCAAAATTCTGTTTGTGAATTATAGCCAGGCCACTCTAGTAATTATTAAGATCTAACTTTAAAATGTTTGAATTCGTTAATTCAGAGAGAATATTTCAAAATAAAACATATTGGCAAAATTTTTAATGTTGCCTTATAATTTGAATATATTTGAGTTTATACAAGACTATTTTATAGAAAGTGTCTTGTCTTTTAAGCAACATTTCTTAGCTTCAATATTCTTACCTTAAGTGGTGACCTTAGATGACTATATAAAGTGGTTCACTCTGTATAAAGACTGACAATTTTTCAAATGAAAACTTTTAGATATCCCTATCGCAATACCTTGTATCAATGAAATTGTTTCTGAGCATTGCCCAGATTAAACAAAGCATCCCAAGGATGTTTAGGACGTAAAATCTGATTTTGCATATTATTTTCTAAAAATAAGAAAGCGGATTATGCTTCAAGATCATTAAAAATAGACTGATATCGGATAACTGAATTCACCTTATTCATTTCGCCGCTAAGAGAATTACTCAATGCTTGGGTACGCTTTATATACTTTTATTTGCACAGAAAAGTATTTAATCGGGGCACGCTTCTATGTTCCTGGTTACAGATCCTGGATTTCATAGTGCTGAAGTCGCCGTTTTTTGGAAAAAATCATTATTTTTTCATTTTTATTTGCAGCTCCAGAATACCTTTCTAGAAGTAATCCTAGAACAAATTTCAGTTATGCCTTACTGGCCGTTACAACCGCAGTTGTCCTAGTGTAAAATAAACATTTCCCTGTTGACAGGATAGATGTCAACCAAGCATTAAAACGGCTAGGGATTAGGTCTGGAACTAATAGATGTTGCTCGTTCTGCTGGAAATTCTAAAATTCTAAAATTCACAAATTAAAACGTCCTCTCAACTTCGTATGCGAGTGTGGCATATGTTTTATATGACTATTAATACCATGACTATTAACACCCTTTGGAGTCTGCCAATAATGGGTTTTTACAACTTTTCCCTACGGAAAAGGTATTTTTTATCAAACACTGAGTTCCATGCGATACATGGATACAATACATGCCCTAATTCGTATTGGGTCCAATAGGATTTTACCCCTCTTTTCTAAAAAAGATCCGTACTGCATTTATCAGGTATTTTGACCTGTTTGGGTAGTTACACAAGATTTAAATTCATTAGCGCCTAAGGGCCGATCTTACAAAGCACGTTATACCATGGTATAACTAAATATTGGTATAAATACCGGTATAAGTTGTTATTACTAGGACAACACAAATATTTTAGCCAATGGGAGGCGGAATAGCACTATTTATACTCGGAATAACTATTCCACTACTTATACGTACACTTGTAAGATCGACCCTAAATCAAAGATTTCTGACACTCCGGTATAGGCAGCTGTCTGTTTAATATATGCCTTAAAAGATATTTTTATCTTCTTTTTACATTTGGTATATAACAATAACATACCTACATATTGGGTCCAGGATCTATCCCCAAAGTTACGCTGGCGCGGCAGTTATCTTTTTTGTTGTCTTGGATCGACCAATGGCGTGAGCTTGGAGTAGCTAAATGGACCGCTTATATCAGCGGTCGGCAACCAGCTGCCGATGTACTTCTCCCGCTCGCGGGCAGTCTCATAAGTTTGCTCCGCTTCTGAAGGTCCGCGGACCCCTAGGTTGGCGTTAACATGTGTTCCTGTGAACCGTTACCAATAATTTGGTGATTTTTTCTGGACATTAATAAACCGCTCAACCGCTGCTAGTTTAGTTCTTTGAGTGACAGTTCGCCTCACTGAAGTCAAAACAGTCTAGTTTTCCTTTAATGTCAATCAAATGTTAATTAGATGCTGAGCCATTAAAACTCTAATGAATTCATTGGACATAATGTATACCTAGAAAGCAGAAACATTTATATCTTTCCTTGTTATTTTCTAATTTGTGTATACATATTTATTGTGGATTCCTTTAGACCGTCATCTTATCTGAAACTAACGGTATTTTCAGGTCTGGTCCAACTAAGCTTATATTTTATACATAGTACTCAGCAATTGTATTCAATTATATTACTTTTCGAGGCAGCAAGGACCAATTTGCCTATCTTGTTTTGGAAAAAACATATTAAACATGAAATTTTGGGAAGAACATTTATTAAACTTTTGCGTTTGTCCGCTGGTCATCGAGCTCAAAGATTTTCCCAATGCAAATTATTAAACGTCTATTTTAATTCATAACAATATGAAATTAATTCCAGACTTTATTTATACATGTACATCTAGTGTGTTATTCGTTGGCTGTATTTACGATTCTTTATCTATAAAAATACTTTGACAATATGTCGTTAAACATTTTCAGTTCATCAATAATGTTAATATTTTTCGGGGAAGTTCATTTAGCGATTATTTACAAGGGTCTCCATCATGATATATACCTTCTTATTATTTAGATGCTTCGAAAAGCCACATACAAGGGTATATTGAGGTATTTGTACTGTATGGTTCATTGAGAATTGTTAACATGTTCTTGCTAGTGCATTTTGTTCTGCTTCTTATTAATAAACAGACGATAATGCTGATTTGGCTCTAAATTGCACTGTGCTTTAAACATCTACAGATTATTAATCATATGAACGGATGGAAAGGAAATATAATTATATGATTAAACGAACTTACCTTAGTGAAGTTCTATCATAATTATATATCCTCTTCCATCCGGAATATGATTTAACCCACCCTTCCTTTGTTTAGACTTTCCCCAACCCTGAGCAATTTAGAGACTGTGCTTTCAAGAGAATGTCAGATATATACCAGGGCCAGCTTGCCCATACCTGTCATACTGGACACTTTCTTTTTGATACCATGGCTTTGAAGACACGTGGCTTATGTGGAAATAAAGAGACTACAGATTATTAATCATATTCCGGATGGAAGAGGATATATAATTATGATAGAACTTCACTAAGGTAAGTTCGTTTAATCATATAATTATATTTATTGGATAATATTAATTATAAATAAAAAATTATTTTTCACATTTTAAAATTTTTATTTATTCGAAATGTTATTTAAAACTACATTAATTACTTACTTACGAATATAAAAAGCAATGTTCTTAGCAACAATATTAACAATATAATTCGACGGCCTAGCTGCAATACCACGTTTCATCTATAACACTTAGCAAAGCATCAAGTTTCAAACATTTCTTGCTACATCTTTGTTTGATTTGATAATTTTGTCCACAATTCCTACTGGGTCTAGAAGGATACCACTTATCTCTTCGGATAGCTATAATCCACCGTTTTAAAACTTCTTGACCTTTAGGCGGGAACCTATAACATAGTATGCTGCTGAACCATTATTAGCTGTTTCGATATTCTACACTTTTGACACACTGGTTGTCACTGGGTTCACACATTCCGTACACAATGAACGTAAAGTGACATTACGTACGCATAGCGATATCGAATCAACTTATCGACACCTCCGAAGCTGTCGTTAAATTTAGCGACATGTCGGAAAGTCGTGACGTCAGTCGATATCGATAAAAACGGTAGAATACGGCTATCGATGTCGCTAAGTATTCGATGTGACGTATTGCGATATCGCTAAGTGCTGCAGAATAAGGCTCCTGAACTACTGGACCAGCTATTTGGCATTCATTCAGACTGTAACCTGTATCTGTTGGAGCTGAACCATCAAATACAACCCGCAACTTTGTGGTTAAACTATCACTTCTAACAACACAATGGTGTGGTAAATAATAGCCATCTTCGTCAATTTCAATTGTGTTAGTTACTTTGGTCATGTGTTCCAAATCTATATACTCTTGAATAAAATCAAAGTACTTTTGTTTTAAGATAATATCTGAATTTATTTTCTTTTCTAATGACATGTCTCTCTTTAAAGCGTTTTGCCTTGATTTGCCTAAATGCTGTAAATTTTCGTTAAAAGGAATAGATACAATGAATCTACCTTCTTTATCTTTCTTTAATGTGCTTTCAAAATAAGTTTCACAATAAATATCCTGTTTTGACAAAATTGATTCTGAAATGTTTTCATCTATTTGCCAAAATTTTTCTAATTGATTACTTATGTCTTGAGAGAAAACGCATTTCCTAGTTTGTGAAACATCAGCAAAATTACCTGATACTATCCAACCAAACTGCGTTTTCTGTAAAATTGGCTCTTTTTCTCCAAGTGCTATTTGTCCAACGCATATAAGCCTCCAAAACAATTCTGCACCAATGAACATATCAATTGGTCCTGGTTTGCAAAATTCAGGATCTGCCAATTTTATGTTGCTTGGTGTATTTAAATTTTCAACAGAAATAGAAATATTAGGTATATTTTCTGATATTTTTGGAATTATTAAGCATGACAATTCTTTCTCAAAGTTGTTTATTCTTGATTTAATTTTAACTTGACATTGTTGTTTTATATTCAGGGCTTGCTGTGTTATGCCACTGACTGAAATACCAATATTAGTTTTAATAATTTTTAACTTTGATGCAAAATATGACGATATGAAATTTGATTGAGATGCACTGTCTAATAAGACACGACATTGATGAGGTTTATTGTTGATGTCAAATGCATTTACTAAAACGGTTGATAAAAGAACTTTGGATGTTGTAATACAACTAGAGCTTAGAGCAACGCTTTTATCGGTTTGCCTTTCATAATGTAAAAGAGAATTATGTTTACGGTTACACTGCTTGCAATTTCCGTATTTACATTGAGGATTAAAATGACCTGGTCTTAAGCAATTATTACACAATTTAGCTTGCTTAACGTGTTTTTGCCGTTCTTCGACACTCATTGCAAGAAATCCTGGACAATTATATGCAAAATGAGATTCTTTACAAAGAGAGCACTTTAAACTAGTTGAAACAAAAGAATTCATTTTTTTATTTTCTTGTGTTTTGCTATTATGACCTTCCATTGTTTCTAATATATTTGCTTTTTGTTTCAAAAATGTTTCTAAATCAACTAAAGTAGGAAACTGATCATTGATTTTACATTCTTCCCATTCACGGTAGGTTTTCTTATCCAATTTTTGCAATATTATATAAATTATTAATGTATCCCAATACTGTGTAGTAGGTTGCTTTAAAATGCTTAACGCCCTAATGTGCTTTGACAATGTATCAATTAATGATCTTAATTCGGTTGCAGATTCTTTTATTATATTGTGTATGTTAAAAATAGCCTTTATGTGATTATTAACTAATAACTGCTTATTATCATAGCGTTCACAAAGGAGATCCCATGCAAGATCATAATTTGATTAAGTAAACTCTATTGATTGAATGACTTGCAGAGCACTTCCCTTTAGCGAAGCACGCAAATAGTGATATTTTTGTATTTGACCAATTGCTTGATTTTTATTAATCAGAGAATCAAAAGTATCACGATACTCTAACCAGTAATCATAATTACCATCAAATTTTGGTAAGGATATTTGAGGAAGTTTAATATTATTTAAATTGTTTGGTGCTGAAGCTGTGTTACTTGTACTATCGATGGCAGCAGCAGAACCTTTGCTTTCTGTATGTTTTGCTAACAAAAGCTTTGCATCTGCTAGTGTTTGACAATAAATGTCCTCAAATTCTGATCTCTCTAATACTTGCTGTTCTAAAGAATCATGTATTACTTCTATTTGACTTTGAATGTTGTCAAACTCATCAAACATTTGTGTAAATTTCTCTAATCTTATGTTTAGCTCTTCTACAGAATTGCTAGTAACTTGTGCATCATGCACCTTTTGCTTAAAAGATTGAACATGTTTTTTAAAAATTGTTAGTTTGGCCTTTATTGACCCACGACGTTTTACCAATGTAGTGATATCCATGCTAAACTATAAATCCTTGCACAGAATTGACAATATTATCAACTTACGTATAACTGACTTATTTTTTGTTGTCAATTTGACAAATATTGATGACTTTTGCTTGCAACGAACTGAAATGACCGATTGACCTGTAATGGCTGCAATAGGTTCCAGTGTTGAGCGTCTATCCTAATACTGCTGCTTGACATCTGCTTGCAACGCGCTGAAAATGACCAATTGACCTGGAGTGGTTGCAATGGTCTCCAGTGTTGAGCCTTTGTCCAACTGATGGTGTTACAAATTCTGAGTGGCAAATAGTTGATGTTCTTCAAAAATGTCAATCTTCAATTCCGAGAGGAGAGTTTGTTGGTTCACCTTTTGATTACTAAGGTTGATGATCGTAGATGTTCTTAGATGATCATAGATGTTTATATATGTTCAAAAATCTTCATACCAGTTCCTGAAGATATCGCGGTTCGACGGACCATGTTTTTACATAAGAAAATATGTAATTGTAGTGATTCAGCTTATTTTTCTTTTAGAAAAGGGAAGTCAATGACAAACGTCTACATCGGTTCATAGATGTATATTGAATTAATGTTTTTAAACAAAGTCAATAAAAATGTTGTAACAAAAGTAACTCAAACATTCTACTCCAATTTGTAGCTATATGCCAACTGTATATTTTCTATTTTAAACACATACATTGTATTAAACCTCACCAATCCACAGAGAATCCGACTGCCATCGATACTATGATAGTCATTTCCATTTTGTTTTGCGTTATTAGTTAAATATATGCCATTGAAGTATACCAAATTTGATTTGCCTAGAACTATTATTTAAAAAGTTACAGGTTTCGAAAAAAGTGTTCCCCTAATTTTTTTGAGCTGTGTACCTATTATATATGTTTAATGTTGATTTTCATGTTTCGATGCTTTTACGCCATTTGTGTTCAATAGTTTATAAGTTATAGTAGTAACTTTATTTAAAATTGTTTGAAACAAGTAAATTTATTTTTCCAATTATTAGTTAGTGGAGATGTGCTTTGTGGGGTATTGATATCGCTAATTTAGTGGCTGCTGAGATAGCGATCTTTTCTGTTAATATTCCATGACAGAAGTCGGAATACATCGGACACGAATTTACCTCAAACACTAACCAAGTTAGATGTTTTCCAGGAAATTAGGTCCTCCGTGAAAACTTATATCCCATCGGTAAGGGCGAGCGAGGGAGCGTCAATTTACAACCGAAATGAAACAATTAGCGTCGCAGGTAAATTCGGGAACTAATTACCATCCGCTATTATTTTACAGTAACCCGAGGCACTGTACGCATAATTCTGAAGAAAAATTCAAAAGCGATGATTGAATGTTCTTTCAGCTCTCTTAAGGCTGGTTGAATTTGATATTATTTTTTGAAATTAAAGAAAACAATGAGTAGCTTTTAATTCTTTTGGCAATTACCAGCAGTTCGTACAGTTATAATGTTTGGAATAATCAGGATGTACTTGACACAAGTCATAGTACCTGGCCCATTCCCTTGTTCTGGAATGCAGTGGTAATCAGAGGACCTGTCCCAGAAGGTGTAATACGCGCTCTTTTTGAAAAAAAAAAACAATCTTCCCCTATACGTGTACAAAACCGCACAAAAACGGCAATTTTTTTTTTGCTGTTAGCATACTTTTATGTATCACGCAAACCCGTTGAATTAGATCATTTGTCTACTATCTACTGTCTTTGCGTTATTGAACATTTGTTACTTCTTAATATCTCTTTAGCCATTCAATTTTTAAACAAAATACCATATTGCTATGAAAAAGACCTTTGCTTTCAAGTACATACAAGGGTTAGGATTTCTGAAATCTTATAATTTTTGTAGCAGATAAACGTCGCGGAAAATGTGCAGTCAGAACGCTTGGCTTAATTAGCTACATGAATTGTGACCTAAAAATTCTCAAACATCACCTCAAAGGCAATTTGATGCTTCACGTTTTTAGGGAGACAGTGGTGGTTGACGTATTTACTCCACGATCGGTTGAGCGAGCCGTGTAAAGTCCCGTGTTAGCATCGGTCCTGGTTGCCTGTGTCGGGTATTTATTTTGTGGCATCAAAATAAATAATGTCTGGTACACTTATGAAAACAAAGTACAAACTGAAAGTAGGCGGCTATTCTATAATTAGCACGTTTATGGTTACGTTCAGTAACGAGGAAGATATTGGGCAAATCTACAATATTGTTACGGATTTAGGTTCGAAGAAAACGTTCGTTGTGTGTAAGAACTATTTATTTTTACACTAAGTTAACAACACTATAATACTAATTATATAACGCTTTTATTTATATTCACTGCGCTCGTAGTACCGCGATGTTCACACGCGCTGCTTCTGTACTACCCTGGCTCTCGAGTCCGGCGACTTATATAGCAGCCACGCGTCGTGTCTCGAATATTCTAGAGGCAGCGACTCTACGCTAGACCGTTCGATCGAAGCGTGTCGTCCGTCTCTCCCGTATTTTCGCGCGCTTGCTGGATTGTTCTGCGGGCTTCTACAACGGGCAATACACGCACTTCGCTCTCGCAAGCGCTATCGTTACATTGCCCCCTCCTTAGACTGTTTCGCCTCGAAACAGCATCCCCATGGAAGTACTTGCACTCATCGCTTCTTTTGCAGGTGCCCGTTTCATAAAAATAACACCGGACACTCTTTTCGGTAGTTGATTGGTGTCGGGGATTGAAGCAGCAAACGACGATCTTGACGGCGGTGGCCCTGAATATGGTCTCCAACATGTTTCTTACCACCCTCCATTCTAGTCCATCCAGTCCGCACCCCAACTTTGGTATGGCTAATTTATGTTCACCATTTAACTGCATACGATGCTTTAAATTTTGGAAACATGCCCACATCGAGTGGTAGGTTGGCTTCGTAAAAGAGGACCCCTTGGTCACCAAGTAATATGCGTGCCTTCCGTTGACTTCCAATTCAAGAGCCTTTCCAATCTCCGGCCGTTGGTCCTTCAGCTTATGCACCTGTCCGAACTTCCTTCGGAAAACCGTGGCTATCCCTTTCCGCATAAGCAAGTCGTCTCCAATGCAATGGGCCAACGCGTAATCAGTAGGCATCGTAAAGAGGTCACGGCGTTCTTCGATGGTAACACCGTACCGCACCTTGCGACCAGTGGTGTATTTAGCAAGGAATTCCTCTAGTTCGCCATTTCCTTCACATATCTGGTTTACACGCTCTTCATCAACGTTGCCCGCCTCATACGGCGCCAAACGATTAAAGTGAACAACAATCGGTTTCCTGGACAGCGGCTTCTTGATGCGATAAATTACATCGTTTATCCGTTTGACAACTTCGTAAGGTCCTTCCCAGTTGCGTTGAAGCTTGGGTGAGAAGCCTTTTCTGCGACGGGGGTTGTATAGCCAAACCTGGTCTCCTTGTTGATAGCCTCCTTGCGTACCCCTCACGTCGTATCGGTCTTTCATTCGTTCGCTAGCATCCTGAAGATTCTGTCTCACTTGCTGGTGGATATTGTCCATTCTTCTTCTAAGATTAGTGACGTAATCTTCACCCGCCAGATCATCTCCTGGTTTTGATCCGAATTTCAAGTCACAGGGCAGCCTCAGTTCCCGTCCAAACAGAATGCTGGCCGGACTCTGACCAGTGCTCTCCTGCACCGCCGATCTGTTGGCTAGCAGAAACAGATGGATATGTTGATCCCAGTCCCTCTGGTGATCGGCTACCACCTTGGAAAGATATTTCCCCATGGTCCTATTCATCCGTTCCACCATTCCATCCGACTGGGGATGTAACGGAGTAGTTCTTGTCTTCTGCATTCCCAAAGACTCGCACATCTTGGTGAAGAGGTCACTCTCAAAATTTCTGCCCTGGTCCGAATGGATTTGCAATGGGACGCCAAATCGGCATATGAGCTCCTTTACAAGGGCGTCGGCGATGGTGGCTGCGCTTTGGTCGGGGAGGGCATATGCTTCAGTCCATTTAGTGAAGTAATCCATTACTACCACGATATATTTATTTCCTCTATCCGTCTCTGGAAAAGGGCCTGCCACGTCGATGGCTATTCGTTCGAAGGGACTACCAACGTTGTATGGCCTCATTGGTGCTCGGGGTTTCTTCTGAGGCCCCTTACTTTCGGCGCATACTTTACACTTTCGGCACCACTCCTTTATGCTGTCTTGGTAACCCGACCAGTAAAATCGCTCCTTTACTTTGTCAATGGTCTTTCGAATTCCAAAATGTCCTCCGGATGTACCATCATGGACCTGGGTCAGCACCTGGGGAATCCTTTCCCCCGGAATCAATAGTTGCAACAAGTGAGTGGTACCGTCATCACTCTCTATTTTCCTCTTTAACAGCCCATCCTCTAAGATGATGGAGTCCCACTTGGCCCAATAAGATTTTAGCGCTGATGGACCGGGAGCCACGTCTTGCCAGTTTGCTCGTTGCCCACTCTCTATCCACTCGAAAAGATGCCTCAGGACGGGGTCTTTCTTCTGGTCTGCTGTCAGCCGCTCCGTCGACCAGTTATCATCCACGATGGTAGTCCTATTGGCGACGGCGCACTTCTTTTCCAGTCGGCAACAGTAATCACAGTCTGCTGGACAAGGTCTTCTAGATAGAGCGTCGGCATTTCGGTGAGTCCTCCCTTCCCGATGTTCGATGGTAAAGTCGTATTGCTGCAGCCTCTCTATCCACCTGGCTACTTGCCCTTCTGGATTTTTGAACTGGAGCAGCCATTTCAGCGCAGCGTGATCTGTCCTCAGTAAGAAATTCCTCCCATAAAGGTATTTATAAAAGTGTTCTACGGATTTCACCACAGCCAGCAATTCTCTACGCGTCACACAATAATTTCTTTCAGGCTTAGAGAGAACTTTACTAAAGTACCCAATAACCTTCTCTTCGCCTTCTTGTACTTGTGATAATACGCCTCCCAATCCAACGTTGCTGGCATCGGTATCCAAGATGAACCTGCCTTCAGGTAACGGGTAAGACAGTATTGGTGCGCTGATCAGACGTTGTTTCAGGTGTTCGAATGCAAGCTGACATTCTTCATCCCAGCAGAATTGTCTGGCATCTTCTGTAAGTTTAGTCAGGGGTTTGGCTATATTGGCAAATCCGGATACGTATCGTCGGTAATAAGTGCAAAGCCCCAGGAAGCTTCTCAGCTCATGTTTGTCTCTAGGCACGGGCCAGTCCTTGATCGCCTTAACTTTGCCTGGATCAACAGCGACTCCATCCCTAGAGACAACATGGCCGAGGTAGTTCACTTTTTCTTGTAATATATGGCACTTCTTCAGACTTAGCTTCAAATTGGCAGCCCTAAGTCTAGCGAAGACATCTTCTAAGTTTTTCAAATGGTCTTCGAATGTCTTCCCGACAATAATTATGTCGTCCAGATAAACTAGGCAGGTTTCCCAGGTCAGGCCACGTAAAACATTCTCCATAAGTCGTTCAAATGTGGCGGGGGCGTTGCAAAGACCAAATGGCATTACAGTAAACTCCCAAAGACCCGTTCCCACGGTGAACGCAGTCTTCTCCTTATCTTCCTCTTGAAGTTCTACTTGCCAGTATCCGCTCTTGAGATCTAATGTGGAGAATAATTCTGATCCTGCTAGTGTGTCCAAGGTGTCATCTATTCTGGGTAGTGGGTAGCTGTCCTTCTTAGTGACGTTGTTCAGTTGCCTGTAATCGACACAGAATCTGGTGGAGCCATCTTTCTTTTTAACAAGCACCACTGGTGATGCCCATGCACTGCTCGAAGGTCTAATCACTCCTTCCTCTTTCATGTCCAGGATCATTTGCTCGGCCTCTTGTCGTTTGGCCAGTGGTAATCTCCGCGCAGCTTGTCTGATCGGTTTAGAATCGCCTGTGTCAATTCTGTGTTTCACTATCCCACTTCTGACACCAATTGTTACGGATTTAGGTTCGAAGAAAACGTTCGTTGTGTGTAAGAACTATTTATTTTTACACTAAGTTAACAACACTATAATACTAATTATATAACGCTTTTATTTATATTCACTGCGCTCGTAGTACCGCGATGTTCACACGCGCTGCTTCTGTACTACCCTGGCTCTCGAGTCCGGCGACTTATATAGCAGCCACGCGTCGTGTCTCGAATATTCTAGAGGCAGCGACTCTACGCTAGACCGTGCGATCGAAGCGTGTCGTCCGTCTCTCCCGTATTTTCGCGCGCTTGCTGGATTGTTCTGCGGGCTTCTACAACGGGCAATACACGCACTTCGCTCTCGCAAGCGCTATCGTTACAATATTAACTCCAAAAGCCACTCAACAACAACATACAAGTAGCATCTCAAATGCAAAATCAAATGAAATTACATCATATAAAAATACATACATGCACAACATATGCTCAAGCTACAAATTGCTAAAGAAAGACAACCAATGAATTTCAGGTGACTGTTCTCTGCAATTGCTACAAAAAAATCCTAGAGAGGATGAACTCGAAGATATATTATCAAAGTTAGAACAGTAATAGACACAAACATAAGATAAGATGGCTAACGATTTACGAATGGCAACTTGGAATGCCAACGAATGAAATAGAACTATTCCTTTACACACACCAAATCACATTCAACAAATCAGACATAAAGCTAAATAGATATTAATTGTATGAAGCCGTCATCCCGAAAACCAAGCCTGCGGGGAAAGTGCTGTAACATATAAAAATAGCATAAATTACTGTGAGGAGTGCAATCCCATAGTATTTGCCCCAAGGTACAATCCCAAAAAATCAATGGGATTGATCAATCAAATTATAATAAACTGTTGGATACATGTTAGTGTAACATAAATTTGACTTGAAATTTGACGAAGATTTCAATAATGCTATAAAATATAGGATGTTCCATTTGAAATAAGAAAGTTGATACTATTTCCGGTGAAACCGGAAGTAACGAAAGACAGAAAATATTTTAGTTAAAAAGATCGTAACCAACACATAAGACCAGAAATTTTCAAACCCTCATTTCATTTGGTTCTAATGGCAGCTTGTCGTGAAAGATACTGTATATAAACTTATCATATGACGACGTATCAGGAGTTTGAGGTTATATATCACTTTTTGTCAGGCTGTATGTATACTAGGGCGGATCGAAAATATGAAAACTTTAATTTGAAAACTGCTTGGTGGGGAATTAATGCTCTATGATATGTAATTACTAGAAACAAAAAAATGAGATTTTTATCTTAATGTTTTGTACTGTGAGGGGTAAAAAAACAACAGAAAAAAAATCCAAAATATTTTTTTTTATTTTAAATCATTTTTTTTTTTGATAAAAATCATTAAAAAACATTTAGACAGTCAAGCAACCAAAAATTAATTGTATAAACTATAATACAGTTGATTAATAAGTGACCTTAGATTCGTATGAGACAGGCTGTATTAGATGAACTACATACAGCTACTGATATTTCTGTGATACCTGTCCTGAGTTGGCATAGAAAAGCATTATTACTCATATTAATATTTTTCTTTTTCAAAACATTTTTGGAATGCCAAAGAATTCATTCCGCTGAATCACTTGATCGATTATGTTTTAACTCATCTGATAAATATCGCGATTGAGCTATAAAACTATAGAAATGTTTCGATCCAGAGATACAAGAGGGTTTTGTTTTTATATCATACACTTTTAAAATATATTATGTTGTTAAAGTTACTAGATTTGAAGCTTAATGAGAAAACCGCAGAATTATATTTCCTGTGGTTAGCCACGTTTGAGTTGAGTGTACCATTTCTCCTGGATTACGTTTCTCTAAACATAGGGACATTCTCCTAAATCAATTGCTCTGCAAATATCTGTGATATGTTGCTGATCCGTATTTAGATCGTTGCGGCTTACAAAGAACAGGTCTTATTCAATTCTCTTAAATTGAGCAACTGGATAAACTTCTCATTGCTGTAAAGCTTATCCTATATGACCAGCAAACGCTCGCAAGCCAGTTGTTGAGTAATCTAAATTCTTGAAGAGATTACTCAGTTCATTTGAGTGCAGTAAGCAAATAAATTTTCATTAATACCACTAAAAGCTGTATCAGTATTGGTCACCGTGCCATCACAACCAACTGCATTTTGTAGTCCAAACACATTGTAGTTGCAGAATGTTGTCCGTGCTTTACGTTTTAAAATATGTATTGATGAATAAGTTCTGTCTGCTGCCTAGAGCAGTCTTGACACTATTGTATCTGCTGATCTGTGTGAAATTCCATACGATTCAGCTTCCGTTATTACGCAAGGTTGGGTTGAATTGGATTTGTTTGTTTCTGATTGGGATGGGTTGAGTTGGTGGTAAATCTCCCGCTCTGGTGTCTTACAATACCTATTATGAAGTGTATGTTTAACGACTGTGATGGTATTCGAAAATAAAATTCACGCTGTTCAGTCATGGGATGATATATTTCTCTCAATACATTTGTACAGAGCCGACGTTTCGCTGGTAAGTCTCCAGCTTCATCAGGGCCTAGAATTATACATATAATATAGAAAACAATACAAGAAGAGATAAGCTCCTCCAACAACTTACACGATACGAGCAACAGAGATCGTCAATAAATAAACTAACAAATTCATACAAGGCAAATAGGGGAGTCTTTCCATTCACAATGAACATATAATTCGCAACGAGCGGATTCAATCTAAAGCGCAGAGGATATATACACATATACGATTCACAACTATAAATCATCCGTGCAGACACCGTAATGGCGGAACGAAGGAGACGCACACGAGAAACGCCACGCACGCCGGCAACCAGAACGACGAAAGCACGAAATAACTTCGCAGTCGGTAAGTACGGCAACATTACATCTGTCATACAGAGGGCGTAATATAACCAAACAAACAGACGACCTAACCTACCAAGTAGGTAGGTAAATAAACAATTTTCGATATGACAACTCACTTCAAAATTCACGATGTTTGGTTGATTCTTGTTATTAGATCGGCGTACGTGGTCATCACGAGGTGGCCGTCGACATCAGAATTCAGGTTAATATTGTCAGTAGTTGTGAAAATATGTATAGCCTCCCTAAATAATCGTTTATAATAGTTTGGCTCTCTATCTATGATTTTAGCATCAAGATACTGAATGTCATGGTCCGGGTTGTCTTCTATATGCTTAGTGACTCCAGTGTGTTCGCCAGACCTCAGCTTACCCTCCTTTAACCTCTTTACTGAAGCACGATGCTGCTGGACACGATCTTTGATGTACTGTTTAGTTTGTCCAATATAATGATGACCACATGAGCAAGTAAGTCTATATACTAGTTGGCTCTGCAACGGTGTAGGCAATCTGTCCTTGGTGACCGTATACAGTGCAGAAGTCGCCATAGGATCATCATGTGACTAACCAGATCAATTATATACGAATGCCTTATGTTAGGGGTTTGTCAGATGCCCTACGGAGGACCCTAAAAACAGAACAGTACGATATAGTGTATTATCATCCTATGGCGACTTCTGCACTGTATACGGTCACCAAGGACAGATTGCCTACACCGTTGCAGAGCCAACTAGTATATAGACTTACTTGCTCATGTGGTCATCATTATATTGGACAAACTAAACAGTACATCAAAGATCGTGTCCAGCAGCATCGTGCTTCAGTAAAGAGGTTAAAGGAGGGTAAGCTGAGGTCTGGCGAACACACTGGAGTCACTAAGCATATAGAAGACAACCCGGACCATGACATTCAGTATCTTGATGCTAAAATCATAGATAGAGAGCCAAACTATTATAAACGATTATTTAGGGAGGCTATACATATTTTCACAACTACTGACAATATTAACCTGAATTCTGATGTCGACGGCCACCTCGTGATGACCACGTACGCCGATCTAATAACAAGAATCAACCAAACATCGTGAATTTTGAAGTGAGTTGTCATATCGAAAATTGTTTATTTACCTACCTACTTGGTAGGTTAGGTCGTCTGTTTGTTTGGTTATATTACGCCCTCTGTATGACAGATGTAATGTTGCCGTACTTACCGACTGCGAAGTTATTTCGTGCTTTCGTCGTTCTGGTTGCCGGCGTGCGTGGCGTTTCTCGTGTGCGTCTCCTTCGTTCCGCCATTACGGTGTCTGCACGGATGATTTATAGTTGTGAATCGTATATGTGTATATATCCTCTGCGCTTTAGATTGAATCCGCTCGTTGCGAATTATATGTTCATTGTGAATGGAAAGACTCCCCTATTTGCCTTGTATGAATTTGTTAGTTTATTTATTGACGATCTCTGTTGCTCGTATCGTGTAAGTTGTTGGAGGAGCTTATCTCTTCTTGTATTGTTTTCTATATTATATGTATAATTCTAGGCCCTGATGAAGCTGGAGACTTACCAGCGAAACGTCGGCTCTGTACAAATGTATTGAGAGAAATATATCATCCCATGACTGAACAGCGTGAATTTTATTTTCGAATACCTATTATATTAACTTCTAATAACTAAATAAATATACCCCTACGGTATGTATGTTGAACTAGGTGTTAAAAACGATTCCACTGTAGACCGTTGTAGTAGTAACACATAGTTTTTCGGTATAAAATTAATTCTACGTATATTATAATGTGTATAATATATATAGGTATAACGTTTATGTATCTGTGACTCACATATAAAGTTTAATATGTACGTTTCTTAGACTATTTAATCCCTAGTATGATACACGCCGATGATTATAATGACAGTAACTTTGTATAATAATGACACTGCTTTTGAATAATGACTTCTCTCAAATAACCTATCATTATCCTATTATTATGCAAAGCTCCTGCCAACACCTACGTTGTTGACAGTTCGACTTACTACCATTGACAAAGGCATTTAAAACTTTTTATATAAAATGGAACTTTTGAGTCTTAGATAAAGCGTCGTATTTGACTCGCAAATGACGGATATAAATTGCTTGCTTATTTACACACTCGTCTACGCCTCGTGTATAAACTTCATGCTCGCGATTTATATCCTTAATTATGTGCTCGTGAAATAATACACTTTTATACCAAACAGACTGTGATTGTGTTCTGGGTGACATAAAAAATAACACCAACACTTCGAGATAGTATTCTATCAAAGTTTTGTATTTTTGTTCACGTTGGGGGCAGTAGAAATTTTTTTTTCTCAAATCCGTAAACACTACCTACTCGTTACGCCATAGAGCTGCGACTTTCCACCAAGCAATTGATTAGTAAAAAAAATAATTCATAGGTATAAAAAAGATCCACCCTACTGTATACTTTAAACTAGCAAGCACTGAAAGGTAGTGTAACTTTTCAAATAGCATCGCATAATGCAGTTTTTCAAGTGATCATTGGCGGGTGTGTAGATCTCTTCACTAGAGTACAATTGGCAGTTATCATGTCATGGGTCGAGTGTGTGTGTGTAAGTATGTTTACTGGTTGGTGAGTTGTTAGCCTCCCCAGAAAATATGGTCTATCTTTCACATACTTCAGAGCCAGTGCGCTGATCGTTCGGGAGTCACTTGACATACTCATTCTGCTGCACTTGGTTTAAAATCGCATACATAGCCCCAAATACTGACACCACTTTTTTGGATTTGTTATTCCGGTGGAGTTCGTTATATAGACGGATAAGTTGCTTGTTAAGTGGGAGAGGTTTTTGCGCTGAGCCCCTTGGGACGTCGATTCCGTCCACGTCGTTAAATCTGCCCCAATTTAACACTCGACCTGCACATGCGGATCCTTTTCTGTAAAAAGTCAGTTTTAGTTTCTATGTACACAGTGATGTGGGCCGGGTAAATACCCGGCGGGTGGGAACTTAAAAACTAAAATGGGTATTTGCCCGGGTATTTACCCCTACTTAGGATAAATACCTAAATTTTGGGTATTTATCCTTTTTATCCTTAAAACACCTATTAACAACATTTCAGAGATATTCATACAGGGTGTAACACTTTTTTCCCGCAAGAATTATTTTTAGATAGTAAATGCAATTCTGAGTATAACTTTTCATATGGACCTAATTGTTTTCTCAACGCCAAGTTACAACCGCTTGAAATACTGAATAAAGAAAAATAAATAACAAACTACGTATGAAACAATGCTAAAACTAAGAAAGAGCACAATCAATACCCATAACAAAATTAAAAGTAAATAAATTTAACTAAGAAATTCAATATGTTAAAAATAAACTAAATAAACAAATGAATGGAAACAAAATACATATGAAACTTTTTAGACAAGTATAACATGCTCTACAAGTAATTCTGAGTATAAAGTTTCTTTCATGCCGACTTATTGGGTTTATCAATTCCTAAAGAAGTTAAGTCCTTTAATATAAAATGGGGCACTCTGTAGTTGTGTACTCTTGATTACAAATAATGTAAAATATTTAGTTATATAAGAACATTTAGTACATTTAGTTGGATTCATAGCAAAAGAAGAAATGGATTAACAACGACAAAAGCCGCTAAGTTGACATACTTAACATACAGTGCTTCCCAAAGGTAACGGATAAATTCTATAAAATCTTAAATAAAAATATTTGAGAAAAATGCTCCGACACGTCGATTTTTACTTTTAACTTACTATCCTAATATACACTTTTCAGCCCCCACCCCTTCACCCCTAAGGGGTGGTAACCACAACTTTAAAAATTCAAATAGCAAAGTACCCCTTGCAAAAAAAAAAATTATCGAAATCGGTTGATAAATAACGGCAATATTTATCAAAATTTATTTATACACGAAATTGAGGAATAACAAAATTTAATTAACTAATCCTTAATTAATTGTCAATGTGCTGCGCGTTAACGACGAGACAATGCCCTAATCTATTCCCAAACGCTTGTTGAACATTTTCTAACATTTTATTTCGAGTTTTCGAACATTCCTGTAATCATTAAGTGAATTACTGCAGGAATTCTTTCCTTTAACGCCTCAATATTTACAGGTCTATTAAAATAAACTTTACTTTTTAAATAGCCCCAAAGAAAATAATCTAGTGGGGTTAAATCTGGCGATCTTTCTGGCCATTCAATAAGCCTTCATCTACCAATCCATTAGGAAATTTGAAAATATTTGGATTAGGAAATACTTGATCGAGGTATTCTCGAACTTGTCGCGCATAATGGGTCTTGCTGTAACCAAATTCTGTCCTTGTGTCTATCAGGATCTTCTGCGTTGGGAAACAACACCGCTAAAGTAGGTAGTAGTTCATTTCGTAGAAAGTTCAGATAACGTTCACCATTCAGTGTTCCGTCGAAAAATTTGGTCCAATAATTCTAGAACCCACCACACCAGCCCACACATTAAGGTTTTGAGGATATTGTGTGTTCGCTTCCACCATCCAATGCGGATTTTGACGAGCCCAGTAACGGCAATTTTGTTTATTGGCGGTGCCATTCAGACAAAATGTTGCCTCAACAGAAAAAAACGGTGTTTCTATTTAAGAAGGATTTTCATTAGAGAGTTCCATCATTGTCTCTTTCAAAAATTCTGAATTGTTTTTGACATAAGTAAAAACAAGTTGCAATTGTTTGAACGATATTGCTATGCCCGCTTCAACAGCGCTTACTCGAATATTGACGTTCTTCTTTGAATACATTTTGGTAAATATCGCGGTTATTTATCAACTGATTTTGATAATCTTTTTTTCGTTGTATTCTGAATAAAAAAAATCTATCAATTGAGGTATCGCAAAGGGTACGCTATTTGAATTTTTAAAGTTGGGGTTGCCACCCCTTAGGGGCGAAAGGGTGGGGGGCTGAAAAGTGTATGTCAGAATAGCAATTTAAAAATAAAAATCGACGTGTCAGAGCATTTTTCAGAAATATTTTTATTTAAGGTTTTATAGAATTTATCCGTTACTTTTGGGAAGCACTGTATAATCATAAGTTTCTGCTAAATCTTTTTCGATAACAGAATCTGAAAATATGCAAGATTCACACCATTAAATTGACAATGATGACAAGGAAATGTCTGCTCATGATATATCGTCAGATGTGACTGATATTTTTATTCTTTGTTTTAAAAATGTTTTTACTTTTATAAGAATGACCGTTATTTTGTGATAAGAGAATAAGTTTTAATTTTGTGATAAAAGAAAAACCTTTCGTAATTAAATAGTTCCTTTTACTGCTATTTTTAATAATAATAATATTTTATTAACTACTCATGATACAAATACAAAGCTTTTCATACAATTTCAGAAATAGTTAAGTGGAGCCAAGTCAATGCATCACGTAGATGCTATTGTTTTTCATTGGCCCCAGCACAGAAGACAACCAAAATTAGCGCAAAATAAAAGTACGAAACTAAAAACATACATAGAAAGTTTATAAAGCCACTGACCAAATAAACAGAACAGTTCATCAGACTTAATAATAATAATAACAAAAAATAAACTACTACACCATTGTCTGCTGCTTAAGCAATTCCGACTTAAGGCCAACCCTAAAGCGACGCTCACCCTCCAGCCTAATAGTCACCGGGATGTCATTATAAATATCAGGCACGCAGTACGAAGACGATCGTTTATACACTTCAAGACGATGCAAAGGTATTGTAATAGAGTGTCTGTGCCTAACATTTATGTTGTGGACATCCGTGCGGAAACTAATTTTCCTGAACAGATACGGGGGAGTTTTGAACAAAATAATTTTGTGGTACAAGCACGCTGCATGCAGAATTCGTCGCCCCGACATGTTCAGCCAACCCACCCAGCCAAGTGTATGGGAGATCCGATCACGTCTCTTGATCCCATATATAAAACGGAGGCAACAGTTTTGGACTCTCTGAATTTTAGCCGTGTAAACCGCATCAAGGCAAGGTCCATACAATGCATCCCCATAATTAAAAATAGTGAGAACCAGCGCTTCGCACAAATGTGTCCTCAGTTCACGATTGAGCAGGAATCCACTAGTGTATAAAAGCTTGAGCGTTGAATACGCACGACGCAACAGTGAGTCAATGTGCCGTCTAAATCTCAGATCGGAGTCAACTACAAATCCCAGACTACGCCCTTCAGACGCGATACTCAAAACAACACCATCGACACTAACCCTCAGCGAACGACGGACCAAGGCAGCCGCGGGCTTACTCCCGAAAATGACAACCGAAGATTTGGAGGCATTCACAGTAAGAGAGTGTCTTGTCGCATGATTGAGTAGATGACCAATGTCCTCGTTTATAACATTCTGTGCAAGAAGAATGCTATTGGAATCAAAGCTGTGATAAAGCTGGGTGTCATCAGCATACATATGCGCATTACAGTGTCTTAAGACGCTGCACAGATCCACGGTATAAATTAAATAAAGGATGGGCCCAAGGATTGACCCTTGAGGTACACCTGAAGTAACCGGAGCCAATCCGGAACAAATGCCATCACAACTGACTTGCTGGCACCTGCCAAGCAGATAACTCCTGAACAGTCTTATAGCCGACTGAGACAGACCAATGTAATGGAGGATTGATAGAAGCGTATCATGATGAAGCCTATCGAAAGCTTTAGAAAAATCTAGTAAGACTAGCGCAGTCACGAGTTTACCATCAATACCCCGAATGATGTCGTCCGTAACATCCAGCAGCGCCGAAGTACAGCTAAAGCCCGCGCGGAATCCAGACTGCTTTTCCGGTAAAATTTTAAACTCATTGATATGAGACCAAAGCCTATTTGCAACAATTTTCTCGAAAATCTTTGATAGTACGGGCAAGATACTGATAGGTCTAAGGTCCATCCCAGTTTCTGAGGATTCTTAACCTTAGGGATGGGTTTTTCAACCGCTTTTTTCCACTCCGACGGGAAGACGGACCTCTCTAAACAAAAATTAATTAAATGGCACATATAGGGAACCATCACAGGACAACAGAGAACCAACATTCTCCTACTAATACCGTCGTAACCAACTGCATCTGTCTTGATACTGTTCAAAGCACAAATAATCTCCCCCTCCGATGCCAGACTGAATGTCAGTTCCTCAGCAACACCAGGCACTCTGTTGGAATTATAAAATGAAACCAAAGCAGGGTCGCCCGTATTGTGATTATGTCCCGCCAAAAAATAATTATTAATCGTATCAACATCACCAATCGCCTCAGGAACAACCATCGTCCTCCCCCCAGAAATTCCAAGCCTCCTGAAAGCACCCCACAGACCCCGGTAATCACGATTAGTGAACATATTATCCAGGAATGCTTTCTTTTCGCGACGAATGGACTGATTAGTAAAGTTTCGCAGTTATTTGTACTCGTTAAAGTGAGAGACGTTCCTAGACAACCTATACTTTTTATATGCCCCATCACGTAGTCGCATGAGTACCTTGATAGTATCTGTAACCCACGGGCAATGATTCTTACGCAAGAGTATCGTTCGAAAAGGTGCATGAATATCAAAAATTTCATTTAAACTCGCGTTAAAGAAAGTCACTTTATCGTCAATGTCATTCAATTGCAACAACATATGCCATGGCAGAGCATTCAGATCCGCCAGAAAACTGTCTTGATTGAAATATTTGAAGTCTCTGAATGTCATAGTTTTAGGTGGAATATTAGGTGATTCATTATATAAAATAGCAAAAACCAAACTATGATCAGAAATGTCATCAACAGTGGCTACATCTGATACTTCCACAGGGCAATCTACATTTGTAATAATATAATCAATTAAAGTAGCAGTGGCAGCAGTGACACGAGTGGCAGAATTGATAATCTGTACGAGACTAAATTGCTCAATAGTAGGAATAAATCGTTTACCGTATGTTCCGTTAATGTCGAAACCATCAATGTTAAAATCCCCTAGGCAAAGAAATCCTTCTGATCTAGGCACAAGCCGAGAGAGGATGTCCTCAAAACTACTCAGAAATTCACCTATACTCCCATCGGGTCTATACAAAACGCCCACTGTCATCCGCGGGGTGCAATTAGTCACCTCCACCCAAAGATGCTCAAACAAAGTAGTAGACTCCTGCAACAATATATTATATTTCAATCTATCCCTTATGTAGAGACAAACACCACCACCCCCGCCGGCATTTCCGAAACCGCGAACCCGTGATCTCCCAACAAAAACAGACCTATAATCTGTGACCGAAAATGTCGACACGTCAGTATCCGCATAAACCCAAGTCTCTGAGACAGCAAAGATGTCAAACTCCTCCCGCATAATTAAATCTATAATTGCTGGAAAGTGGGCCGGTAAGGACCTCACGTTTAAGTGCCCAACTTTCATAATAAAATCTGCCGGAAAGAAGATTTTATAAAAGAAAACAAAGTGTGTACAATAAAGGAAACATATATCAAAATCAAACAACAGTGGAGATTCAAAGTGAAACCAAACTTGCAGAAATTGTGCAAAAGAAAAAAAATAAACAACTTACTTATATTAAGTAACAAATAAAAACAAATTAAAAATTAAACAATTAAATTCAATTAATATGTATGAAAGAAAAAACTCAATAAAAACTCAATAAAACCAAACTTCAAATTAAGCCAATAGTAACTCTCAACTAATAAATTAAATTCTATAGGTAGGAATATTTAAATTAAAATTACGTATAGGTACAGCAAAAAGCCAAAAAATAAAAAGCGAACAATCAAATTTCTTATGAACTTATACTTATAAACTAAGGGACAAAATTAGATTATGATGTATTAACTAATAGGACAGTACTCCGCATGATCCGCCATATAATAAAACAAGAAAAATAGCAAGCAAATGTCGAAAATTCAAAATAAAGAAAGAAAAGTAAAGTCAGTCACACACAGTACAAGGCGATATGCAGCACCGATGACGATGGATAACTTACTGTGGTGGATGTGTGTCCTTCAGCTTAAGAAGATCATCATCAGTCTGCACTATGAACTTATTTTCACCAACCTTTATATAGATGTTTCCATCATACAGATACACATTTCTACCTCCATAATGCTTCAAAGAATTTACAAACACACCATATCGACAAGAAGTCAAATCCTCGGATATTCGGATGTTTGACCCAGCCAATGAACGCCTGTTCCGAAGGACCGACCTCCTATGACGGTAGCTCGAGAATTTCACCAGGATGCTGACCTTATTATCCACCACTTTGCCTACAGGGTGGCATCGGTCTATGTGTTCAGTAATTATAGGGACACCCATCTTATCATTGAACAATTGAAGGACCGTTTCTTCAACTTTATCTCGCGGAACAGACTTAATTCCAGAAATTCTAATATTATTTCTCCGTGAATATTGTTCCAAAGCATCGCATTTCTTCGCCAGAGATTCACATTTTCCACCGAGGGCTTTGTTATCCAACATCAAATTGTTGATTTGCTTTGTAAACCCCTCCAAGGTATCCTTAAGCCGCTTTTCAACTTCATCGGCAATCTTCTTCGTCAACACCGACAAGAAATCAGTATCCTTCAACAGCTCGGACACACAGGACTTCACAAGGTCTTTTTTGTCCATGTTTGAGCGCGTACTCGAACCCATCGTAGTGAAAATAATTCTTATAACTTAAAACACAACCTGTGACTGAACTTGTAGATTAACTATCACTTTAAAACTACCGAAAATTGTAAAAATTGCGGAGCCATGCGGACCACGTGTTCACTCGCGCGCCATTCAGTCTAGTCTCCATAACAATATTATGTTTATAAATACCCCTATAAATACCCACTTTGGGTAAATACCCGGGTATTTGCCCGGGGTAGTTACCCTTAATAATAAATACCCGGGTATTTAACATCATGCTATTTCAACCTTACGTAATGAGCATAACATTGCACGATAATAAAGGGATTGCTGGGGAAATCTATTGGGCCTGTTTCAGTGAAATTGTAGTGTATATTGCCATTCCTGCTGTTACCATACAATTTCTATACATTTAGACCTTTCTCAGCATTTTTTTAAATAAAATATATATGGTGTGTCATGTAACCATTTGCTTTTCTATTTTTTTACAGTTTGAAAATATTAGCAAAAAAAAGAAAAATTAAAAGGAAACAAACATGTCCACAATGTGATAAGGAAGAAAAAAGCGTGGAAATGCCCATTACAATAATAAAAAGTAAATGAATTGAGGGAAATGATTAAATACAACAATAATCAGTGCCGGCCCTAGGGTGGGGGGGGGGCGTCGAGGTCGGGCGCCGGGTGAGTTGGGGCACCAGTGGTAAAATACAATAAATAGCGCCCCATTAATTTTTTTAAGAGGAAGAACGACAGAGATATTTATTTTAAGAATCAGTTTTATTATAAGCAACATAGTAAAAAACTAAAATGTACTACAAAATCAAATAATTAATGAAACTCTGGGCGGCTATCACGCTTCGAGCCCACCCTTACACTAATAAAAACATATTTAAGATCTCAAAATTCAAATAACGAACTGTAGCGAACTTCTCTCCAAAGCTTCTAAATAAAAAAAAACACCAGATGTAGATGGCGCTACAATAATCATGTCTGTTTTTATTTCGTATTTAGTACATTCGACGTATGTTGTAACCTAAAGAAATAAATGAATTGTTCTTTATTGGTACAAATATTCAAACTGGACTGTGTTTGAGTTTGCTTGTCGATGATATAGTACTTTCACAGTCGTCGCTATTGTAAGCATGTTAGCCAACTCACTACAAACACGCACTACAATACTCCAGACGGAATACTGCAAGTCTAGCGTAGTTCAGCCGTTGAAAATACATAAAACCCCGACGTAATAATATAATATACGAAAGGTACATACGTATTTTATACATTTATAATAGAGCCCAAACTACCGGTGAATCATTTGCAAATTACGTCACGGAAAAGTAAATAAAAACCCTGCGAATTCCTGGATGAAGACGAAATGCTAACAGATAGAATTGTTCTGCTGGTTAAATTAGAAAAATACTTACTTAATACTGCCCAAACCGACGTCATACTCATAAGACGTGTGAAGGATAAAACGACGCGGCCTTCAAGAGTACAATAATTGCAAGAAATGTGGAAGCGGCACGGCCCAGGAAAATGCCAGACGTATGGAAAGTTGTGAACAACTTGTAAACAAACAAATCATTTTGTTCAAGGATGCAAACTTCGAAGTAGGAAAGTCATCGAGCTTCCGAAAGACGACGAAATCAAGATGAAGAGATCACCGACCTACTGACAATGCATATTCTAAGCGCACATAAATAAGTAAATAGTGTTAGTACTTGGCTAGAGAAATTAGTTATTGAAACACGGTATGTTACAAATTTTAGTTAGATATAGAGGGTCAAGTAAACATAATACCACTTAATTCTTTTCAGTTGATGGATATTAATATAAAAACTTTTAAAAATGATGCAATATTCAAAGCGTACGGAGGTTTTAGTATCGATGCAGTGTTTAAGGTAAAACTTACGTAGAATATAAAAATAAATATACAGGGTGTCTCACGGAACTGGTACATTAGAAGTTTCTCATGTTCTACTATTTCTGGAAACTTGAAATTTTGGAACTAGAATTTACTCGATCTAAGCTCTTCAGCTAAAATATTCTCAAGTTAACTGTCACGTCCGGTCATCGGAAGTCGGTATCAACTTTGTTATTTTAAATGGAATGATATAATTTTCATTTTATTTTCGGTTTCAATGTATCAAGATACATCATTTCTGATTTCCCTATACCTAAATATCACCATTTTTGAGTTTTTTAATTTTACTAATTTTTTGGTGATTTTCGCGGTTATGTTTAAAATTGTATATCTCGGTTATTATTGAAACTAGAAGTTTCATGATTGGTGGTCCAAAACTAGAAACATAACCAAATAAGACGATGTTTAGTTCATCATGATATCTTATACAGGGTGTTCAAAATTTACAACACAATAATTGAATTTTCAAACCTAAAAAACTCATTTTTTTCAAATGGAACGTAGCCGATATGCTTTTCGATAGGAAATCTTATTCCCTATCAATAAATATTAGGGTACCCTATATCTATCTTTAATAATTTTTGAGATATTGTCAGTATAAAAGAATGCAAACTAAATACAAAACGATTTATTCTTCATTTAGAGGAATGTAACAACTTTGGAACAACAGGAAAACAGAAAAATATTGAAAAGGTTTGTTAAAACTAAAATAATATATTTTGGATATCTAACTTAAATTAAAACGTAATTTTGTTGTTCAAAATGCTGCCCGTTCTGCTCCAAAATTGGCTTTTCTAAGACACCTTTGACGTTAGCGTTTGTTTCATGCGTTTTTCTACGTCCTATATCACCTGTGGTTAGTTTCCATTGCAAATAGTGTTTCTCAAAACACTAACAAAAATTTTCATTAGTGGGGTATACTTGCTCCTTAAAGCGTCTACACGCTACGTCAAAACAAAATAGCTGCGCGTTGTTCCGTCTAAATCAAACCAAATCCGAATTCGCACAAGCCGCTCTTAGTTTGCGCGAAATACGGCATTTTGCGTCTACTCTTTTTGTCTACTTATTTTGCTCTCAAGCTCTCAAGCTCTCAAACTCTCAAGCTCTCAAGATCTCAAGCTCTTATGCTCCCAAACTCCCAATCTCTCAAGCTCTCAAGCTCTCGAGCTATCAAGCTCTCAAGCTCTCGAGCTCTCAAGCTCACAAGCTCTGGAGCGCTGAAGCGCTGAAGCTCTCAAGCTCTCAAACTCTCAAGCTCTCATGCTCTCATGCTCTCAAGCTCTTAAGTTGTCAAGCTCTCAAGGTCTCAAGCTCACAAACTCTCTAGCTCTCTAGCTCTCAAGCTCTCTAGCTCTCAAGCTCTCAAGCTCTCATGCTCTCAAGCTCTTATGCTCTCAAGCTCTTAAGTTATCAAGCTCTCAAGCTCTCAAGGTCTCAAGCTCTCAAGCTCTTATGCTCCCAAACTCCCAAGCTCCCAAGCTCTCGAGCTCTCAAGCTCTCAAGCGCACAAGCTCTCGAGCTCTCAAGCTCTCAAGCTGTCAAGCTCTCAAGCTCTCAAGCTCTCAAGCTCTCAAACTCTAGCTCTCTAGCTCTCAAGCTTTCAAGCTTTCAAACTCTCAAGCTCGCAAGCTCTCAAGCTCTCAAGCTCTCAAGCTCTCAAGCTCTCCAGCCCTCAAGGTCTCAAGCTCACAAGCTCACAACCTCTTATGCTCCCAAACTCCCAAGCTCCCAAGCTCTCTAGCTCTCAAGCTCTCAAGCTCTCGAGCTCTCAAGCTCACAAGCTCTCAAGCTCTCAAGCCCTCAAGCTCTCGAGCTCTCAAGTTCTCCAGCTTTCAAGCTCTCAAGCACACAAGCTCACAAGCTCTCAAGGTCTCGAGCTTTTAAGTTCTCGAGCTTTCAAGCTCTCAAGCTCTCAAGCTCAAGCTCTCAACCTCACAAACTCTCAAGATCTCAAGCTGCCAAGCTGTCAAGGTGTCAAGCAGACAATATCTCAAGCTGTTAAGCTGACAAGCTGTCAAGCTGTTAAGGTCTCAAGCTGTCAAGGTCTCAAGCTCTCAAGGTCTCAAGCTCTCATGTTCTCAAGCTCTCAAGCTCGCAAGCACTCAAACTCTCAAGCTGTCAACGTCTCAAGCTCTCAAGCTCTCTAGCTCTCAAGCTCTCAAGCTCTCTAGCTCTCAAGCTCTCAAGCTCTCAAGCTCCCAAGCTTTCAAGCTTTCAAGCTCAAGCTCTCAACCTCACAAGCTCTCAAGCTGTCATGCTCTCAAGCTCTCAAGCTCTTTAGCTCACCAGCTCTCAAGCTTTCAAGCTCTCAAGCCCTCAAGCTCTCAAGCTCAAGCTCACAAGCTCACAAGCTGTCAAGCTCTCAAGCTTCCAACCTCTCAAGCTCTCAAGCACTCAAGCTCTCAAGCTCTCTAGCTCTCTAGCTCTCTAGCTCTCTAGCTCTCAAGCTCTCAAGCTCTCAAGCTCACCAGCTCTCAAGCTCTCAGGCTTTCAAGCTCTCAAGCTCTCAAGCTCAAGCTCTAAACCTCACAAGCTCTCCAGCTCTCAAGCTGCCAAGCTCCCAATATTTTGTCATATTTAATAGAAATTAATATTTAATATTTGTGATAATAGAAATTATTTGTTTTATTTTAGTTTGTTGTTAAAAGGGCCTAAGTGAGAATATTTCAAAAATTGTTTTTGGTTCAAAGAAGTTCTTTTTAATAATAAGCGATTCAATTATTGAATAATAGATAGTTACAAGTTACATCAATATGCGCATTGGCTTTGCATGTCCTTTGATAGTTTGGTTAAATCTGCCTCATAACTTGTTGTTTTCAGTTTCAAGCACGCCTCCAGATTTTTATTTGTTAGTTGGCTTCTTACTTTACTTTTTATTATATTCATGCAAGAGAACGCTTGCTCGCACGAATATGTTGACCCGAAGATCGTCAGCACTCCAAATGTCAACTTCTTCACCCCACTGTAGCATTCTGGAAGACTATTCCATGTGTCAAATATGAGTGCCTTAACTCGCGGCATTTCGTTTAGAGGTGTCCACTTGTGCAGCGTGACGTGTATGCTTTTCTGGACCTCCAACTCTTCTAATTTGCTCTTGAGTTCTGTGCACTTGCCACTCCACAAGTGTTTGGTTTTCAAATCCAGCCATTGCATTTGAAGCAAACCAGCATCAATTCCAAATGGATCAATGTTTATCTCATTTGTATTTGTGTTGAGAGCATTTATTATACAACCGCGCTCCGAGGAAGACTTACTGAAGACTGAACACTACCGTCCGCTGGTCCGCTGAGCCTTATAGCCGTATAGCATACGTTCCAGATTATCTGTGACATACGGAATGACGTAGTGTCCCCACCCTCGTACTTACCAGTGGCAGTGACTAGTGACGGCGGCAATCGGCAGTGGCAGGCATGGTGCCCTCGCCACGGGGGTGGCTGTGAGGCTGGGCATGGTGCTCAAGCGGTTGTCAGCTGTCCGTCTACTCTCTATCCACCTATTGTCACTGTTCTCTGTCGACTGTTTTTATCCTGTTTGCAGTATAATTTTTTTATGATTTTTGAAAATAACATAATATAATTATTAACATTTGCTCACGAAACTGGAGAGCCGCATCCTGACATCGAAAGAGCCGCAGGTTGCCGACCCCTGTACTAGGTCTCTTAATAACCTACAATTTGATATTTAATAGTTATTTAACCAACAAGTATATTAAAAAGAGCGATTAATGATCGAGACTGTTTAACGCTCGAGCGTAGCGAGAGCATTAATTGTCGAGATCATTAATCGCCGTTTAATATTCGAGTTGGTTACAAAATTTTTTCGTCGATCGTATTCATCTAGCGTCGTCTACATAGATTTTTCTTCGCCGATGTCTTTTTAGGTTATAAGACAATTGATGGTACGTTCAGATACGCGCAAGTTACGCAACTGTACGCTGCGCTGGCGCTACAATGACGCTAGCGTCGCCGTTATGTCTACGCTCGTCCACGCTCGCATAGTTTCTCCCACGTTTACCTAAACGCTGGAGCGCTCGTAGCGGTTGCCACGGTAGGATCTCTGTCTAATGTCAGGTGTTCGGTTTACGTCAGTTTTGAGATGCTTTTGAGGTTATCGTATAAATTATAGTCCATATCAGTGCAATAGAAACCACGTTTTATTGAATTCTTTATAGCAACATGTTCAAGAAAGAACCTAGATTGTTCTACGTCTGTTTGCGAAGAAACTATAATGGATATAGAGATGTAAGTAGAATATCTGGTGAGTTTGTTGTTTTTACTAAGTACATATATGTTTATTTATAGCAGGAAAAGCAGGGGCCTTATGTTGAGATAATCTACAAACACGAAACCAATATTCCAACAGAACCTTGCTTTTAGAAAATAAACTGCTTCCGGGTTATGCATACTATAGTATTCAATTAGCTTTGAAGAAGCGAGCAACATGGCTCGCGAAACGTCAGCCTTAACAAATCTTGACACACGGCATAACCCGGAAGCAGTTTATTTTCTAAATGATTCTGGCCGTGAAAGCCTACGTACTTACTAGAACCTTGCTTGTTGGTAGCATAGAATATGTGGATAGTATTATGTTCAGGATGGTAGGTGGAATTTTTATGTGATCTGCTATGAAGAATGGGAGGTCTAATGCCTCTATTAGTTTTATGGTGTCGGTGTTCCTTGAAATCTTATAGTTTTTAAGTACAGTTTATCTTCTGCGTTTAGTAGCAGCGAATAGATGTTACGATTAAACAAATTATTTGCTCATACCCACATTGCTTGTGGTTGGTTTGTTAAATTAATAGTGTTGTTCACTTGTTGCGATCAAAGGTTGAAGATAGTAGATTTTATACCAACCGGCATTATAAATCAGTATCGTATTGTCACTGTGATGGTATTGTTGAAAACACTGATCTAACCGTTTGCTAACCATAAATGCAACTGAACGCTGAGTACTTCAGTAGTTCAGTAGATTATGTATTACTTTGAGTATGAATGGTACAGAAGTGGTTCCGTTTAATCGATACGCTTTGTAATACCGATATAATTAGAATACACCATACTAATAATTTATTTATGTTGTCAGGTAGATTGTTATTTGTATTTAAAACTCAATGTATTTCTTTTTATTATTGTAAATATTTATTACATACATTTGTTTTCTGCTCAGCTCAATTTTTAATTTTTATTATGTTTTTGTAGTGTTCAAATTACCAAGAAAATTTACTGCTGCAAAATGAGAAACCCAGGATGAAAATAGAGGTATTACGAGAAGATGCTCAGATTAAATTAGGACATTGTAAGTAATCGTGTACATATTAGATACATTTGTGTAAAATTTAATAATATGTATAATAGGCTGGTCCTAATTTTTCAATTTTAATTTTTTTTTGCTTCTTTCCGTAGAATCTGAATCTGAAAGTAGAAGTTTTGACTTTAGTCTAGATTTTCAGAAAAGCAGTGCTAAAAAGCTGTAAAAAACCCAAACATGAATTTTTCCCTGAAAAACTAGATAGAATTGGGAAATTCCTACTTTCAGTTTCAGGATGTACGGAAGAAAGCATACCAGAAACCGTTTTCACTTGTCCCATTTTGTGCTTTGTTGGTCAGGATAGTCATTTAGCTTAGATTACTATTATATTTTTGACAAACTACGTACATGGAAATCTGTGAAATGCTCTGATATATAGACTTGAACGTTAATACATAATTAGTTTTTAGATTTAGCTAAAACATCATTGAATTTCAAATAATTGACCTGACTCATAAAGGTCCTTTATACTCCCTATAATATGCATTATAAGATTGTATATTTAAGATTGTAAAATTATATATTTCCAGATTGGGTGACCAAATAGTAAAATTGTGTGAACATTCTAGAATGTTGTTTGATCTTGCTGTGACTTGCAGTTGATAGTGGACCATGCAGAAATACGATAAATACGAAGGGTTTACTTCAAACAACACAAATGCATGTCTCGTCGAAATTCCTGATACATGATAGTGGACCACGAAGAAGGACGATAAATTCGAGGAGTTTACGCCAAACAACAAAGATGCATGTCTCATCGAAATTCCTGATTATTGTTTTTTTAAGTATTTTATATTTAACACTGTTTATTTTGCACTCTTTGAAACAGTTCCCTTTTTTAAACAAGTAGTTGGATTAAAAGTAAATTGTTTGATTTTTTTTTCAATGCTCGTTTTTAATTAAAAAACAATCTTTTTCACAAGGTGATGTTAGACCATTTGCGACTTATGCTGTTAATGCATCTAATGGATCTAATAATATTTATTATTTTACTTATTGCACAATAGGAAAACAAACATTTTGCTAGTTTCTGGTAGTTATTACTTTATTAGAATTGTAAAAATAAATTACTCAACTACAAACTATGTTTACTTATTGGTTTATATACGTAGGCTATAATCAAATGTATTGAAAATTATAATTACTTATATACCTACTTATATTTATGAATAATTGATACAATGATTATTAGTATAATTACTAAAATAATATTCATTAGTGATACCAATAATATATACAAACAGTAGAACTGAAGAAGTGAACAACACAGTTTGCAAACGTCAGCAAATATGATTTTTTTTATTTATTTTCTAAATAGCCTTACAATTAATTACTTTCCTATCTGCTTCATTTAACTAACATTTACTGTGATCTTATTTATTTAAAAAAGCTAACATAGTATTGTAATGAGTTTTGGTGCTACAATTTTAAATAAATATGTACAAAGAATACAATGAAAATAAATTTAAAAAAGGAATACTTATAAATTATGTAAACCAGAGGAAAAGAAGTGCTGTAAATAAGTAAGTATAGAACAGTATCGTAGTAAAGTTATTTATTAGCCAAAAATAGAAAAAAAATACAAAGTCCTGAATTACCTACATTTGTTTATAGGAAATATCAAATAATTAGACGATGCATATTGTGATCCTCAAGATCAAAACCTGAGTAAAGTAATAAATGATATGTAACTGAATTTTTCTTATAGAAAGAAGCTTACATAAAATAACAAAAATATATAATATGGCGATTGGGGGGTCACATAGTAATATCTAGGAGAAACAAAGCACAAAGATCAAAATAGTGAAACGTACATAATATGTTCAGCTTAGCTTGCTAAAAATTGCTCCAAAAAAGTTATGAGCAATCGGGATTTGAACTTTTTACTTAACTTAAACAGATAAGAATAAAAAAAAATGTGTTCATCAATATAATGCTACTATACAGTTGTGCAATTTGTGTCGTTAATTTTAGTAGTATCTATACAGATACTACTGTATATTGATAGGCAACCAAATATGCATTTTAAATTAACGACACAAATGACACAATCACATACAAAACGTTTGGTAAAACCGTTTTTGATGAATTATAATAGGCACTCTCGCGATTCCTGTGGTACACTGCAGGTGTGGTTCTTCGTTGCAGCAAACCTTATCGTCTTTTATTATGGGTAGTGATGGGATCTTCTGTGTATGCCTTCTTATAGTACACTGTGTTCTATACTATTATCTATCAATGTCTAATGATTGTAAGAGACACTCTTGAAATTCCTGTCGTACACTACAGGTGTTTTCGATATTTCTCGAAGCATACCTTATGGACCTCTGTTGTAGATGGGTATAGGGTTTTCCATGTGTTTCTTCTTATATAGACTGTGTTCCATTCTATCTTTGTCTCAACTGATTGAGCTCTTCTCAAATGAGATAACACACCTGTAAAATTAGTAATTCATTCCAATAAAACGTGTTCAATATGATACAAAAGTAATTACCCCGTATTTCAACCTAAATCTTATTATGTTTTTGGTAAACACAAGTATATCCTTAGTTTTATAGTTGCACTGTGGTTGCACTCATTCTTTGTAGATATCCTATGTACTGCTTTCTCGAAACCACTTAAACACGTAGCATATCTTCAATCCTTAATAAAATACAATAAAAACATTGATTCAAAATGTGTCATAATAATAACATGTACCCATACCTCATCGCATTCTTCAGACACGTTCCCATATGTATTTATGAAATAAAGTTCTCTAAATAACAGCTATGGCATTTCTACAGTTTACTGGAACAATTGGATCGTCGGCAAGACATCATATTCGATCATGTACCTCAAAACTTTTTACGGAAAGCCGCGAGATGATCGCCCGTTGCAGTATGTTTAGGGGTCATATATAAATTTTGTTGACAGTAGCGACCAGGCGCAAAATTACATACGTTGGCATCTTGCGTTCATAGCGTGGGCCAGCGCATAGCCAGCGTGGGCCAGCTTTTGGAGCGTAGTCGAGCGCAGGCGAGCGCAGCGCACCGCAGCGCACCGCAGCGTAGCGTCAGCTTATGTGAATGCTATTTTATGTAACTTGACACTGACAGTTCTAGAGGCGGTATGTTTTGATTGGAAGGTTTCATTTCACATATGTTAGATTGGCCAATCAAACAACGTCTTTACGTCCTGTGATTGGCTATAACAAATCATGCATAAATAGAAATCGTGCGTTAATAGAGTTGTTTAATAAACGATTTCCTATTCACTAAACTGACTCATAAATAAACGGTCGACGGAAATAGAAATTTATGCAAACATATTTGCAGAAGTTATGAACACATTTACACATTTGCCTGTGTAAACTGATGATGAAATACGAAGCTATACGAAAGGGCATTATTGCCATTTGGGGGTTGTTATCCATGGGGCAAAACTCCGAGCGTATATAAACATCATCTTTGCCTGCTGCATATCGAGTTGAATCTATTTTTTTTCTGCTGTTTTCTGTAGCATGACCGCATAGAATTTATTTTTTACAACCGTATCTCGTGTAGAATTTTTGTCAACCTGTTTGAATTTTGCAACCATTTTTTAGTAAGCTTTAATTTTCGTACCCCTCTCTGAGTAGCCCGTACTCTTTGTTTGCTACAAACAGGGTTTACTCCGATATCTTTCAATAACGTCATAAAGAAATTAACTTGTGCAATTTTTAATATCAGACATTGCGTTAACACATATAGTGACAAAATTATCAAATATGACATAAATGACGGAACAAATAATCATTAAAACGTCTACACGCTACGTCAAAACAAAATAACTGCGCGTTGTTCCGTCTAAATCAAAACAAATCCGAATTCGCACAAGCCGCTCTTAGTTTGCGCGAACTACGGCATTTTGCGTCTACTCTTTTTGTCTACTTATTTAGCTCTCAAGCTCTCAAGCTCTCAAACTCTCAAGCTTTCAAGCTCTCAACTTCTTGAGCTCTAAGGCTCTCAAGCTCACAAGCTCTAAGGCTCGCAAGCTGTCAAGCTCTCAAGCTCTTTTGGTCCCAAACTCACCAGCTCCCAAGCTCTCAAGCTCACAAGCTCTGAAGATCTCAAGCTCACAAGGTCTCAAGCTCAAGCTCTGAAGCTCTCAAGCTCTCATGCTCTCAAGCTCTTAAGCTGTCAAGCTCTCAAGGTCTCATGATCACAAGCTCTCAAGCTCTTGTGCTCCCAAACTCCCAAGCTCAAAAGCTCAAGCTCTCAAGCTCTAAAGCTCACAAGCACAAGCTCTGAAGCTCTCAAACTCTCAAACTCTCAAGCTCTCATGCTCTCAAGCTCTTAAGTTGCCAAGCTCTCACGGACTCAAGCTCACAAACTCTCAAACTCTCTAGCTCTCTAGCTCTCAAGCTCTCATGCTCTCAAGCTCTCATGCTCTCAAGCTCTTAAGTTGTCAAGCTCTCAAGGTCTCAAGCTTACAAGCTCTCAAGCTCTTATGCTCCCAAACTCCCAAGCTGTCTAGATCTCAAGGTCTCAAGCTCTCAAGCTTTCGAGCTCTCAAGCTCTCGATATCTCAAGCTCCCAAGCTGTCAAGGTGTCAAGCTGTCAATCTCTCAACCTGTTAAGCTGTCAATCTCTGAAGCTGACAAGCTGTCAAGGTCTCAAGCTCTCATGCTCCCAAACTCCCAAGCTCCCAAACTCTCAAGCTCTCAAGCTCTCAAGCTGTCAAGCTCTCAATCTCGCAAGCTGTCATGTTCTCAAGCTATCAAGCTGTCAAGCTCTCAAGCTCCCAGGATCTCAACCTCAAGCTCTCAACCTCATGCTCTCAACCGCACAAGCTCTCAAGCTATCCGGCTCTCAAGCTCTCGAGCTCTCAAGCTCTCAAGCTGTCAAGCTCTCAAACTCACAAGCTCTCAAGCTCTTGATCTCTCAAGCTCTCAAGCTGTCAATCTCTCAAGCTGTTAAGCTGTCAAGCTCCCAAGCTCTCAACCTCACACGCTGTCAAGCTGTCAAGCTCTCAGGCTCTCAAGCTCTCGAGCTCTCAAGCTCTCAAGCTGCCAAGCTGTCAAGCTCTCAAGCTCTCAAGCTCTCAAGCTCTCAAGCTCTCAAGCTCACAAGCTCTAAGGCTATCAAGCTCTCAAGCTCACAACCTCTCAAGCCCTCAAGCTCTCAAGCACAAGCTCTCAACCTCACAAGCTCTCATGCTGTCAAGCTGTCAAGCTCTCAAGCTCTCAAGCTGCCAAGGTGTCAAGCTGTCAATCTCTCGAGCTGTTAAGATGTCAATCTCTCAAGCTGACAAGCTCTCAAGCTCCCAGTGTCTCAAGCTCAAGCTCTCAACTTCACAGGTTCTCAAGATTTCAAGCTCTCAGGCTCTCAAACCCTCCAGCTCACCAGCTCTTAAGCTCTCAAGCTCTCAAGCTATCAAGCTATCAAGCTCACAAGCTCTCAAGCTATCAAGCTCAAGCTCTCAAGCTCACAAGCTCTCAAGCTGCCAAGCTCTCAAACTGTCAAGCTCTCAAGCTCCCAACCTCTCAAACTGTCAAGCTGCCAAGCTGTCAAGGTGTCAAGCTGTCAATATCTCAAACTCTTAAGCTCTCAGGCTCTCAATCTCTCAAGCTCTCGTGTCATGCTCTCAATCTCTCAATTTCTCAACCTCTGAAGCTCTCAACTTCTCGAGCTCTAAGGCTCTCAAGCTCGCAAGCTCTCAAGCTCTCAAGCTCTTTGTTTGCTACAAACAGGGTTTACTCCGATATCTTTCAATAACGTCATAAAGAAATTCACTTGTGCAATTTCTAATGTCAGACATTGCGATAACACCTATAGTGACAAAATTATCAAATATGTCATAAATGACTGAACAAATAATCATTAAAGCGTCTACACGCTACGTCAAAACAAAATAACTGCGCGTTGTTCCGTCTAAATCAAAGCAAATCCGAATTCGCACAAGCCGCTGTTAGTTTGCGCGAACTACGGTATTTTGCGTCTACACGCTACGTTTTACCTGCGCAGACCTGGTTTGTGCAGGTAAAACCACAAGCATGACGGAGCATGTAAACGGCCCTTTATGTAATGCCATAAAATGTGTTCATTTAGGACCATTTTGTTAAACGTAAATTAAATTAAGCTAAAGAGAAAACAAATGGTGCCTCCGAAAAGTTTATTTTTGCCGATCCAAATCACCGAAAAGGCGCAATTTTCCTAATGAGACGTAATCGTCCGGGAAGAACAGTGGAAAGTCGTGCTGCCGTCGGCAAAGAAAACAAAATTGCCGCCGCCGGCGTCTCCGATGCCATAATAAATCGCAAGAAATCATAGCACCACCCCAACACACCGCCACCGCCGACGTCACGCTGTGTAAACGCGTCCATTCACCGCCGACACCGTCTCCCAGGAATTAAAGCGAGAAAAATGAAAAACGTGACAAGTGTATAAAGGCGGCAATTTCAAACGAATATCTACTATATAAATCCACCCTCTGTGCGGTTTCTTTAGTAGAGTGAGGGTGGAAAGGCATTACTACAATATTAAAGAAATGATTTCTAGTTATAGTTTTCTGGCGAAATGTGAAAAACAATTAAATTGAAAAGAATTTTAATTTACCTACCAAATATACCGACAGACCATCACATTTTAAAACAAAACAACAAACAAAGACATGAAGGCATGAATGAAAGACATGAATGGAAAGTGCCCAGATTATTTAAAAACTACAACTAACAGTTGTTCCCATATGTAAAGGCGGAGACGCTACAAAACCGGAAAACTATCGGCTAATATGAAGAGTTGGGCATTTGTTATGCGAGTGATTGATTGAGTGACGAGTGTTTACTCGTTACTCATCACAATCTGTGTTCACTCATCACTCGAGTGTTCACTCATCGCTCATCACAACGCGTGATGATTAATTCAATCACCACTCATCAGTCATGACTGTCGTATATGATTGAATACGCGCCACATGATTGACGCACAACGAGTGATGAGTGTTCAGTAAAATTACACTATTTTAAAGACATAATAGAAACTCGATATACTTTTTAAGACAGATTGTGTAGGTTGGAAGTCTAGTGAACGTCAAAACAGCGGCACGGAAGAAATGTATCCTACAACCCTCCCAAATCTATTTTTTTTATTACGACGCCTATATTAACTTCACTTGTTTCGATGTTGTACCTACTCCCCAATGTCCAATCAAGTTGAAATTTTGTATGTGGACCGATTTCCCGTGACAATGCAAGAATCAATAAAAAAAATTCGAAAAATTTTTCAAAATTATTAAAATTTTTCAATTTTTTTTAAATTTTACAAAATATTTAAAATTTTTAAAAATTTATCCAATTGAGTTGAAATTGAGTTGAAATTTTGCAACAGATTTCCGGTGACAATGCATACATCCATAAAAAATTTGAAAAATGTATCTAATTGAGAAATGAAATTGTGCACGCACGCGGACAGATTTCCAGAAAAAAATTAAAAATCTTCAAGAATTCCGAAAAATTTACAAAATTGGGAAAATTTGTCCAATCGAGTTGAAATTTTGCATGTGGACAGATTTCCGTTAGCAATACAGGAATCAATAAATGTGAATGGAACTTTTTCGAAAATTTAGCAAAATTTGTGGATTTTTTTTATAAACCGTAGTTTTAAAAAAAAATATTTTTTACATGGATTTATTTAAACCGAAACTCAGCTTTTGCGTAGGTTCATAGGCTCAAGAAAAATTACTAAAAAAATTCAAACCCGAATGTTTTTTTTTTTCGAAATGAGAGATAATTACACTATTCTTTTCATGACATATTGGTCTGGTGAAAGTGAAAATAAAGAAAAAGAAGAAAGCTAATACTTGAATGAGCTAATACAGGAATTAAAGCGAGAAAAATGAAAAACGTGACAAGTGTATAAAGGCAGCAATTTCAAACGAATATCTACTATATAAATCCACCCTCTGTGCGGTTTCTTTAGTAGAGTGAGGGTGGAAAGGCATTACTACAATATTAAAGAAATGATTTCTAGTTATAGAGATCTGGCGAAATGTGAAAAACAATTAAATTGAAAAGAATTTTAATTTACCTACCAAATATACCGACAGACCATCACATTTTAAAACAAAACAACAAACAAAGACATGAAGGTATGAATGAAAGACATGAATGGAAAGTGCCCAGATTATTTAAAAACTACAACTAACAGTTGTTCCCATATGTAAAGGCGGAGACGCTACAAAACCGGAAAACTATCGGCTAATATGAAGAGTTGGGCATTTGTTAAGCGAGTGATTGATTGAGTGACGAGTGTTTACTCGTTACTCATCACAATCTGTGTTCACTCATCACTCGAGTGTTCACTCATCGCTCATCACAACGCGTGATGATTAATTCAATCACCACTCATCAGTCATGACTGTCGTATATGATTGAATACGCGCCACATGATTGACGCACAACGAGTGATGAGTGTTCAGTAAAATTACACTATTTTAAAGACATAATAGAAACTCGATATACTTTTTAAGACAGATTGTGTAGGTTGGAAGTCTAGTGAAAGTCAAAACAGCGGCACGGAAGAAATGTATCCTACAACCCTCCCAAATCTATTTTTTTTATTACGACGCCTATATTAACTTCACTTGTTTCGATGTTGTACCTACTCCCCAATGTCCAATCAAGTTGAAATTTTGTATGTGGACCGATTTCCCGTGACAATGCACGAATCAATAAAAAAAATTCGAAAAATTTTTCAAAATTATTAAAATTTTTCAAATTTTTTTAAATTTTACAAAATATTTAAAATTTTTAAAAATTTATCCAATTGAGTTGAAATTGAGTTGAAAGATTTCCGGTGACAATGCATACATCCATAAAAAATTTGAAAAATGTATCTAATTGAGAAATGAAATTGTGCACGCACGCGGACAGATTTCCGGAAAAAATTTAAAAATCTTCAAGAATTCCGAAAAATTTACAAAATTGGGAAAATTTGTCCAATCGAGTTGAAATTTTGCATGTGGACAGATTTCCGTTAGCAATACAGGAATCAATAAATGTGAATGGAACTTTTTCGAAAATTTAGCAAAATTTGTAGGGATTTTTTTTATAAACCGTAGTTTTAAAAAAAATATTTTTTACATGGATTTATTTAAACCGAAACTCAGCTTTTGCGTAGGCTCATAGGCTCAAGAAAAATTACATACATATTGGTCTGGTGAAAGTGAAAATAAAGAAAAAGAAGAAAGCTAATACTTGTACAAGAAAAAATGTTCTTGGGCTGGTAAAATTACACTTCTTTGACTTCCAAATTTCGACTATTGATCTTTTAAAATCATTTCTTGATTTTTTAACTTTAACAAGATTTTCATGATACGTTAGGTACGTACACGTTCAATGTACAGTCCAATTGACATTTTATTAATATTGGATCACTATAGAATCGGATAAAATTTGATACAGTTATTAATAATTCCGTTTAATTAAAATATAAGTACAAAACGTTTGCGAAGGTAAGTATTTATACTCTATAAGAAAGCATATTCAATCCAACAATCAATACCTTATACATTTACTTAACTTTAATACATTACTTATTTAAAATTTGTAGGAAATTACAGAATGCAAAACTCAAAGTAGTACTATACGCACTTACATTAAAAAAATAATAATAAAAATCCGTTTACTTGCCGTGTTTTAATAGACACTGTACACTGATATGAAAATCTATCTTTCAAATCCACCTCGACCGCACCAAAAAGAGAGTTCAATGTATTGAAATATCGTACATACTGTCACGTCTGATACAAACTACATGTTCGAATAGACTGTTTATTAAAGCAGAACACATTCTGTATAAAACGTAGCCTTACAAAATAAAGCGGGTAATTCAAATATACATATTCTACATTTCTCTTGTTAACAAAATAAAATAATTCTTAAACCTAACGTTTGGATATAATTTTTACACAACAAATACAATAACTTCTTATTTAGTATAAACTAACCTATCGGGCGGAATAACTCTACGACCACTTGATGTTGTTTCGGGAGCGTTATAAATTTCCTTACTTATGTTTAAACTGTCATTGACTGTTTTTGTATAGTCAGTTACATCATCAATAATTTCCTTATCATCATCATCGGGATTTGCCATTTGTATAAATTTTGTATTTCTCGATAAAACATTACCATTATCCGTTTCGACTCTATAAGATCTTGGTCTACTTTCTTCCTTTAATTTTATAGTGCCTTTCTCCCACTTGTCATTACTTAACGTTGACTTTATTAAAACTCTTTGATTTACCTTAAAGTTACACTTATTTGTTCGTGTTTTGTAATCATAATATTTCTTTTGGTTTTGTTGGCGTAATAATAAGTTTTGTTTTATAGTTCTATAATTATTTTTAATTGGTTTTAATAAGTCATCTTTTATTGGGAGGATATCTCTTAATCGCCTGGACATTAAAATTTCTGCGGGTGATTTAATGTTTTCGTTTATGGGTGTATTTCTGAATTGTAATGATGCCAAATAAATATCTTTATTATCATAAAGCGATTTTTTCATTATTTGTTTTAACGTTTGTATATGTCTCTCAATAAGGCCATTAGATTGGGGATACAATGGGCTTGAGGTAATATGTGTAAATTCCCACTTTTTTGCAAATAACTTAAACTCAAAGCTTGAAAATTGAGGACCATTGTCCGATATTACAATTTTTGGAATGCCATGTCTAGCAAATATTGATTTAAGATGCGTAATAACTTGTAAAGATGAAGAACCATCAATTAATTCTGCAATTTCAATAAATTTAGAAAAATAATCTGTAACTAGCATATATGTTTTTCCGTTTAGATAAAATATGTCACAACCTACTTTTTCCCATGGACCCTTTGGAATCTCATGCGGAATCATTGGCTCTTTATATTTATTTCGTTGATATGTGGCACATATTTTACAATTCTTAATAAAATGTTCTAATTCTTGAGTCATATTAGGCCAAAAGAAGCTTTCACGTATCAATGTCTTCAATTTAACAATGCCTAGATGACTATAATGAACTTTGGATAAGATTTCTCTACGTAACGATTTAGGAACAATTAATTTATTATCCTTGTATACCAATTCATCAGCCTCATGAAGAAAATCTTTAAATTTGTAATAACTTCTCACTGATACATCAATTTGTTTTATATTTGCTGGCCACCCATTTCTAATATACCTGCTTAATAATTTTAATTCGTGATCTATTTTTGTAGCTTCCTTTATTTTTTTATATTTATCATGAGTAGCATTAATTTTAAACTTCAAAAGACAAACTTGAGACTCAATTTCCTTGTCAAAATGATTAAAATCGTTTTTATCACATAAATAAGCACGAGACAATGTATCAGCAATAAACTGCTCTTTACCTGGTTTAAAATTTAATTCAATATCATATCTCTGCAACTTTATAAACATTCTCTGTAACCTAAGAGGACAATCTACTAATGATTTTTTAAAAATTTGCACCAAGGGCTTATGATCTGTCTCGATAATAACAGTTTTGCCATATATATATTGATGAAACCGTTCACACGCAAAAACAATGGCATACAATTCTTTCTCGATTTGTGCATAGTTTCTTTGACAGTCAGTAAGTGCTTTAGAAGCATATATGCAAGGCAAATTATTTTGTATTAAAACTGCACCAACTCCATCTTTTGAGGCATCTGTTGAAATTAAGACTGGTTTATTCGGATCATAGAATTGTAAAATTGGAGATGTTGTAATGATATTTTTTAGTACCGTTATTGCCTTTTCATGTTGCTTTTCCCATATAAAGCAGTTATTTTTCTTTAATAAGTCCCTTAACGGTTTAGTTAAAGCTGACAAATTATTTATAAATTTTCCTACGTAGGTGACTAAGCCTAAAAATCTCTGTAACTCAGTTTTATTTACGGGCGTTGGCATCTCAATAATTGCTTTAATTTTTTGTTCATCAGGCTTTATACCATTAGCCGAAATTTTATGTCCCATATACTTAAGTTCCTGTAAACATATTCTCGATTTACTTTTATTAAATTTTATATTATGTATACGTGCTATTTCTAATACTTGTAACAATCGTTCGTCATGCTCTTTTTGAGTTTCACCCCATATCAAAATATCGTCAATATAAATCTCGACACCAGGGATATTAAAAATGTCTTTAAACTTTCGATGAAAAACTTCCGGAGCACAATTTAAACCATACGGCAATCTAAGAAATTTATACCTACCAAAAGGTGTAGCAAAAGTACATAAATCTGAACTCTTTTTGTCCAAAAGAATCTGCCAAAATCCAGACATAGCGTCTAGAGTGCTAAAATATTTTGCATTTCGTAATTTATATGAAATTTCTTCAAACGTTGGCAATTGAAAATGTTCGCGACGAATATTTTTATTTAAATCTCGAGGATCCAAGCAAATTCTTAGGGACCCATTTGGTTTTCTTACAAGAACAATGGAATTTACCCAATCGGTCGGATACTCAACCCCACTAATTATTTTCTCCCTTATCATTTGATCAAGTAAAATTTTAAATTCATTCAGCAATGGGAATGGTATTTTCCTGGGAGAATGTACTACTGGCACAGCGTCATCCCTTAATTGAATTTTATATGGCATTTTTAAACATCCCACTCCTACAAATAAATCCTTATGTTTATTCAAAACGTCTATTTTTTCTACTGTATCAATACGTCTAATTAAATTTAACAATTCACAAGCTCTTAGTCCCAAAATGCAAGGAGAATCTATATCTACAATATAAAATAATAAATCATAATAGTTTGCCTTGTAACGACATTTCAACCAGCACTGTCCAAGTATTGGAATTATTTTATTTGAATAATTTTTTAAAATAATGTTACTTTCTTTGAGGCATTCTCTCGATAAATTCAATTTTTTGAACATTTTGTAATTAATTATATTTGCAATTGCACCTGTATCTAATTTAAAAGATATTTTTAAATTATTAATTTCAATTTCAACATTCCATTCATAATTATTACAATTTTTATCAATCAGATCTACAAAGACATAACTTTTTTTATCAGTAAAGTCATCGCCATCAACTGCATGAATTTTCCTATTTCTACACATTTTTTGAAAATGATTAATAGAATTACATAAACGACAATGTTTACCATACGCAGGGCAATTTCTTGGGGGATGTCGGGTACCGCATCTACCGCAATTCCTTGTTGGTGGACGATGGAAATTTGAGCGACTGCTGAAACCGGTTGCCATTTCATGTTTGAAACTATTTGTCGTCACGGGCCCTCTTCGATATCGGTGATCACGTGGTGGCTCTCCAGTCATGCGCGTATGTGATGCTTTGGCCATCGACATGACTGTCCCAACTTCCGTTTTTTCTGCAATTTCTTGACCATGTTTTCTAGATTCCTCCACGGACTGACAAATTTTTACGGCTTTTTCCAAATCCATATCATTGTCTTCCAATAACCTCTGCCTTAAATTATCTGAATTTAACCCACATACTAACACGCTACATACCATGCTATTCTCCAGCTCTCCAAATTGACAATTTTTTGCTTTATTCTTCAATTCTGTTACGTAGTGTTGTATGCTTTCGCCATCCAGCTGTCTTCGGGTTAAAAATCTATGCCTCTCATATACGATATTAGTTTTTGGTTGGAAATGTAGCTCGAACTTACTGATGAGCGTGTTGAATTCAAATGTATTGAAGATTCTCAAACCTTCATCTCCGATCAAATGCAGTAATTGGGCACATTGCAAAGCCTCATCCTTTTTGTTAAGACCAGCCGCTATCAGATAATTTTTAAACTTTTGGATCCAAAATTTCCAGTTTTCCGAGATATTTCCCGAAAAATCCATTGGTATTATACCTCTATTATCCATCTCTTTGATTTATTCTTCCTTCTTACTTGATTTGTCTTTATTTCGCTTACTAATATGTACTTTTAAGTTCGCAGCGCCATGTCACGTCTGATACAAACTACATGTTCGAATAGACTGTTTATTAAAGCAGAACACATTCTGTATAAAACGTAGCCTTACAAAATAAAGCGGGTAATTCAAATATACATATTCTACACATACCTACAAAACAACCACATTTTTAAAGTCCGTCGTTATAAAAGCTTTAAACGGCCATAGCAAAAAACGTCAATAGCTAAGAAATGATTGAAGATTGACGAGTAATGATTGACGAGTAACACTCGTTTCGATGGTTAATGAGTGACGAGTGATTTCATTAATCATGAGTGTTAATTGCCCAATTCTGCTGAGTAATATACCAGCTGTCAGCTCTGAACAAAATTACCAAAACAATAATAAGAAGCAGACTAGACACACATGCAGGAAAATAACTTAATAGGCGAGCATCAATAAGCATTCCAGAAACAAGCAGGTACAACATCGGCTTGTACACGCGTCGCAAAAAAGGCAGAAAAAAGAGCACGATAGTCTTGCTGTTCATTGATATGGGGAAGGCGTTTGACACCGTAAGCAAAGAAAGAATCCCGGAAAAACCGAAAACGAAAGAAAACCTGGAACCTATAAAAGCCTACATAGGGAATCGACCACAAAAAGTTGCAGGATTGGAGAGCGACATGTCACCGACACTCTACATATTGTACACAGACGATATTAGTGATATGCAACTGAACGGTACACTATTCGCATTCGCAGACGATATATGTATATTATATGTGGGAAGAGATATGAAAACACTACAGAATCAAATGGATGAGGACAGAGAAGAAACTGGAAACATGGAGCACCCACAACTACTTTACCATAAACTAACAGAAAACTAACTTCACGATAGTCAACAATAATAAGACCATTGCACTGACAATCCACTTGGACGGTCACCAAATTAAGCAAACATGGCAAACGTCATATCTTGACCTAACGATCACAGACAATCTGAAATGGGACGGCCGCATAAACAAAATACGAAACAAAAATGCAAATGACTATCCAACGCCAAGCCAACTCATCGGAGTTGAATCTCGGTGGATCATCTGATGGATTGGAGAGGGGGTTATCTGCTGATCGAGTGCGCTGTTACGGCTGGCGGATGCATAACCTAAAATATCTGTGACGTTTTCATAATAAAAATCAAACGCAAAAGTTCGGTGTGAAACCAGACAATGCCAAAAAAAACTTCACACCACCTGGAGGCGTCAACATCATCGTCGTTAATATTAATCCTGCAAGAAGCTGAGCATAATAAAAGTTACAAAATTTCGCTAAACAAGCACGATTTTAAACGTGGTCATCAAGGTAAAATTAAATAAATATTAACATAACTGTAATAGTAGTAATTATGATTTTGTAGATGCTACATTTGCGCAGATGTTGATCGATGCAATTAAAAATGAAAGTAAACCACCCCACCTGCTATCACCGCCAGCGATCAGTACACCAACGATATCAAACACAAAATTATCGTGGAATACCTACACGATAAACTTGTTATTGGATACTCGATTGGGTGTAGAGCAGGAGTTCAACAGGCCATCAACCCAAAAAAAAATATGGGAAAAGATTTCATTAAAATTCAAGGAATATGGGTATTTTGTTGCAAGCAACGATTTGAACGACAAAAATCATAATCTGCTTGCGACAAGAATAATAAAGAGAAAAGAAGAAAAACCGGTGAAGGGGAAACAAAGTGGACATTTTTTTAAAATTTGACGCTGTCTTGGCAAACAAGGCAAGCGTAATGTCACCAGATACCAATTTAGGGGGGACACTTGTAAGCGATTTAGAAACCGATAAAATTGAGGAGAAAAGACATGAGGATTGCAAACCATGTACTTCTTTTATTTAATTTGTTATTGTAATTTACGTTACTCTTGCAATATTATATTTGAGTCTGAGTTATTTTAAGTAGTTTTATTAGCTTTTCTTTTGTTGTATCTTGTATATTTTTATATCAATAACTCTCTTTACTATATAAGATAATAAGTATAAATGAATACTCATCAGAAATTCAAACCAATAACTTTATTAATTTCAGTCAATAAAATGTACTCTCACCGGTTTATTCCATCAGGTCGTCAGGATTTCCAACATAAATTTTATCCATCAGACCACAATCAAACCCCCTACTCCTTTCCATCAGTGCATGGCGTCATGTAATCCATCTGGTAAAGAAACGGACTCGCGAAATAAGAACCAACTACGACATCCACCGCGACAACACAAAACAACGCGACAAAATGTGCACCGACAGAGTAGCAACATCGAAAAACAGGATGAACATTACAACCAAATTAAAAATAGACATCTGAAATTTTGGCATCGGGGATTGGAATGGAACTGCACGACTATGTCGTTAAAATAATTTTTGTAATTCTCATGTGACGTCATTCGAATTCGAAACATTTTAACGTATCAAAAAACTTTCTACATAACTTCCGGAATACGGTACAGTATTACTTAAATTAATTTTTCAAAATTTTTTGTCAAAAGATCTTCTTACATTCAGACTAGTTTGGTGACTAAAAGATAACCATATCTCCGAAAACAATAGAAGCTTATAAAATCAAAATAGATTAAGTGTTAATTGTACTTTTCAGGCAAGAAAACCACAACCGAGTGTGATGGGGCGGACGCCCTTCTCAATATTTACTATTATACTTTAATCAACTCTAAACTGAAGGGGGCCCCTGTTAGGACTTTGCCCAACTACCTAACCTTAAGCCCACATGTTAAAGGTGGTAACTCGCCTCCAAGCGACGCTTGGCGACGCTAACACTTATTTAACAAGTTAATCTTAATTAATCTTACGGTAGCGTGAATCAATTATTTCTCTTACGGAGGCTTCAAAGAGTTCTTTCTCTGAGACTTTGTCAGAGACGTTTGAACTCACTAATTATTAATCACTATATGCAAGGCTAAATACTTTACTATAAAAGGGACAGGTTTATATTATTCTAAAATGAATATACCGAAGAAAACCACAATAAAATCTATTAACAAAAATATATACAACAATGCAGAACTGCTTACATGAAATATGAATTTTAATCCCTATTAACAAAAATATTCTTAATTTGGCAGCGATGGACAAATCAGCAAGTACAGACAACAAATAAATACCTTAATATTTCGGTTGAGCACAAGAAACACGAGACACCACAGTTATCTTATAGAGCCCCTGCTCTTAAGAAAACACGTCTTTACCCCATGATGGATAGAATAAGAAGGAAGTCTTCCGCGTTTAACCGTCACACGCACTCCCTGAATGCGACGCTCACGCCCTCTCCAAAAACCGTTACGGTATATGGACGCTCTTGTTCGCGCCAAATTTCAACTTATCACACGAGCACTTGTTCGAATTGGTTTTATCTCGCTTTTTGTATCGAACTTTTTTATCTCGCTTTTTGTATGAGTCGAAAAGGTCTGTAACGACGACTACATTTTTAATATCCCTCTTAAGGTGTTCTAGATGTCCAAGAAACAGAACAAAACAAGACGCAGAACAATCGCTATTGCCCTTAATTTGTCGGGTTTCCGGCATCCAGTCGCCCCACGTTAACAGTAGTAACAACTAGAGCGCGGAATTATAAGCACTTATTTTTGGAAAATAAGCGCTTAAAATAAGCACGCAAAATGAGAAAAAAGCACACAAAAAAGCGTTATAAGAAAACGTATACATTGTATTATTTTTGTATATATCTATTTATTAGCACATACACATCATACAAAACATTGGTATAACTGAGGGAATTAACAATAGAAATAAACTATACACAATAAGTAAACGCTTTATACTTTATAAACAAAAACTGTATTCGTTTATTATATGGTAGAGCAGGTAGAGATATATTGAGCACCTCAGAGGTATACTGTTACGCAGTGAATTAAAATAAAGTTATTATTATGTGCGAATAGGTTTTATAAAATAATAATGTCGACGACCTGAATTGCTCAATGCTTGCAGTTTCAAAGTATGGTTTTCAGACGCCGAGTTTGCACAAAACTCAAGTGAACAACCTCGACGTTTGATAACCTAATTAATAGTAATGACGTATTTGGACAATTGATATCAGTAGCCACATAGCGGAGTATCGGGATAATTGGTATTTTGTCTGTATTCACGAGTGTGACATCCGACACCCATACCAGAAGGCAGTGGCCTGCCTTCTCAGCTGTTTTCTTGTAGTACCTTGCCAATTATACAACATACAATTATACACGTATGTAAAACCAGTGCAAGTTTTATTTACATCTCCATCCTGGCCTGGACCAGTCCCATAAAGAGCTACGTAACAATACTGTGTAAAGTACATAGGATTTCAATGTAACTTAACACTGTTTGCTTCTGAGGGACTTAATTGAACTAAGAATAAGAAGCATGTGGTTTTCCACCTAGTACTATATTTAAACGTAGTTAAACAAATTGAACAAAAAAAAGAATTAAGGTACTATGTATTACTGAAACAATGTATTATTGTAGTATGGCTAAGAAGTGAATGTTAAACTTAAATATTATCATTTTAATACTGTGAAATAAAGCGACAAAATATAGCAAATTAGGCCTAAAGTCAAAAGAATCACTACCAAGAGACAATTCGTAAAATAAATAATTGTAACTTACAGTTTTCATGCACATTCTGCAGAATATTTTATTGTTTCGAATAATTAATTCAGAATTCTTTTATCTATGTGGCAGACAGCCATTTATCCTTAATAGCATTTCAATTACACTAAAAAGTCGAAAAACAGTTGTGTTGTACGCACAACAGGTATATCACAAAGCAGTAGAGAGTTTTTGAGTGATTTTTGCGATTTTTGAGACGCACATGCGCAGACCTACGACCTAAATATCCTAAAAACGCGTATAAACACTCAAAAAATCCGTAAAAAGTTAAAATAAGCAGGAGGAATATGGCAAAATAAGCGGATATCTACAAAAGCCGGGAAAAAAAGCAAAATAAGCAAAATAAAAATAGCGCCAAATGTTTTATTTTTACCGAATTCGTGGAAATCCTTAAGCTTTTTCAACTGCTTACATTAACTGTCCAAGCAAAATGTTCAGAATCCGCACTCTAGTAATAACGTGCTCGGTTTACACCACCAAAACTCTCCCTCGACACTGTCTTGCACTGTTACTGAATATATTTGCGTATTATTATTCTATTTTCAAATAAAAATGTTATATTGGTATTTATTAAATATGAAAGTACCGGTATGTTGAATACGAATCTCAACTCAGCGTTTCCGTTTTTTATTACACCGACACGTACATTTCTTAATACTTCAAAGACAAGGTGATCAAGCTTTGAGTATTGTAGGTAAAAGTACCAAGTTTAAGGTTTGTTTTTCGCATGAAATGTCAAAATCTTTTTTTTTTACATTTTAACCTCATGAGGCAGTTTATATTGTCGCAGTATTTACGAAGCCATTTTATATCAAGCGTTACCCGGATTGTCACCCGGCTCCTCCACCAAATGTCAAATTCTCAATAATAATCAATTAAAACCCTAAAATTCATAAACCAAATACAATCCTATTGTCAGGCTACAATAAGGCCGGCGGGAGGCGCGTGTGCGGGGTACACAGGCACCGTAATAAAAGGGCGCTAAAGGCTAGATTTTGCAATGCCAGTTTAAACCATAAACTGAGTTCAAATGTACAAAATCGGCATTAAAAACCCCAGTCCAAGAGATCTTAAAAATAAGTAAGATTTAAGTCAGATTTTCCTAACATCAGACTTGTACTGACTTTGCCTATTTTAGTTGCTGACCATAGGCGCCCAGTAAGGATTTTTTATCGGGGCGGATAAAAAATTGCACTACGTATACGGCCAGATTTTGACAAACCGTGTGTTTCATAACAGCGGATAAAAATTCGCTGTACGAAAAAACACAAGTGGCGCCTTGGCTAAGACCGGTAAAAACTCTTCCAAATTTAAAAATGACGTAAATGGACCAGGAAAAATGGAATAGTTAGGGCAATTATTTCAGTCGAAAAGGCGATTGCACAGTCAAATAAAAATGGCAAACTACCAGAGAAAATTTAAAAATTAAAGCTGGGTGTGTTCCTTACAAATAAATATACAATATATCTCCACGGATTGAGGTACACAGAGGATACAAATTTTTATCGAGATTTGTTGTGGATTATTCCGCAGTAACGTGTCACACCCGTCACGCCCTTTTTCGACTATACATAAGCAATGGGAGCTTTTATTGTTATTTTGATGCAGCATTATAACAAAAAGACAACTCAAACTTTAGAATTATTGTAGATAGATGTGCACTAATAAGTTTTATGAAAACCCTTCTTGGTTTTGGTTCCCAAATTATAATTAAAAATTCGCGGAATGATCCTAGTGTAAAGTTTCTATTCTAATAAAGTTAATATTATATGAAATTTAGGCCAGCTACTATTATATTGATTGCATCATGTGTAGTAGCTAGAATAAGCATATAAATAAGCAACTAATCTTGTCAAAGACAAGTAGGTGTTGGAAATAAAAACCTCGTTGATCCTGATTGATAATTATTTTACCGGTTTCGATCAGCTAACTGATCATCATCAGCGTATATCTAAGACGCAGAAGAAGCAATAATTATATAAAGCTTCTTGTGAAAATTAAAGTTAAGGACAATACTACATTTTAAAAAATAACTATTGTAAAATAGTTACAATAATATAACAAACACTTACGGTCGATTTGTGAAAAAACAATAAATAGCGAAGAGCAGCGACGAATTAACATGCGTCTCGTTTGGAGAGTGAACGGAAAGGAAACGGAAAAATAACGACGAGCACAATAAGTATGCAACCAGCGTCACACATGATTACAGGTTTCTATCTCGCTTCAAACGGGCTAGACTGAAGGATGTATTTGAAAAGGGGTTGGTGAGGAAAATTGATTTGATCGTTAAGTAGATTGACATGTTTATTAGATTTAAGTTTCTCGATTTCGTATTGTTCAAGTATATCGAGTTTATAACCTTTTTTACATCTATCCAAAAGTTTGAAGTTTTTATAATTTAAATTGTGACCCGTTTCTAATTTGTCTTTAAATAAATTTGAAGAATTTCTCGTTTTATGTTCATTGATTCTTTGTGAAATTTTCGTTCCAGTCTGGCCTACGTCAGACGAAGAACAGTTAGAGCAGCTGATCGAGTAAACACCAGAACAATCCATGATAGGGGTGGGGATTTTGAAGTTGGACAATAAATTATAAATTTGAGTAGAACTCTTACAAGCAGTGCAAATTTGGGTAGAATTTTGTTAAGTTTGGCAGTAGTTTTGTTATAAGTGAATGGTTTGTATATTCTGTCTAATGGCTTCTCATTAATGTAAGGTGGATCAGTTTTAATTATGGTATGGCGCAAAAGACGAACAATAACGGGAGTTAAAATCAAAGTAGGTACTACCTGACAATGTTAAATAGTACTAAAATAGTACTAATAGTACTACTTACTACTTAAATAGCACTTAAATAGTTATTATAATTAAATAGTACGTAAATAGTTACTTACTAGAAACGGGGCAGGCCTAATAGGCCTGCGCGACGCCTAGACGGGTAGATCGCCGATTCGTGTAGATCGCCGATTTGTGTAGGTCGCCGATTCGTATAGATCTTCGATCCGGGTAGTTTGCCAATGAGGTAGATCGCCGAGCAAAGTTGCGACTTTGCAGATTTTGTAAAAATCACCGAAATTAGTGGGTAGTCATCCGATCTGTCGTACTGGGTAAAGTCGCGCTGTCGTATACGGTGCCAGCCAGTGGCGGATACAGGCAGAGGGGGGGGGGCGCCCCCCCCTGGCGAGAATTTGTTGGAACGGCTGAGAAGAAAGCGATTGTGATTTGTGATGTTACCGGCTAGGTCTTGTATGTGTGTTTTTATTCGGTTGATAGTAGGAAACAGTTATACGAGAAAAGTTTTTTAAGCTGTGCACCTGACTTGCTGACACCCATAGCTAAGCTGACCAGACGTCCCACTTTTGGCAGGACAATCCCGACTTTTCACATTTTGTCCCGCGTCCCGCGGAGTTTTAAAATAGTAAATTTTTACAGAATTACTAAAAAAATAAACTTTTTTCAAATCGTTCATTAATACTTTTATAGTTTGAAAAGAATGTTGTGGGGTCGAAACCGGTTTTCAAACTTAGTATTTTTTTACAAAAAATTATGAATTACCCATTCTGTCTAATGGTGGAATTTGATATATTTGTACGTTTATGAATAATATTAATTGTTATGAGCATAAGGAATTTATGGATGTTTGTATTTTTTTCACAAAATTGAATTGATTTAGATAACCAACCTTGCTGGAATCAATCACTTTTGTATTCTTTGACCAATTTTCACTATTTTTTCAGAACATGTAAAGTAAAATTACCTACTTTTGAAAGATAAAGAAAATAATGTTCCAGCTTATTAAAAAAATGGTGTTTTTCGACTAGGTTTGAGACATCCTGTCGGGTAACTAACGAAGTAGTTCTCTCGCATGTTCTCAAGTGCTCAGTTACAAAAACCATATCAATTCTCAACATCTTATTTTGTAATTCATCCCAATATCCGAATTTTTGCAGGAGATACACATTTGTAAGTCAAATATTGCATTGTTTTTGGACCAGAAACACTGGCAAATCTGGCAGGCTGAATATGCTGCAAGGATCAAAACCGAACTTTGAAACGTATCATTTAGATTCCATGTCCACTTGCTGTTATTTCAACAAGTGCTGTTATTTTATCACACATTATTAAAGTATCACATACACGTTGAGTTTCGCTTAGTATAATTTAGTATTTTATCCAACTGTTTATCTTAAGTTTCTGGTCATTATCTTTAAATTAATTCGATATTGGTACTAAAAGCAATAGTAAAAACACTTTTAATCACGTAACATTCGCTGCAAGGTTGAACAGCATTTTAAATTGCAACGGTTCACTTTAAATTATGTATCTTTAAATTAAATATTAAAAAAATGCAGATATGGGAATGAACCAAAAACAAAATGTTGAAAATATCGATCAGATCAAAACTATCCTTATAGTTTACTCGGTGTAATCGGATGTAAAATATGAATAAAAAATTATGAAAGTCGTCAAAGATTACAAAAGCTACTTAACATCAAAGTTTAACAAAATAGGCATTCCAGTAATATAGGCTGGTAAGTTTCTCGCAAAAACGTACTCCTAAATTTGGAATATTTTGTTGTATTGTACAGGGTCGTTAGATTAGAACATTTGTTTGGTATCTTCTTTGGCCGTAAGATTTGTTTTATTACCCATAAGAATGTAATTAATCTTTAGTCTTCTTAATATTATTTATTGATTGATGAAAATCTATTTATTTCGTGCAAAAGAAATATATTTGAAAAATCTATGTTAAACAGTTAATATTTACTTCAATTCCAATCAGAAACGATAACGAAGTACACTTTTTCTTGTTCCAAACTATAAAATATTTATTTATTTTAAATGCGTATAGCAAAACAATTAATCACTAATAATGCAAATAATATCGAGTACAACAAGTATGTTTTGATCAAAAGTACAAAAATTTAAAGGAATATGTGATAATGTGAAAAAAATCTGTATAAAAAAACTATAATTTTTGTGTTAAATTTGTCGTTTTGCGTCTTTTGCAAAGACGAATACCCCCCCCCCCCCACCCCCCGCACACACAACGGTACTGTCACGCTTTACTACAATGATACCGTTGTTCAAGCGGATCATGTTGGAGCAGCAATTAAAACCCAGTTCGTTCGACTCTTTGATAAAATATATATTGACGAAATAATAAAATAATAATAAAATACAAAAGCAGGCTAAGCTATAAGCTCGGGGCGGCGTAGACTTCGGGGCTGCGGTAAGTCGGTCTGACTGCTGGTTCGTGGTCATCGGACCCGTAGTGGTAGAAGACGTCTTGGTTCTGGTAGTGCTGCTGCTCGAGTGTGGCCTGGTCCTTTGACCTTTGAACAGACGAGATATCGAGGTACCTAAAAAACCCTCTTAATCTAAAGTAATTAATGACGAAGATGGAAGTATAAATGGGGGTGCTGGGGTTGCACTTTCAACTGGAATCATGACTGATGTTTGTTTGGGGGGGACGGGCACTTGAATGCCGGGCTAGAAAAATATTATGTCAAAATGTTAGGTTTGAGCATCTAAAACAGAAATTGAATGTTAGAAAATTTAAAGAAAAAGTGTATCGGAATCTTGGGCTAGAAGAATAAATCTGAGTGATTTACACCGGACGATCGAGCAGAACCCTTGGGCGTTTATACCGCCCAAGGCCTGGTGTGGCCTGGTCCTTTGAACCTTTGAACAGACGAGATATCGAGGTACCTAAAAAACCCTCTTAATCTAAAGTAATTAATGACGAAGATGGAAGTATAAATGGGGGTGCTGGGGTTGCACTTTCAACTGGAATCATGACTGATGTTTGTTTGGGGGGGACGGGCACTTGAATGCCGGGCTAGAAAAATATTATGTCAAAATGTTAGGTTTGAGCATCTAAAACAGAAATTGAATGTTAGAAAATTTAAAGAAAAAGTGTATCGGAATCTCGGGCTAGAAGAATAATCTGAGTGATTTACACCGGACGATCGAGCAGAACCCTTGGGCGTTTATACCGCAAGTTTTCTGTGTCGTACGGTAACATCCCCCGTAATAGGGGATTCGAATGTTCCTCGAGGTTCGAGTACATTTTTTCTGCAGTCTCTCGCACGAATTCGTCGATGGTGATCATCTGGGCGTCTTCGTGAAGAGTGGTGTTCCTGACAAACCACGGAGCATCGAATGCCATTCTGAGGCACTTGTTTTGGATGACCTGTAGTTGTCGCATTTGTGTCAGCCGCGTATCCCCAAGCTGGGCAAGCGTAAGTCATCGTAGGCCTAATAACGGCGTTGTAGAGTCGAATCTTACGTGTAGGATCCAACCTACTGCGCCTGTTTATCAGAGAATAGAGGGCGACTAACGCTGCTTTCGCTCGGTTCGCCAGGGCTTTGACGTGCGGACTCCAGGTCAGCCGTCGGTCCAGAATGACACCCAAGTACTTCGCTTGTGTTTGCCATGGAATCTCCTCCTCGTGCAGAACTAGCGGCTCTGGGTTGCCTCGGATCCTACGAGTAAAAAGTACCGAGGTACTTTTTGTCGCATTCACCTTGACTCGCCAAGTCGCGAAGAAGCGCTCCAACACCGAGAGGGCGTTTTGCACTCTGCGCGCCGCAAGGTCCGGAGACATTGAGCGCGCAAAGATGCAAACGTCGTCGGCGTACATCGCTAACTCGGTTCCCTGTGTTCGGGGCAAGTCACTAACGTAGATACTATAAAGTAACGGCGATAGCAACGAGCCCTGAGGGACTCCGGCAGTTAGGATTCGTTCGCTTGACCTCGTTCGGTTCAGCTTAGTTCGGAAAGACCTACGGGAGATGTATGATCCGACTAATTGAACTAAGCGAGGGGGAATACCTGAAACAAACATTTTATTAAGCAAACCATTGTGCCATACCTTATCGAACGCTTTCGAGATATCCAGAAAAACCGCGACCGTGTGCTCGCGGCGGTTGTATGCGTCGGTGATGTGTTCCACGAGGCGTAGTACCTGAAGGGAGGTGGAATGTCCTGAGCGAAATCCGAACTGTTCGTCTGGTATGATCTCGAGTTCTTCGACGATATCTTGTAGCCTTGTTAGGATTATCCGTTCCGTGATCTTGCCGAGTGTTGGTAGTAGACTGATCGGTCGGTAGTTCTGCGGGAAAGTGCGGCTCTGACCGGGCTTGGGAATAGCAATCACATCCGCGCACTTCCACTTTTCAGGGAAATGGCGGAGGCGCAGTACTGCATTCACAATACCGGTCAGGGCGACAATAGCCTTCTTAGGCATAGCTTTCAGCGCAGCGTTCCCGATCCCGTCAGCTCCTGGAGACTTCCGTTTCTTGCACCTGGCGATGGCCTGTTTAATTTCGGTTGGACTGGCAGGGGCGATCGGTTGATCATCTTCTTCGGACATTCTCTGTCTTACTAGACGATCAACGTTGTCGACGTGCTCGTCGTCGTCATCGTTGTCGTCGTTCAGAGTGAACTGTCTTTCGAAGGTATCAGCGAAGGCCTCCGCTTTATCCTCGTTAGTAAACGCCATACCGGCAGAACCGTGTATGGCTGGCATCGTTCGGGTGCCGCCTTTCAGCGATCGGATCAGTTTCCACGTCGAGTTTTGGTCCTCTTCGTTCAGGGCGTCCAGTTTGGCATCGAAAGCAGCGAATCGGCATTCGTCCAGCTCCCGCCGGACTTGTCTTGTGAGACGCTCGTATGTTTCCCTCTCGACTGGGTCCCAATTTCGTTGCCACGCTCTTCTAGCCCTGTTTCTCTCGCGGATCAGTGTCCGTACTGCCGCTGGGAGGGCGCGCCGTTGGTTCCGTACGGGGATTCGGTTCGTTGCTGATCGAAGGGAGGCTTCTATCCGTTCCGTAAAGCTTTCTACAGCTTGTTCCAGTTCCGGGATATCTTCTATGAGTCGAATCGGTCCAATCGTATCCTCCAGGTGTTCGGTGTAGGCTGGCCAAGCGATGACGTTCTTCATTACTGGAATGAGGTTGTCCTGGATATCTCCCAAATCCAGTAGAACCGGATTGTGGTCCGAGCTCAGCTCATTCAGCGCTGTTAGTTGGTGCCCCAATCCAACATCACGCATGATGACCATGTCCAAAACATCCGGTCTTCCGTTGGTCGGGAAGTGCGTTGGCTCCGGTGGCGCGTCGGCTTGAATGTCCCAAGATTCTACAAGATCGTGAAGTATCTTACCATTGCGGTTTTGGTTTCGAGAGTTCCAAGATGGGTGCTTCGAGTTCAGGTCTCCGGCGATGATAACCCCTTTGTCCGTGTCCAAAACTGCCCTCAGGTCGTTCTCTAAGATGCGTCTCGCGGGGGCGTTGTAGGCCGCTACCAATCTCAAGAGACCGGCAGTAGTCTTCACAACGACGGCGTTCGCTTCTAGATGTTCGAGTTCTGGGAGTTGGTCCTCGTAGTGGTCCAAGCTTGTTCTCACGAAGATTGCAGTACCGCTTCCTCTCGCACCCTGTCGATCCTTTCTGTACAATCGGTAGTTTGGCACGCGTGGATTGTCGCCAGCCCGCATGTGCGTCTCGCAAATTAGGATTGCGTCGGGGTTAAACCTCTCCGCAAATTCGCGTAGTTCCGCAACACGGTTGACAACTGAGTTCGCGTTCCAAAATACCAACTGTAAGGAACATGGGATTCTTGGTCTTCTCTCCATTAACGTTTGAGGGCGGTCTGCAACTCCGATGCGTGTTTAATTAAAACCCCCAGAATGTCAGCGTTCGCGCTATAACATTCTTCGAAGATTTTAAACAACACCGTGAACAGCTTCAGAAGGTCCGGTCGGTCGGTGTTTGTCACTGGTTCACTTGTCACTTTTTCACTTGTCACTTTTCCACAAAACATTTGTTTACTTGGCACTTGTTTAACTGACACTTTTTCACTTGGCACTTGTTTTTTTAGCACTGTTCTTCTTGCTTTTCGACTTCTTCTTCTTCTTCTTGGTTGTCGTATTTCCCGATGAACTGGCCGTTGGGGCATCTGGTTTTTGTACCTGCGAACACGACGGGATGGGTGTTAGGGATTGGCTAGGCAATTTCGGGCTTGCGCCGGTCGGTTGCTTTGCCGGGATTAGGTTTGAGGTTATTTTTGGTTTGTTTTGGGTCAGCGCCGCCGCTTTCACGGTTGGTTGCTTTGCCGCCACGTGGGTGTTAGTGGACACTACATTAGCGTAACTAAGTCCACTTACCTGGTTGTTCTTTGGGTGTTTGACGCATCCCGTGAAATTGGCGGTGTGTTGCGATCCGCAGTTTCCGCACTTCGGTGGGGCTTCCGCTGGGGCGTCGCAATCCACCCGGTAATGGGCACCACTGCACTTCACACACACTTTGTCACGGTTGCATCCTCGCTGGGCGTGTCCGAACGCCTGACATCTGTGGCACTGACCTACTTCTGTTTTCCTTCGCGCCGATTCCACGGTCACGTCCAGTCCAAGTAGGGTCTTGGCGTCGAAGATCTTCTTGGCTTGGTCCGTTTTTCTTAGGGATACCAAGACTAGCGGTATAGGCTGTCTTCTGGCACCCATTCGAAGGCGGTAAGCACCGTACGGACTGAAACCTTGGAAACGTAGATCCGCGATGATCTTCTCTTCTGAGAATTCCGTCGGCACTCCTCTGAAAACCACTTTAAGTGGTTTTTCTTCGGTGAGCGCGTACGAGTGGTGCTGGATGCCCTGAGCCGTAGCGTACTGTTTCAACAGTTTGAAACCTTCCTTCATCTCGAGGTGGATGCTGATCCCGTCCTTGGTCAGCTTTGCCTTTTTGTAGGTGATGTTGTTGCGCCTCATGTACGCCATAACTTCGGGCCAGTCGGTCTTCTTGCGGATGACGATCGGGGGAACTCGGGTGTCTCTCGGGGCCGTCCGTGGGGTGTCGACGCCGGTATGCGGTTTCGCACTTCTTGCGACTACGGTAAAGCCCGTTTCGTCGTCCTCGCCGGGTACCGGGACTTTCAGTGCGTCCGCCATCACCTTCTCCGCTTCCTTCAGGGACACCAGGGTTGGCACCGGTGTTTCGGGTTGAGGTGCTGGGTCGCAGAGCTCCAACTTGACTTTCCGCGCCCTCCGCGGCTTCTTTGGCTTTGCCGCCTCCATGGCAAAGTCAGGCCTAGAAATACTAGAAAAATCTAGTGAAGCAGAAAAATTAAAAACTAATTCTAATACTTGTTCTAAAAAGAACAAGCAACAGAAGTTGGTTCGAAGGTTCTAAGAAGAACCAAGTCGGGGTCTCGTAGGTAGTCGGGCTCTCGTAGGTAGCTGAGGTCTTGGAACGTCTGCACCCACTGTGACTGTCAACTCGATGTGAATGTGTGTGTGGCCTGGTCCTTTGACCTTTGAACAGACGAGATATCGAGGTACCTAAAAAACCCTCTTAATCTAAAGTAATTAATGACGAAGATGGAAGTATAAATGGGGGTGCTGGGGTTGCACTTTCAACTGGAATCATGACTGATGTTTGTTTGGGGGGGACGGGCACTTGAATGCCGGGCTAGAAAAATATTATGTCAAAATGTTAGGTTTGAGCATCTAAAACAGAAATTGAATGTTAGAAAATTTAAAGAAAAAGTGTATCGGAATCTTGGGCTAGAAGAATAATCTGAGTGATTTACACCGGACGATCGAGCAGAACCCTTGGGCGTTTATACCGCAAGTTTTCTGTGTCGTACGGTAACATCCCCCGTAATAGGGGATTCGAATGTTCCTCGAGGTTCGAGTACATTTTTTCTGCAGTCTCTCGCACGAATTCGTCGATGGTGATCATCTGGGCGTCTTCGTGAAGAGTGGTGTTCCTGACAAACCACGGAGCATCGAATGCCATTCTGAGGCACTTGTTTTGGATGACCTGTAGTTGTCGCATTTGTGTCTTAGCCGCGTATCCCCAAGCTGGGCAAGCGTAAGTCATCGTAGGCCTAATAACGGCGTTGTAGAGTCGAATCTTACGTGTAGGATCCAACCTACTGCGCCTGTGTATCAGAGAATAGAGGGCGACTAACGCTGCTTTAGCTCGGTTCGCCAGGGCTTTGACGTGCGGACTCCAGGTCAGCCGTCGGTCCAGAATGACACCCAAGTACTTCGCTTGTGTTTGCCATGGAATCTCCTCCTCGTGCAGAACTAGCGGCTCGGGGTTGCCTCGGATCCTACGAGTAAAAAGTACCGAGGTACTTTTTGTCGCATTCACCTTGACTCGCCAAGTCGCGAAGAAGCGCTCCAACACCGAGAGGGCGTTTTGCACTCTGCGCGCCGCAAGGTCCGGAGACATTGAGCGCGCAAAGATGCAAACGTCGTCGGCGTACATCGCTAACTCGGTTCCCTGTGTTCGGGGCAAGTCACTAACGTAGATACTATAAAGTAACGGCGATAGCAACGAGCCCTGAGGGACTCCGGCAGTTAGGATTCGTTCGCTTGACCTCGTTCGGTTCAGCTTAGTTCGGAAAGACCTACGGGAGATGTATGATCCGACTAATTGAACTAAGCGAGGGGGAATACCTGAAACAAACATTTTATTAAGCAAACCATTGTGCCATACCTTATCGAACGCTTTCGAGATATCCAGAAAAACCGCGACCGTGTGCTCGCGGCGGTTGTATGCGTCGGTGATGTGTTCCACGAGGCGTAGTACCTGAAGGGAGGTGGAATGTCCTGAGCGAAATCCGAACTGTTCGTCTGGTATGATCTCGAGTTCTTCGACGATATCTTGTAGCCTTGTTAGGATTATCCGTTCCGTGATCTTGCCGAGTGTTGGTAGTAGACTGATCGGTCGGTAGTTCTGCGGGAAAGTGCGGCTCTGACCGGGCTTGGGAATAGCAATCACATCCGCGCACTTCCACTTTTCAGGGAAGTGGCGGAGGCGCAGTACTGCATTCACAATACCGGTCAGGGCGACAATAGCCTTCTTAGGCATAGCTTTCAGCGCAGCGTTCCCGATCCCGTCAGCTCCTGGAGACTTCCGTTTCTTGCACCTGGCGATGGCCTGTTTAACTTCGGTTGGACTGGCAGGGGCGATCGGTTGATCATCTTCTTCGGACATTCTCTGTCTTACTAGACGATCAACGTTGTCGATGTGCTCGTCGTCGTCATCGTTGTCGTCGTTCAGAGTAAACTGTCTTTCGAAGGTATCAGCGAAGGCCTCCGCTTTATCCTCGTTAGTAAACGCCATACCGGCAGAACCGTGTATGGGTGGCATCGTTCGGGTGCCGCCTTTCAGCGATCGGATCAGTTTCCACGTCGAGTTTTGGTCCTCTTCGTTCAGGGCGTCCAGTTTGGCATCGAAAGCAGCGAATCGGCATTCGTCCAGCTCCCGCCGGACTTGTCTTGTGAGACGCTCGTATGTTTCCCTCTCGACTGGGTCCCAATTTCGTTGCCACGCTCTTCTAGCCCTGTTTCTCTCGCGGATCAGTGTCCGTACTGCCGCTGGGAGGGCGCGCCGTTGGTTCCGTACGGGGATTCGGTTCGTTGCTGATCGAAGGGAGGCTTCTATCCGTTCCGTAAAGCTTTCTACAGCCTGTTCCAGTTCCGGGATATCTTCTATGAGTCGAATCGGTCCAATCGTATCCTCCAGGTGTTCGGTGTAGGCTGGCCAAGCGATGACGTTCTTCATTACTGGAATGAGGTTGTCCTGGATATCTCCCAAATCCAGTAGAACCGGATTGTGGTCCGAGCTCAGCTCATTCAGCGCTGTTAGTTGGTGCCCCAATCCAACATCACGCATGATGACCATGTCCAAAACATCCGGTCTTCCGTTGGTCGGGAAGTGCGTTGGCTCCGGTGGCGCGTCGGCTTGAATGTCCCAAGATTCTACAAGATCGTGAAGTATCTTACCATTGCGGTTTTGGTTTCGAGAGTTCCAAGATGGGTGCTTCGAGTTCAGGTCTCCGGCGATGATAACCCCTTTGTCCGTGTCCAAAACTGCCCTCAGGTCGTTCTCTAAGATGCGTCTCGCGGGGGCGTTGTAGGCCGCTACCAATCTCAAGAGACCGGCAGTAGTCTTCACAACGACGGCGTTCGCTTCTAGATGTTCGAGTTCTGGGAGTTGGTCCTCGTAGTGGTCCAAGCTTGTTCTCACGAAGATTGCAGTACCGCCTCCTCTCGCACCCTGTCGATCCTTTCTGTACAATCGGTAGTTTGGCACGCGTGGATTGTCGCCAGCCCGCATGTGCGTCTCGCAAATTAGGATTGCGTCGGGGTTAAACCTCTCCGCAAATTCGCGTAGTTCCGCAACACGGTTGACAACTGAGTTCGCGTTCCAAAATACCAACTGTAAGGAACATGGGATTCTTGGTCTTCTCTCCATTAACGCTTGAGGGCGGTCTGCAACTCCGATGCGTGTTTAATTAAAACCCCCAGAATATCAGCGTTCGCGCTATAACATTCTTCGAAGATTTTAAACAACACCGTGAACAGCTTCAGGAGGTCCGGTCGGTCGGTGTTTGTCACTGGTTCACTTGTCACTTTTTCACTTATCACTTTTCCACAAAACATTTGTTTACTTGGCACTTGTTTAACTGACACTTTTTCACTTGGCACTTGTTTTTTAGCACTGTTCTTCTTGCTTTTCGACTTCTTCTTCTTCTTCTTGGTTGTCGTATTTCCCGATGAACTGGCCGTTGGGTCATCTGGTTTTTGTACCTGCGAACACGACGGGATGGGTGTTAGGGATTGGCTAGGCAATTTCGGGCTTGCGCCGGTCGGTTGCTTTGCCGGGATTAGGTTTGAGGTTACTTTTGGCTTGTTTTGGGTCAGCGCCGCCGCTTTCACGGTTGGTTGCTTTGCCGCCACGTGGGTGTTAGTGGACACTACATTAGCGTAACTAAGTCCACTTACCTGGTTGTTCTTTGGGTGTTTGACGCATCCCGTGAAATTGGCGATGTGTTGCAATCCGCAGTTTCCGCACTTCGGTGGGGCTTCCGCTGGGGCGTCGCAATCCACCCGGTAATGGGCACCACTGCACTTCACACACACTTTGTCACGGTTGCATCCTCGCTGGGCGTGTCCGAACGCCTGACATCTGTGGCACTGACCTACTTCTGTTTTCCTTCGCGCCGATTCCACGGTCACGTCCAGTCCAAGTAGGGTCTTGGCGTCGAAGATCTTCTTGGCTTGGTCCGTTTTTCTTAGGGATACCAAGACTAGCGGTATAGGCTGTCTTCTGGCACCCATTCGAAGGCGGTAAGCACCGTACGGACTGAAACCTTGGGAACGTAGATCCGCGATGATCTTCTCTTCTGAGAATTCCGTCGGCACTCCTCTGAAAACCACTTTAAGTGGTTTTTCTTCGGTGAGCGCGTACGAGTGGTGCTGGATGCCCTGAGCCGTAGCGTACTGTTTCAACAGTTTGAAACCTTCCTTCATCTCGAGGTGGATGCTGATCCCGTCCTTGGTCAGCTTTGCCTTTTTGTAGGTGATGTTGTTGCGCCTCATGTACGCCATAACTTCGGGCCAGTCGGTCTTCTTGCGGATGACGATCGGGGGAACTCGGGTGTCTCTCGGGGCCGTCCGTGGGGTGTCGACGCCGGTATGCGGTTTCGCACTTCTTGCGACTACGGTAAAGCCCGTTTCGTCGTCCTCGCCGGGTACCGGGACTTTCAGTGCGTCCGCCATCACCTTCTCCGCTTCCTTCAGGGACACCAGGGTTGGCACCGGTGTTTCGGGTTGAGGTGCTGGGTCGCAGAGCTCCAACTTGACTTTCCGCGCCCTCCGCGGCTTCTTTGGCTTTGCCGCCTCCATGGCAAAGTCAGGCCTAGAAATACTAGAAAAATCTAGTGAAGCAGAAAAATTAAAAACTAATTCTAATACTTGTTCTAAAAAGAACAAGCAACAGAAGTTGGTTCGAAGGTTCTAAGAAGAACCAAGTCGGGGTCTCGTAGGTAGTCGGGCTCTCGTAGGTAGCTGAGGTCTTGGAACGTCTGCACCCACTGTGCCCTGTGAGTGTGGCGGTGTCAGTGTGTGCCTGACCTGTGGCCTGGTCTGGGAAGCGCGCTCCTTTATTCCACTTGGCCTCCGCGGTCAAGCCACGCCCAGTCGGGTCCGAGGCGTCCGGTTGTCCGCGACCGCTTGAGTCCGGCTGGACTAGCTCGGGCGGCGTCGGCTCCGATCGAGCGGTCCGAGTGGCCTCGCGCCTCGCTGCTAGGCTACGCCTTCCCGCGTCCGGCTCGTCCAATAGGGTGGTCCATTGTGGAGTCCGCGGACTCTCGCGATCGATGGGACCTTTTCGCGGGACCGGGACGTCGCCAAATGTGCGGGACCGATGGGATATCGGTAACAACAACAAAATTCTGGTCACCTGACCCATAACTCAAGATGTCTTTTAGCGCCCCCCCCCCCTTGAGATTTTTCTGTATCCGCCACTGGTGCCAGCAAAACTTGACCCAACCAACCATAGTGTAGGATAAAAAAAAAAAAACTTTTTCAGCATGAATTTGTTTACATCATTTTAAGATGATTCGATAGACGACAAAAATGAGATGCTGGAAACAAAGCTCGAAAATAACCGAAAATAATTTAAAAAATACAACAAAAGAAAATCCACTCGTTCCTACGGCACCGAATCGACCATCTACCACCAACATCGTAATGCAGCGGTTCTCAAACTTCTCCCGCTCACGGCAGTTTAGGTCCGTTCCGCTCCTAGGGGTACGCGTACCCCTAGAAACGCTGCCCTAATGAAAAGACAATGTATCCGTTTTCTGTTAATGATTTTCTATCAAGAAAAAATATAAATAAATAAACCAACAAATAAAAACAAAAATTTTATAAACCAACAAACCAAGAGAAATATCAAAAATATAATAGAGATAACAAAAAATAAATCATAAAAATAACAGAAATAATATAGATAAAGCAGTATTACGTCTTTTAGATAAATATACTTTCACGTCTTTTTATTATTTTGGCTGAAATCACTATTATTGGCTTGTCATTTACTAATGATGTGTAATTGTGTAATGTGTAATTAGATCGATAAATCCCTAAATCAATTGGATTGAAAGTTGTTCTAAAGAAAGAGACAGAAAATGTGACTAATTTCAAACTGTATAGTGATATGTCATACAAGAAGACTTAACCTCTAATTAAATTGAAAATGAAGAACCTAAAAGCGAGACAAAAAGTAGCAGCCGTTTTCCGTCCATTAACCCTATTATTTGTTTCTCTTTGATGAGAGATAAAAAGAACGTCACTTCTTGTGACGTCCAAAACTGCCTTTTCTTTGGCTCCATGTTATTTCGAAATGGATGTAAACAAACTAAAAACGTGCGGCGCGGTCAAGGTTCGGCGCGGTGATCATACGCGTCATCGAGCTTATATGACTAGAGGGAGCGTGACGGGCTTTGTTTGTGGCCAAAGATAATAAGGTCGAAAGTCGTATATTTTCTCGTTCCCAATGTAACGCACCATTGAGCGGTCAGATTAAACTGGCGGCTATATGTCAAATTTGAATTAGGTAGTCGCAAAATATAATTGTTTAACACTTGTTAATTAAAAAAAACAATTTATTGAAATATTACATACAGAGTTTGATGCAAGTAATATCTAAGAGTATAATAACTGACTATAATTATAACCGCTAAATGAAACAATGCTATTGCTTATATACTATTCTTAATCTTATCCTAGGAATGTGCAGCCTCAGCATATCTGCATACGTAACTCCTCCATCCCGAGACGGAAGACATTCCGTTGGCCTTAGTGGGTCAATGGATGACTTTTGTTGATTGATATAGCCTCTCCCCGAATGCTGACTGTTGAAGGTTGCGGCAAGAGCTTCGACCTCCGGTGTTTGATAATAAACTTGGCTACGATTCCAAGGAGTACTAAACATAAAATAACATATAAAATTATTGTCCAATATATAGGTAATTGGTGGAGTTTTGGTGTTGTTACATGTAGTAACTCTTCTTTTAAATTGTATAGTCCTGTGTGGATGTCCGTCAAGTTTTGATAGTGGACCTCTTGTAGTTGCCGAATTTCGTGAATTTTCTCTTCGCTTGATTTTGGTCCGCGATTCAGCTGGAGCTGCGGGATATTGGGTCTTCTTATCCGTTGTGTCTTGGACTCGTACACTTGTAGGGTCCTGTCGTTGATGGTGATCATGCAGCCTGATGTAATCTCCACTAGGTGGGTCCCACGGATGTTGTCCATTTCTTCTGTCTTATCACAGCGTTTCTTGACATTAGTTGAATTTGGAGCAGTGATTATCCATTGATTAGGTGCAATCTTTGTGATCTCTATATCCCGGATTTGTGTAATGGTCTGCCTACATACATCATAATTATTAGTAAATCGTAATAATTGTATCTCACATGGTGATGTGTTGGAAATGATGTTACTATGCTCTGCTTGGCATATGTATTCCCTGGGCCATACCTCTCTGCATTGGTCTCTTGAAGATACAAACTTATTTTCGTTTATTGCCAGGTAAGGATTAGATGGTAAGATATACTTAAAATAGGAATTATTTGTTGGTAAAGGTAGAGGGAAGAGATGGTAATAATTGTATGATTTGGGTTCCACCAAGGGTACCATTATGATAAATATAATACTTTCTCCCTTTACGTACGCTTTGATTTTTAATACATTTTCTATGTATCTTATTGTTTTAACTGATGGTTTAACAGGTAATTTATTTAGATTTCCGGGTAACTTTATTTTTAATAATTCTTCGATTAATTCTCCTGGTTGTATTATTGAAGGGTGGAATGTTTCTAGTTTAGCGAATGTAAGAGCGTTGATAATGGTGTTGGTAATCTCATTCACATTATTTGTGAGAAATATCAGTTGATTGAAGATGGTGTTGATGGTCATCTGATGTTCTTGTTTTAACAAATGGTCTTGAGTTTTATTAATTGTAGCTGCCATCTGCTTCATCCTAGATTGTAAGATCATTTGGTTACTTTGGATGGTGTATATTGATTCATTAAACAATGTAATCGATGTAGTGGCCAGAGAGATTTGTTTGTCCACTATAGCTTTAATTTTTCCTTGCGAATCTATAATTTCGGTGATTGCCTGATCATATCGTATGGCATCTTCGTTATCAAGATTACCAGTGACTGCTTTTAGAATGTTTCCCAAAAAGTTCAAAGCTCCACGTTGCTTTCTTCTGTTGTTTGTTGGTACGATTTGTTGTAATTCCCTCTTCATCATGTTTATGCTGTTCTGTAAGATCTTACAATAATTATTGATGTCTTCTTTGTAAATGCCTTTTCTTGTGTCGGAATTAATCGTTTTCATCCATACTTTGTAGTTATTTTCCAATTTATTTGCTTCTACCATCAATGATGTTAAATTATACACATTGATGATGTTCCAATATGTATTGATGTTCTGTGCTGTTCCCAATTGGATTGGTAACAGTCCTGTTGTTTCTTCTATTGCCTTTATGGTAACGTCTCCCCGGAGTCCACGGATGATCCATCCAAGGATTCTGGAACAGTAGTGCCATGTTTTAGATTTTTTATATGTACCTTTCTGGTTTTATTCTTATCATCTATTACAGTTGCGGTGTTATCATCATGTAATGTTTGAATTCTATATGGTCCCTGAAACATGTGTGTTATTTTATTTCTATTCCCAGATCTTAATCTGACATATACTTCTTGTCCTACCTCCAAAGGTTTTGTTTTTGCTTTTTCGTTCCTTTTCTCAATTACGTTGGTCTTTTGTTGTTGCATTTGATTTCCTAGATTCTGGTATAAAGTCTTCAGTCTATTTACATGTTTCTCTATGTAATCACTGTAAAAATGGTTATCATAATATAGATCAAATGGATCACGGCTCTTTGTATGTCCAAATGTTAGTTCATGCGGTGTAAGTCCTGTTGTTGTATGTATCGAGTTGTTGTATGCTATGATTGCAATACGCATCAGTTTCGCCATGCTACAAGTTTTGTCGTTCGCTCTTAAAATCCTTAGATGTTCAATTAACGTTGAATGAAGTCTTTCAATGTTTCCGTTCGAATTGGGATTGTTTGGTGTGCAATAATGAATTTTAATTTTATGTTTTAGTAGTAATTCCTTTATCAGTTCATTATTGAATTCTGCTCCTGAGTCCGTTATCATTTCTTCTGGTGTTCCGAATGTGGCAAAGTATGTAATTAATGCGTCAGCAATTTCGACGGCATTCTTACCTTTAATGCCTATCGCCTGTGCATGTTTTGTGAATGCATCTATTATTGTTAAGAACTGTTGTCCGCCTATGGTGAATACGTCGACATGAATTCGTTGAAATGGTACATCTACCTTATCTGTTACATTTAGACTTGGGTGTGGTTGGTGACGATCGTATTTCATCCTGTTACATAATTGGCATTGTTTTATGTAAATTGAAACAGTTTCTTTCATGTTATTCCAATAATAACGACGTTGTAGTTGTTTTAATGTTTCGTTTATTCCTCGATGATTATTTTTACCTTCATGATAATTCTTGATTATCTCCCTTTGTTCTTTTGGGTCATTTATTGTCTGTAATTTCCTCATGCATCTAAATAATTTAGGTCCATTATCATTGAAGTATTTTGTATAAGTTGTACAGAAATTTTTGTACATTTGTTCCTGTTTGAAATATAAATATTGTTTCCCTTGTGGCATGTAGTCCCTTATTAATTTAAATATTTCTTCTTCGTTGTTTGATTTCGGCATGGTTATTCTGTAAATTTTCTTCCCTTGATTGATCTGTAGTGTTATCTTGCATGTGTCCAAATACGTTTGATCGATATGATATTGAGGATTCTTGTTGTCTATCGCTTCATCCAATGTTGGTATTGTATCCCGTGGTTCGTCATTTAGGTTTGAGTGTATCGTACTTGCAGGTTCCATTGGTTGGTCTTGTTCTCTGGTGACTGATGTGCTAGGTAGTTGTACGTCTTCTGTAACAAATGACGTATTTGGTAATTGTTCTATTGTTGGTGGATCTTGTTCTCCTTCTAGTAGTTCTCTTATGAGTTGGTCTACGTCGTCTCCGACATTTCCTCGTACAGATTCTGTTTCCAGAGCGTTGATTTTTATCCGAGATAAGGCGTCTGCGTTAGTATTATACTTGCCTTTTTTGTAGAGAATTTCATAGTCGTACTCTTCTAGTCTTATTTTCCATCGGGCTAACTTAGAATTCGGTTCTTTTAGTGATGTTAACCAGACTAAGGGCCTGTGGTCTGTGTAGATGATAAAGGGCCTACCGTAGATGTAGGGCCTAAAGTACTTTGTTGCCCAAACAATGGCTAAAAGCTCCTTTTCTATTGTAGAATATAATTGTTCTGAGTCTGATAAAGTTCTAGAAGCATAACTTATAGGTTTATCTTGTCCTATTTTACCTTGAGACAGCACTGCGCCGATTGCTACGTTTGAGGCGTCCGTCGTTAAAATAAAAGGTTTTGAGAAGTCTGGGTACCTTAACACTGGTTCATTTGTTAAGATGTGTTTACACGTTTCAAACGATTTTGTAAATTCGTCATCATGTACAATTTTTGCATGTTTCTTTAAACATTTTGTCATTGGTTTCGTAATTTTTGCAAAGTCCTTGATAAACTTTCTATAGTAACCTACCAAGCCTAGGAATGCCTTGATCTCCTTTGTTGTCGTAGGTATTGGATATTTTAAGATGGCTTTGATTTTTTCTGGATTTGGTTTCACACCTTGATCAGAAATTACGTGTCCCAGGTATGTTGTTTCCTTCCGTAAAAATTCACATTTGTCCAATTTTATCTTCAAGTTTGCTTTTCGTAATCTTTCAAATACGGTTGTTATTTTTTCCAAATGTTCTTGTAGACTTGTTGAATAGATAACAATATCATCCAAGTACACGTGACAAACGTCTTCCTGAAGACCTCGTAATATATTGTCCATAACTCTTTGAAAAGTTGCTGGAGCATTCTTCAGTCCAAAAGGCATTCTTTTAAATTCATAGTGTCCTTGTTCTGTAGAAAAGGCTGTTTTCTGTATATCCTTGGAGTCCATTTCAATTTGATGATAACCACTTGCAAGGTCAAGGGTGGTAAAGTACTGACTCCTTCCTAGCTTATCTAAGATGTCGGTTATGTTAGGTATGGGATACTTATCGTCAATGGTTTGTTCATTTAATCGTCTATAGTCGATTACCATTCGATATTTAACCTTCCCTGATGCATCCATCTTCTTTGGTACTACACTTACTGGACAGCTCCAAGGGCTGTAACTTTCCTGAATGATATCTTGTTCTAATAGTTGTTTGACCTGTTGTTTTATCTCGTCTTTCTTCTGTTGGGGCTGCCTATATGGTCTGGAATATGCGGGTGTTTCATCCTTAAGTCTAAGAGTATGTTTGATTTGATTTGTAAATGTTAATGGTAAACGTTCATCATAACATATATCCTTATATTCTAAACATTTACTTTGTATTTGCTGGAATTCGTCATCGTTCAGGTGAACTAGCCTTAAGTTCATCATAACATTTTCAATCTGCATTGCCTCAATTTGTTTTGGGGTATAGGGAGTCGCTGTGTTGCCTTTACAGATGTTAGTCCTGGGATCATACTCCTCAGCATTTATTGGTTGATCGATGTCGATTTCTACAGGAAAATTGTTAAAATTTACTGCGATGGTCAGTGCTTCGAAATCTTTCGAATTGGATAAAGCTTCTGGTATTTCTACACCAGGTGCTAATACTTGATGATGCACTATTATGTTTTTTCTATTTTGTGTCACAGGTATTTTGATTACTCTTCTTTCACGTGGTCCTAAAGAAATTTTTGAGTCTTCAAATACAATGGGTATGTTTACAAACTTTGTCTTCAAACTTCTATTGATGATGTCGATTGTCGCTTCCAATTGTTCCAATAATGTTATTCCTATCAGACCATCATATTTTTCACTAAAGTCGAATATATGGAATTTGTGCTGTTGATTTTTTGCTTTAAACGTAATTAATGATGGTATCTCAATTACATGTTGATGTTTTGTGATTGCATGTGCTGTTTGTACAGTGAATGGTTCATACTTTATGTGTTCTTGAAAATATCTATGTGCTAAATCTGAGCTTATCATAGATCTTGATGCTCCGGTGTCAATTAAAAATTTCGCTCTAATTTCAGGAATAATAATATATGGTAATTTAACTGCCGAATGTGTGTTTAATTTGATCTTTTCCATGCATTCTTCTTGTATGTCTTCATTTGTTATGTGGTTTGACTTGTAGAGGCTTCTGCCATAAAATTTTCTTCGTATTCCTCTTCTTGTTTATCTTCTTCATAAGTGTACTCGCCTTCTTCGTAATATTGTTGGCTTTCTTCATGTTCTTCAAATTGTTCAACATCTTGTTGATCTTCAGTATGATAATACAATTTCTGGGGTGCTGATCTTGTTGAACTACCAATGTCCATTGGCGTTTGTTTCGGTTGACGAGTTTGTTGTATTTGTCCAGGGGATTTTGCAAATCTCCAAGATGGTGGTTTCTGGAACGGTTGTTGCTGTTGAGGCTGTTGTTGTGGTTTGGGTGGCCATTGGTTTTGCTGTTGCCATTGATTTGGTTGCTGCCACTGGTTCGGTGGTTGCCATTGTCTTGGTTGTTGCCACTGCCTAGGTTGTTGCCACTGTTTTGGTTGTTGTTGCCACTGTTTTTGTTGATGTTGTTTTGGTGGTGCTTGTTGTGATGGTATTTGTTGGCTGAGTGGTTTGAATTCATGATTAACGTTCACACTGTTGGGCTGTTTGGCAAAGTAGTTGAAGTTTTCCTCTTCTAATACATAAGCCATAGCTGTTTCTATGTTATCAGGTGTCCTGTACCTGACACGGTGTCCCACTTCTCCCATTATCACGATTCCTCTGAGGTACGTCTGTAATGTGGTGTCTTCATGCAGTTCGCATTTAATTTTTCTTCTTGCTGCATCCACTTCTGTCATCTTGACTTTGGATAACAACAAATTCCTTAAATTCTTACAACGCATGCCAAAGTTGTACGCTGTTTCTTGCCTTTCTGGCCTAAGATTAATTAAATCCTGTGTCAAACACTTTTCTGATCGTTGATCACAGAAATTTAATTGCAAGAGGTCCTTAAGTTCTTTCCAGGTTCCTATGGTTTCATAACTTCCTACTAACTGAAGAGCTTTTCCTGCTAATTTAGATTGGATGGCTCTCATGATAAATTGGTTAATTGGGTCATCTGCCACTTCGTTGGCAAATGTGTCAATCAAATATTGACATCCAGCGATGTACATGGTGAGGGTGTTTGGATTTCCATCGTACTGCGGTATGATGGCAAGATGATTGCTGGTGATATCTTTTACTGTAGCCATTGTTATTTGTGTTGTCGTAGCACTTATTTGATTACTATTACTAGCACTGGTTTGATTAATGTGTTCTTCTTGTAATGATAATTTATTTAAAATTTCCGCTAATGCAAGTTCAGGAGCAGACATGGATATGAGGGATGCAATAAACTAAACTTAGTTTGTACTTGTACATGTATTTAAATAATCCAATCATATCCTTTGATATCCTTTGGTATCCTTTGTTTTCACTTCCACGAACCGATGTGAGATTCTTCGACCGATGTGAGGCCTATGGGTGTAGTTCTTTCGCGTAAATCGTAGACACGAACCGTTTTCAAAAAGAGTTTTATTTTCGAAAAACGTCCCGAAATACTGCCGACTGCGCCAAATATAATTGTTTAACACTTGTTAATTAAAAAAAAACAATTTATTGAAATATTACATACAGAGTTTGATGCAAGTAATATCTAAGAGTATAATAACTGACTATAATTATAACCGCTAAATGAAACAATGCTATTGCTTATATACTATTCTTAATCTTATCCTAGGAATGTGCAGCCTCAGCATATCTGCATACGTAACTCGCGTATGGCGTGAAAGGTAACCTCACAAAATAAAAATCCTTTTCTGTTTTTGAATGTCCATACGTTTGTAGTACCTGTTATAATTGTGACATTTGTTAAAAAAGCAATTAAACCATCCAAGAGCAATTAATTTAATTTGTTTAAATAGCATTTGATTTGAAAAAAAGCAATATTACGTGCATATTTTCATTATTTTTTGCCGATATTATTATTATTAGATCATTGGCTTTTCGTACTTTGAAAATAAGCAATATTACGTGCATATTTTCATTATTTTTTGCCGATATTATTATTATTAGATCATTGGTTTTTCGTAGTTTGTTAATGAATTTGTTTAAATAATTACCAACAAATCAACAACTTTTTTTGCAAGAAATATTATTAATTGATGTCTTGTCTTTTTTATAATTTGTTAACGAATTTTATGAGCTATAATAATAATTAGTCTGAAAGGTTTTTTAAATACCGTGTCCGGCATAAAGTTGAAAACTAATATAAGTAATACGAAAAATTTTTATTGTTAACTTTTCGAAAAATTTTATTCCTTATAAAAGCATCTGGATAGACTTAAACGTAAAATGCAAATATTAGAATGTAATTATCTGTTTGCATGGGGCGTTGTGATTATAATATCATATTTAATGTCTTCTGATCTTTTGAAATACTTTTTCAACTAATATTTTTATTGCAAACAAATGGTAATTGTTTAAACAATTGAAAATCTGTTACAAAATTATATATAGAACTTGTCAATAATACAACATTACCAAAAAATTTCAAAAATAATTATAAAATTAGATTAAATGTCTTCAATAATAAGTCATCCTGCATAAAGAAGGTTCCTACATTTTGAAAGGGGTTTTGATAAATTTTCGGGTAAATGACTACAAATTACAACACATTGTAAAATATTCATAACTCTGGGAAAAGGAAGATTTTTCAGAAGTATCCAAATAAAACAAAAACACAAAACATGCACAAAGCCACCTATCAAAACCGCCTATTTGGTGTACCTACGTTCAATTCGCACAAAAAAACTGTCTTCAATTCAGTTATTCTAGAAAATTTAAGGCAATAATATTAGAATCAAATGAAAAAATCAAATGAATTCAGAAAAAAAACCTTTCCTACATTGCAAAATACAACTAAAGCGGTCAAAAGGCAATAAGTTTTAGAAAAATTGCTGTATGTATTTTATTTCATTATTGTTGGTGAAAAATTTTCTGTGATTATGATTGTGCACCTGCTCGACACGCACATTGCATAAGATAATCACTTCCACATATCTGTTATCTCGGTTGCCCTGCTGTTTGTTGGAAGCAACACAGGGCAACAGTTATACCTATTCTTTTTAAGGAAAGTAACTGTTGCGAATCTATAAAATTTGCAAATGTCAGTTATTAATAACAGATCATTAAATAACCACCATTAATTTTCTAACTGGTGGCAACACTGGAGTGATAACATAACTTAATGTCAATGACGAAGCACATGTGTCCCAAACAATAGTTAAATTTACAAAAATAGAAAAATATTTTGCTACCACCTGTTGCCATCTATCGGCCACCTTGCGAAACACCGAACCATATACATACATAACCTAAATTTAAATAAGCACAAGACATTCGTATTTAAATGTATTAAATTAAAGCAATTGTTGATAAGCAGAAGGGCACCGGCGAGTCAGGTCTCGGTTGACAATAACCGTGACTACAGTTTTTGCGATTGCAGAATATACGACCGGATAGAGAAATGTTTGTCGATACAAACACCGTGCAAACTGAAGCACCTGCAGGAATCGAAGCCATAAGTTACTCCGCAAGAAAATCCTTGCACGGCAGTCGGTGTGGACAGGAAACGTGCTAAATTTAATTGAACGCCTTTCCATTGATACAAAATTCTTGAGAACTGCTATAATTTGTACAAGTTTCCCCAATTTGATAACCAGGATTACTGGGGGTGTAGCCAATGGGACGGTTAATAAAACGCTTTCCTTTGTAAGGCCCTAAGCTTTCGACATTTATTTTACGTCTTCATGAGAAGGAAATCTAAAAACACAACGCGCAACAATCTTCACAAGAACTAACATTACACGAATCAACTCACAGCCAGAAGCGAACACTAAGTCAACAAACGACATCGGACAGCGGTCTATGGTCTGGACCCAGTGAACATTCTTTCAAGCAACGAACAATGCGACACATTGAGGTCTTCCACATAATTACAATTCTACAACCCAAACAAAGCACCTATCTGGTGTAAAAAGGATACAAAGGGATAAATTTCTCTATTCCTACGTAATGCGCCGAGTAACTTTTCTTAAGTTTATACAACAGTCAATTAAGTCTTTAAAATTCAACGAAGTGAATGATAGTTGAAATAGGTACAATATAGAGCATGTGATCTAACTATTTCGGTTTATTCTTCTCTTTTTCCTTCCATCCTACTCCTTCTCTACCAGTTTTATAACCTCACTTCGTACAATACCAATAATATCAATTTTTCGTCTCTCTAAAGTTGGAAATACAGGTCAAAATACTATCCACATCAGGAACGTCACAAACAATTACCTTAGACTTATTCCAATTGTAAGAATAGCCCTGAAAATTCTCAAATACTATAAAATATAAAATACGCAACACTGGAATGACAGCGTAGTCGATCCACAAGTAGACCAGGCAAGACAAAAACATAATAAGCGAGAGTCCCACATGTGCGCGTCTGTCAGTCTCAATGAACCTCTGGCAAAACATCTCTTTTGTATTTATTTTACCTTGAAATATAAAATTTATTGGTAGATGATTCATTTGCTGAGCGTTGTTTACTTAGGTTATGGGTTACAACGTTACAATGACTTCTGACCATAGAATACCTATGAAATAGAACGCTATGATCCATATTAAATGTTGAGCCACGTACAATAGCGCCACTGTTTTTAAAACAAAGAATAAAAATATCAGCCTCATCTGATGATATATCAACAGCAGACATTTCCTTTTCATCATCGTCCATTCAATCGTACGAATCGTCCATATTTTCTGATTCTGTTATCGAAGAAGATTTAGCAGAAACTTATGATTATATGTTAAGTATGTAAACTTAGCGGCTTTTGTCGTTGTTAATAAAATTATTATTTTGCTATGAATCCAATTAAATGCTGAATGTTTTTATATATGTAACTCAAATATCTTACATTATTTTTAATCACGAGTAGGTACTCATCTACAGATTATTTCATCGTTTTCCCCGCAAAACTTTTTTCCAGATAGTAAATGCCACACTGAGTAAAAAGTTTGATATGGACCTATTGGTTTTCTTTATTTCTTAAAAAATTACAACCGTTTGAAATAATTGTAACATAATTGAAAAACTGTATATTAAATGACTTAACTTCTTTAGGAATTGATAAACCCAATAAGTAGGCATTAAAGAAACTTTATACTCAGAATGCCAATTACTTGTTGAAAAAGAAATGTTTTTATTTGTTTATTTAGTTTTTTTTTAACATTTTGAATTTTTTACTTAAATTTATTTACTTTTAATTTTGATTTGGGAATTGATTGTGCTCTTTTTTACTTTTAGCATTGTTTGATATGTAGTTAATTGTTTATTTTTCTTTTAGTTAATATTTCAAGCGGCTGTAACTTGGAGTTGAGAAAACAATTAGGTCAATATGAAACTTTATACTCAGATTTAGGTGTTTACCGTAAGTAGGGGTAAATATCCATTTTATAGGTTCCCACGGGTATTTACCCGGCCCACATCACTGGTTGTATGTCAACACAAATTGCTCACCAAAAAAACCAAAAGAATTATCTGGTTTAGTGAATGCGGTCTAATACTAAAGTATTTAATTCTATAAAGTCAGTGACCATTTATACAATTGATATTACATTATCTCCACTAAGATATTTATATATTTTAAGTGAAAAAGAAACACAAAATGGTACGTTTCTAACATATTTCCAATCAAAACAAACTTAAAAAAGTGTTTAATTCAGTTGTGAGCAGTATGCACAACAGTTTGAGTACAATAATAGTGTACTCCACCAGCAGTATGAGTTGCGTCGGAGAATTATCCCTACAAAATGAACTATTAAATGGACTGAATACTTTTCATTTCTTAGATTCTATTTAGATTAGAATATGTGAGTTGGTCGCTCAACCAGCCCATCCACTGCGACAGCAGGGGTCTAGGTGAGCCACAGACACCTTCTACCAGAGATATTAAATAATCACGTTAATTTACAGAGCCAATGTTACTCTTATTAGTAATATTAACAGCGTAATTTACCGTTATATTACCTCATAAGAGTTACATAGGCTCTGTATATTACTGCGGTAATTTAACCTCTCTGCGTGCTACCTATCTATACTTCACCATCCAGGTCCATTTCCTTTGGCTCTGCAGGTCTGTCAATTCTACTTGAGCCGTGCTTCTGTGCCTGCTTCCGAATCTAAGAAAAATATTATACAACTATTATTATGTATTAACACAATATTGGCGTTTATAAGTACATACTGTAAAGATTACTTACCCGAAAGAAGTAATGATGGTACTGCATCAGCCGTGAGACGTTTGGGATACAGATGTTGAGGTGCAAGGTGGCATCTGCAGATGAAGCTTGATTTCGAAACACTATCCGGTTTCAGTGCCAAAAGTTCTTGGTTTCCCACGGCTTCAATCCACGCATTAAATAGCGACATTTTCATCTTCGGGTCCGGAAAGCGATGTAGAATTGCATGAGGCCTTCTACATGAGCGCACAGAACACTTTCTCACTTTCGGCGACATTTTCGAAATATTCTATAATGCGGTAATAGAAATTAATTGTAATCTTATCTACTATCAATTGCTGTCAATAGATACAGTAAAATTGATTTATGTCATAAAATTGAAATATCGAATTAATGTTTGACTACCGCGTCGTCTGTCGGTCACCGATCGAACCGATGTAATAGAAATCGGTAAAAATTGAACTAGTGGCGCCTTACGTAGTAGTTCTGCGAACTACATATACATGGCGACTAGATGGCGACAAACCTCCCATAAAAAATAAACCCCCATGCTTCTGACTAAAGATTCAGAATGCCAACCCCAGCACGCGAAAATTCCCTAGCGTACCGAAATTCCCTAAAAATATACGGTTTATTTATGCATATATCAAAATATAAGTAATAAACGTACGAATTAAGCCTTCGCCGGGCTAGTTCATTGCATAGGCGTAGATATTCAGATCGAAATGACGATTCTGACGGAAGTCGAGTAGAACACGTACAATTTTAAGCTGCTGAAGCACGTTTGTCCCCGGCCCACATCTATTTTTTTTCCGTTGGAAATTCTTAAATCTAAAGGTAATTATAGTCGCATAGTTAACAGGGAACGCCTGGAACAACATTTTATCGCATATTCTGGCCGCAATTTAAGCCATTTCGAGCAAAACCATAGCACCTAGGATAAACGCGTTGTCATTTTAAGGATTTCAAGCACGGAACTGTCCTTTTATTATCGGTTGTCATGGATACTCGAGCTAAAGTATAGTCAAAAACCGATATCCATAAATTTACTCAAATTGAAGGAAAAAAATACGAAAACTGGGCAAAATAGCGATGTATAACTATGCCTATACAATGTAGTTTTCAATTTGGAGCAATACATGCCGCGGTAGAGCGCCCATTGTTCCTTCTCTACATATCCTTTGGCAACTTAAGGTCTCGAATTTTCGGAAAAGTGTTGAACGGAGTGTACCCCCTACAGATATTTTTTCCAATGGAATTCAAGCGGCGATATTCGTCGTACGTCGATTTTTCGCAAAAAATTAAGAAAAAGGGGCACTTAATCGGCGATCCGCCAGTCCACGCAGCTGCGAAAAGGCATTTTAAAGGCGAAACCGCGGCCGCGGATTCGCGGTTTTCGCGAAGAAAGACGCGAAAATCCAGATTTTTTTTGCGTCTATCATTTCACTTTTAGTAAAGTAGACTACTTAAATAGTACTACATGACAAGTTAAAAATTACTGGGCGACTAATTTGTACTTTTTAGTTAAATTTGTGTGATAAAGTGCACCTTTATAAAAATTCTGTAGAATTTTGTATGATTTTGTAACCATTTTGTTTTTAAAGTTTTAAGTAATAAATAAATAAATGGTTTCTTTAATATATATTTCTGAAGATGCTTAATATCGTAATATAAATCAGTATTGGCCCGTTATATTGGTCATTTCGCAAGCACGTTTGTGATGTTGATGGGCCTGTGGGGTTAGCAGCACAGACTCGGACCCTGTTGCCCATTAGCGGACAGCCACCCTTCAATCAATCAAGTAATTTAGAGTGGAACTTCGCCCTATGCACCCCGCTATACGGTCTAGGACCAATTAAGCGAACATTACGTCCTGTGAAATCAATAAGTGAATGCGAGAATGTCCAGTAACATGAATGCTTTATTGGTCAATCAGTTTAATTGCACGAATTTGTTTGTTTTAAAGGAATTTGTTAGTAAAGGAAAATGTTTTGGCATTTAATGCGTTGGCACACTTGAGTCGTTAGCGAAAATTTCCTAGACAATTTATGGCCCAACAGAAGATAGACAATATCAATTATATGAGAGTTTGCAAAATCCTCGATGTAAGGTAAAACACGTATACTTTTCCTTTTTTGTACGTAGTATGACAATGTATTGTAATCCTGCCAAAAAAAATTAAGATTTTAGCGGAAATAAGTCCTTTTGGGTTCCCTGAACATTTCTGAAAATTTCTGTGTGAGCAAACAAAACCAGATTTTGCTGGCATTATTAAATGTATATACTGTTTCTTTTACACAGTATAATAATTGAAATAGAAGTTCAAATAAAAAAACCAAAATCACATAACAACATACAAAACAACATTCAAGCGCTGCGTGCCAAAATAATGGAGCCACAGATGGTGCTAATTTTGACAGCAACACATACAATATGTTTGTATGTATTAAAATAAAATTGAAATTCCTTATACATATTTAAAGTAGATGTATAATATAAAATATGAAATGTTTGTATGTAATAACCTTCAAAACATTAAATCTTAATGTACTACCACAGTTTCCCATAATTGGTTCAAAATATAGCAATGTTGCGGATCTTTTTGATCCCAACGAGGATTTTTAGTGGAAATACAACTAATAAACGCCCCAATATTCACATTTGCAACGCGCGAACCAGAGCAATGCGAGCTGCAAAATGAAAATTTCTTGACCGCTACGCTCTGCTCTAGTTGCCCTGGCAGCTCGACAATGCGCGTCCTGACAGGAATGTACAGATTTGATTTCGTCGCTTTACTGGATTCTATCATCTTCGCTTTCCTCCATGCTCCAGTATGTGTGCAGCCTAAATCAGAGGAGCGGGGGAGATGCATGGCAGTTCGAATGGGCCTGGAGTAAACCACCTCCATTTATTTTGGAAAATAGCCATAATTTTAATCTCAGGTGGATGTTCTGAAATTTTGAATTTAAATATGAAAAGAGAACAGTTTGTTTGTTTTTTGGTTTCCTTATTAATATTCCAAGTAAATAGTTTAAATTACCCTAAACCATAAGCTTTCGAGGTAAAATTTGTATGCGTGTACCCATCAGCATTAGTCAGTACCTGATTGGATGACGGTTTTCCTAACCGTTGGATATTCAACAACGAAGGGGATTGTAATTTCGTATTTGGTGCCCTCTAATATTTATACATACTTTCTTTCAAATAACATTTTTGCATAGCTTTTAGTTTTGGTAACACCCGGTACAAGCTAGTGTTAGTGTCGATTTCTATTGTAGCACTCGTTAAATTTAATAAACCAATTAACATTAGTACCGTTTCTGTTTGTAAAGCTGTCAACGTTTAATTATCAGTTTGGAAAATGCACATTTCCCAGAGTTCAAAGCCAAATTTGGTCGTGAAGCGTGTAATCTATTTTATTGTTCGAATGCGGTAATTGCAAATGGAAAACAATGAACAGTTCACTGCCGGTTGCAGTTTATTAAATCGTACAATTCATTTGAGTTATCATTGTGAAAAAAGTCAATTCGTATTACCGCTCATTTGTACACACAAACATACAAACTGAATTATGGGATTTACGTATGACTTCTACCATGTACATGTTACGGTCATAGTGATAAATAGGTTATTATTAATAATTACCGGTTATTATTAATAATAGCCAAGTGGCGAGCTTAAAGTGAAGAATTTATCACATGAACCGGCTATTATTAATAATTTCCAGCATGCTGTGGTCAATGTGATATATTTCAATGCCATATTGCATTAAGGTGATGCTACAATATAATAGAGCCTCAGATTTGGAATTCTGTTAGTATCTACATAATCGCCACACAGCGAATCTATTCACTGGGTTTTCAGTGTTGGGCCTTTAGTGACGTTAGTCCTGACTAACTTATTTAGTTACTATTCAGGACTAAAATAAGGAAGATTATCAAAACGAGACTAAAGATGCCAATTCATACTAATTGCATGCACGAGTGTGTAACTCTTTGGGTAATGCTTATTTGCGCAATTCTTAAAAGCTAAGTAAGTAATAAGTTAGAAACTCGGTTTATATTATTCTGCCAGTGCATACGTACATAGTGCTTCTGTATTATTTTTACAAATTATTTTTATTTATAACTTATTATTTTATTATCCTTTTAAAACAAAACTTTAAAAAATGTTTTATATTTAATTTTGAATACAAACGTCCTTCTAGACCAGGCATGTGCAACTTCGATAAGAGGGTGGGCCGGATAGCCAATTAGAAATATTTCGGCGGGCCGGTCCTTTTTTAGGACTATGTATTAGCTTCATGGCTTCACAATCTTTACATACTTCACATTTATTAGTTCTCTTCTATAGTAAATTTTTATTGTTAAAAGTAAAACAAACAATATAATATAATTTCATTTAATAAAACGCTAATAAATAATAACACAAACAAAAAACACTCCCTTAAAAATAAAGAAAATATTTTCTGAATACTTACATACAATAATAGTATATTATTTGACGAGCACATAACTAAGGATATAAATCGCGAGCATAAAGTTTATACGCGAGCCGTAGGCGAGCGTATAAACATGCGAGCGATTTATATCAGATGTGTGCGAGTCGAATATGACGTTTTATCTACGACTCATAAATTCCATTTTATGTCAAATCTTCTAAATGTATTTGTCAATGGTGGCGAGGCGAAATGTCAAATAACTGTCATCCACGTAGGTTTAGACTGACTTTGACAGTACATTCGAATAATGATGTCAGTACCTTCAAATAATGAAGTCATTATTTGAACGAACTGTCATTATTATACTACGCTAGTGTCATTACAATAATTGGCGCGTATCATGATGGGGATTATATAGTCATAGATACGTATGCAATGAACTTATTATATGTGAGTCGTAGATAAAAACATTTAACATAATCACTAAAACAACATAAACATTTAACCTACAAAACACTTTTCATCATACATTTTTATAAAATATTGAAAAGTAGATATACATAACCATAATACAACCTCATATACAATTTGTCAATAATAAAACAAAAATGATTCTGATTCGCGCAAAACTTCTTTTTAATGTGATGGTTGTGACTTCATCTTATCAACCCCCCCAAGTTGGTCAATTTTAAGAGGTATACCTGACGTTCCAACACGCAACGTATTTTCAAGATTAAGGTCTGTTATTCTTGGTCTTGTTTTAGATTTAACAAAGTTCATTTTGGAAAACAATTGCTCACATTTATAAGTGCTTCTAAATAGCGCGAAATTCTTCCGGTCAAATGCTGCTAGTTTTGGAAACTTGTCAACTGGAAAATACGATTTACAAAAGTTTATTAGATTGACATCGTTGAATTTGGTCTTCAGATCGGAGTTCTCCCGCAGTTCAATAAGCTCCATTTGTAACAAATGTCAAGCTTGTTCCACATCAACATTAAATGGGGATGAGAAAATTTTTAAATATTTGTGTTGGTCTTTAAAATCATGAAATCGAGTGCTAAATACTTCATTCAAAGACTTCAACTCGTCTGTAAATGAATCAGAGTTAAGACGGTTTTTGTGGTTGGCAAGTGGCGGAAAATGATATGTGTTGCCAGTTCTTAGTTGACTTTCCCAGAGTCTAAGTTTAAGCTGTATGTGAAATGCCTGTATGTGTTCATACAGCTCGTGAGCCAACTGTTCTTGAGTTTGTAATTTAATATTGAGTTCATTCAAGTGAGTTCGTCACTAGTGGATTCAGTAAGGTTTGCTACCGGGCGTGCGGGCCGGATTCACTAAGATTTGGAAAAGCCATCGCTGGCCGGATAAAATGGTGTAGCGGGCTGGATCCGGCCCGCGGGCCGTAGGTTGCACATGCCTGTTCTAGACCTTAAATAAATAATGTACTTAAAAGTTTTTTTTTGTTGGTGATACACACTTTTATAATAACCGCCTTGAAAAACAGATTATATCCGTCAGATATTAGATATGCTTACGGTAGGTATAGGTAATGGGCAACCTAATGTAGGGAAGATTGGGGCAAGTTGTTAAAATGTTTAATCTTTTATTTATAAAATAGTACTTTATTGTCAAACACCAAAAGTAAAAATACCGTGTTAGGAACAGAATCATACAAAAATGTTTGCATCATTTGTGCGGTGCAATTTATGTAAAAACATGTATGTAAACTAGTCTCGCCTATTCTTGCATGTATTTGCATGAAAATACAATATTGAAAATATTAATATTAAATGCGCAAAATTTCAAGATAATTGGGATTTGAGAATTTACTTAATAAATTGTAATTGTACATTTACAAAAAACTACACATGCATTAAGTATAAAATTGGTGTTATTGATAATAAAATGTTAACTTTTTTGAATACTCTGTATAAAATGTTCTTTTTATGTTTTCGTCATTGAGCCGTCCGGTGTATACCAAATATCATTACCAATTATATCCAGTAGTTTCTGAAGTACAAGGGAGACAAAAGAAAACATTCTGTATTATCAATGTTTTGTATTATTCGTAATTTTGGTCATTGGGTTAGCCGTGCTGCTGATTTGCGTCGAGTAAATAAATATAATAGCTTACATAGTAATCAAAATAACCTAGCTAACCTCTTTGAAGACTGTATACGAAAGACCTTTTGTAAAAAGTAACGTTTTTATCACTTTTACCGTGCCCGTTAGCAAATTATTAATAATAGCCGGTCCATGTGTCCATTTATCACTTTAACCGTAACATTGATAAAGGAAGTACACGTAAGAGGAGCACCGCACACATTGTATACAGGGTGTTACCTTTCAAGTCCCAAAAATTTCCAAGATAATCTGAAGGAGCATCATATTCTATGATAAAAAATCCAATCAACAACTGTCGTACATTTGAATACTTTGTTACAGATGTTATGTTGCATTTCGTGTAGAAAGGTTGAAATACATACGTTGTTTCCCTTATGACGTTTTTTAGACCTATAAGTAAACGCCAAGTCGTAGTTGATCTATGTATAGACATTTTTGTAGAGAATTGAAATATTTAGGGTTAACTTAATAACATTTATTGTCATCTGATCAATAGAAAGCAAGATATTGTTAAAAATACTCAATTCGGTCACCTATGAGTATGAATAACTCGCAATGGAGATACGATATTAATGGGGACTTTTTACACGTTAGTTATACCTAGCCAACCTAACAACAGGTGTATACAAAAAATACAGCTGGGTTAGAATTGTTAACTTGTCGCTTTTTCGTCCAATTTGACTGCACTATAGAAGGAAATATTTATTATGCGAGAGTTAGAAGTGAATGTTTATTCTGTGTGAAGGATTCCTCCGCTACTCGTTATTCATGTTTGCACATACTTGAAAGTTTCTTCCTGTACATTTACTATTTGGCCAATCAAACGCTGCTACAGCGCTAATGTGTGCAATTAATTGAAGGTTTTCAATTAACGCCTCGTCAGAAACAGTGCCTAGCTGGTAAAACACTTCCAAACTTCATTATAAATGTAATATACCTCAGCGTGCCTCTCTGGTCTACCAAGCGAAGAATTTCAAAGGAGTAACCTGCCATTTCTCTGAGAAATATTTAATATGGGTAGCATAATACACAACATAATGTGTATATATTAAAATTGTATTAAACAAAAACCAAAAAACGTAAATTCAAATACCTATTTAGAGTTTCCGAGATATGACGAGAATACCAGAATGACTTAACCTATTGCCTCGTTTTGGTTTTTGTTCGGCTTATGATTGTCATTACACCGTATTTATGGGATAAACTTACTGGACAGGTGACTGTGGAAGCAGACCTAAATTAAATAAAGTATATACTAGGGAGGAATATGAGGAGACCGCACTATATATTCAAAATCTGACCAAAATCACTGCACAATAAGTCCTACAAATGTCAAGTTTGTAGACATGCGCAGTACGCACATCACGCACATACTGCTCTTATTCATAACTTGAGAGACGAATCGGCCTGTCAAAACGTATGGTATGGTGTTTATGTCGTCCAATGTCGTCTAGTGAATACGAATATTTTATTATATATTTACATTGTAGGTATATACCCACTATGATAGTGACAAACTAAATTTAGATTTCACTGGTTTTCACTATGAAATTCGAAATGTTGTCTGCCAGGCTGCAAAACGAACAGGAAAACTGAATTAACATTTTCTCTGCTAATACGGTAATACGATAGACCAACAGTTGTTTTATTTCCATTCGTATAGCCGCAATTCGTAGAAGGTAAACTTATTTTGTAATGTTTTTATTAAAAATTAGTAAAACAAAACTCTGTATAACTTCTTTCAACAGTTTTAACATTCTGTTGATAATTTTTAGAAACATAACCTCACCACACAATGACAATCGTCGCTACTCACATGGGTCAATTTATGAATAAGAGAAAAGAGATAGCAATATGTGCACACTGCGCATGTCCACAAAGTTGGCGTTCTCGGCCGATACTTATCACGCAGTCATTTGGGTCAGATTTCAAATCGTGTGTACGGTATCTGCGAACTCCTCCCTACTCCATGGTATATACACTTGCTTGCAAACCCAACTTAAATGTATGTCAACTTTAAGGTTGAACGCGATTTCCTCAACAACGGGGCTTATTGAAGGCTTATTGAAATTTCAGTTTTGAGCATATACAGGGCGTAAAAATTAAGGTAAGTGTTTATCGAAATTTGCAGCGTTCTGTGGATTTTACCTGATACAACCATATGTATCAACCGGAACCAAATAGTAGCCGGTTTTTCTAAACATTTTATTTGAATGATTTGCAACAATTTCTGCACTAATAAATAAGTTAACAATTAGAACAGTAATGACAATTTCTGCACTAATAAATAAGTTAACAATTAGAACAGTAATGACATGACGCGAATGGGCTATAAACGTACTAGCTATGAATGAATGAATGAATGAGCTATAACGTAGCAGTAATAAGTGGGATGTGTGAAATTAAGGCGGCTTGTACAGCGCTAAAAATTAGTGCATTTTTTAACTCAAACGTCCCGGGAACGCTCTGACATATTATCGTGAAATTTAAATATAGTATAGATATGGAGATGATCCAGGTACTATCAAGATTAAAAAATAGTTATAATGAATTCATATAGAAAAAAAAAATGCTAAAAGTCCCTTATTTTCTCTAATTTATAGCGGAAAAATGGAAGCGAGTTCTGATCAAAACTTCATGTGAGCATCTAGACCTGTCTTTTACCCATCGGTAAAAAAATAATCGGACGTTAATTTGAATGCAGTTACGAGAAATTATGCACGAAAAACAGGCATGTTTTGATACAAATCAGCAATGGTAAGGTTTATATACAGGTTTATATACAGGTTTATATACAGGTTTATATATAGGTTTACAGGTTTACAGTTAAATATCTGAACTATAATAAAACGAGACAATTATGCGCGCCGCTCATTTTAAAGTAAAATACTGGGTTATATTCACTTGTGATTTTTTGTTTACCATATGGTTTTATTTATTACTACTATCCATTAGTAATTAGATTAGACTATTTACATTAGGTCTACGACAAAAAACGGTTAGTTCCTACTACATATTATAAGTTACATCTCGTAATTTAGACCAAGTTTTTTATTTTATGAAAACCGTCAAAAATGAAGGTTTTAAAAAATTGCAGGCAAGTGCATGCTTTAAAAACTATATTAGTTCGTAATGCTAATATTGTTCTTTCATGATCAAAAAAAAAATTAGTCCCCGGATAGCCCAAAACCCCAAAAACCTTATTTGCATAAAACGCTGTTGAGCATATTTTTCGAGGTCGCAACCACTCTTGCATCTGTTGTTTCAGTAATTCGTAATTATTATTATTATTTCGTAGATTATGGAGTTACCGGTTCAAATGTTACCGGTACACTAGGTACTACACTACACTAGAACTAGGTAAACTAGTTCGGCCGAAGAGCGGTAAGCACAACTAGTTTACCCTAAGCCTAACTAGTTTAACCTGGATTGTAAAGGCATACTTCAGTTCAAACTGTATGTCCTAGGCCAAACTGATTTTAATTAACGGTTTTGAGGTGTACCATAATTTTTACGCGCGTTTTCTGTAGAGCGTGTTTTCTGACGCGCGTGTTAGTTACATAAAAGTGTATGATGATATTTTGAATAACTTTGTTTATTTCACATTCGAATGTATTCTCTTAATAAATTAAATATCTGCATTCTCTTAACCAAATTTTAAAAACGGTATTATATTTAAATTTAATTTTGGACAGGTGGCAACCATATAATATCATCCGATGAAAACCTTCGCAAAAAGCTTTCGTTTGATACCGATTTTGTTATATCATTTAATACTTTGACGGTAATTGAAACTTTTCGGACTTTCGGGACCACATTTTGGGTTATATCTCCGGAAATGGTTCAGATATCAAAATTAAGTATAGCCACACGTAATTCGCTCCTAAAAGGCATACTGTGTCACAATTTGGGAACAATCGGTCAAGGATTTTCCAAATTATGAATTTATTCGTGTTAAATGTGCAATTGGGACCACCGTGCAACGTGCTGAGTATATATTAGTCATAATTAAACCTCAAAATTTGTCTCACGGAACTGTTCTATTAGAAGTTTTTGATGTATGTACCACTATTTCTATATGTTTGAAAGGCTGTAATCGGGGTCTACTTGATCCGAGCTTTTGAATTAAAATCCTCTGGAATCGACTCTCACTTCCGGTATACCGGAAGTTGATCAACATTGTTATTTTAAATTGAGTCATATAATTTTTATTTCCTTTTTTGCTGTTACTCATTTTTGTCCAATAAAACACTCTCTATCATTGCAGACTGGATTCCCTATTCATATCTTCTATAGTTTCCTTTTTAGGTATTGATGAGTTTGTGTTAAATAATTAAAATGGACCTGATATTGTATTAGCGGATTTTGATATTTCGACAGGTATTGTATTTTATTATCAATGACGTTTTGCAACATAATTTTTGACTAATTGGTTCTTCAAAATATCGTAATTCGACAATTAAAATAATCTGAATAGAAATAATTGTGAATAGGCACATTCTTCATGCATGCAAGTAACATTTAAAAAACCTCTTGTGCTCATTAAAAACTACATTTTAAAAGTTTCCATAAATTTTAAATTAAATTGTATCCCCTAATGTGTAACCCAAAACAAAAAGTGGTTCGATTTGATTTCGGAAATTTGCTTCTCTAAATTAATTGGTCCAGATTATTCAAGATAAATACCACACCCTGAACGTTTATTACGATGAATTCACAAAATTCGATCCTCGCCGATTTACTTGAACAAAAATATAATCTGTTACCACGCAAATATAAAATATCAATAACAAATACATATAGGTAATATACAAATATTTATAGTCAATAATATACTGAATTTGTCAAAAATTGATAAACAGGTTTGTCTTGGTTTGTCGACATAAGGAATCCTACAAAAGGAGACCGACGATTCTAAAAGGAACAAAGAATAGTTGACTTTGGCTGCTCGAGATTTTGCGTCATTCATGGAGCCGAAACTGTAAAAAAATATGGAATTTACGTCTATATGCGTACCTACTATCCTAACACGCAAAAAATGTATGTTACCGTGAAATACGAATGCCGACAACCAAATTATGTTTACAAAAACAACCTATGTCCCCCACTTTATTGCTAATGACGTCGTATCTTCGTCGACAGAAGAGCACGCCCAGTTCATGTTTTATTTCGTAGCAGCTGACGTGTACTATTAGAGTGTCTGCACGTACCCTGTTTCGTTTGAATAGCTCTACCACATTCCGAACTTTCGTCGCCTCGTTCGTCGATGGCTTGCAGCGGAAAATTGTAGAAACCACCTTAAAAGGAATGATGAGGTAGAATTTAGTATCCTGGTTATGGACTGGCTAGCGTACCCCACCGACTTGAATCCCAAGAGCTCGAGCCAGAGTTTCGGCTGTTAGGACAATTCCAGACCTAAAAATGGCGGTAACAGAAGGATGGGACAACATCCAACAAAATGTTAACACTTACTTAATTTATTGAAGGAAAAACTGCAAGATATCTGTTGTTAGAACACGAGGATTTCACACGTTATTAAAAAGCTTTTGCGAACTTCCTAGTTTAAGATGTATCGTTAACATCCCATGAACCATTAAAAGCAAGTTGTAGAAAATATCGTGGCCATGTTTGATTACAGTTGATACATATGAGTGTATTGCCCTGTATATGCTCAAAATAAAAGTTTCAATTAAAAATACTACCACGTCGCTGCTATTGAAGAAATAGCATTCAATTAAATGAAAATCATAAAATTTGAACGATTGGTTTAAAAGATACTTAACTTTAAATTTGGCACATATTTTAGGAGGACCGATATTTTTGCACGCAAGTTTATTCCACGATCGACTTCGGTCTTGGACCATTTTTAGGTGTACAGCTTGAAGGACAATGTAGTTAAGAACATATTATAAAATGTGAAAGTGTAAACTGTGACAATGATACAAAAATAAACGTTTTTCTATTTCATTAATTTTATCGGCGGCAAGTTGATTCCGGGTCTGCTTCATAAGAGTGATCATTATGTAGCGGCTAAGTCCGTTAATGTTTGCGATAGAGCAAAAATCTAACCGGAGCGTAGCGATTGAAACTACAGTGCATATGAGGAAGCCATTCTCAGATTATTCCATTATTTTGTTTGGAAGTTATGACCGCAATATGCCCACATTTGAACGTTGGCTGGGTAATCATTGGACTTGCGCTGTGTGCGGCGAGCGCAACAACAACTGTGCATACAGATGGCGCTACTATAGCGATAAACGAGCGGTCGGTAATATTGTGACCGTTACGATCAAACGGCTGGTTTGTTTTGTAGATTTCGCCAACATTGATGCTTTGTTTGTTTTCAGTTGTCTTTCTTTCGATATTTTCCTTACGTATTATTAGTATTTTTATTAGCAGTTATTAGTATTTTAATTAATATTTAGTAATGGGAATGTGTAAATAAAAACCTCTTTTCCTTTGTTTTGTTAAATTATTTTAATGGGTACATGTTTCGTCTTACTACATCTTCAGCCCAAATCTACAATATATCAAAACATATAAATTTAATCTAGTCAAGCAAATTAATAAATTACGTACGGTCCAATTGAAATAAAAATACGCAGTACACAACAACACATGTCTATCATTTCAGAACACACAACACGAATGACAAGACGACCGTTGTGAAGTTAGCAGCGTAATGGATGAAATCAGGTTGGGCAATGTTAGGAATTTAAAGTGTAATAAAATATTGGTTTGTTATTAAATATTAATTGATCGTTTAGCAAAGTGACGTTTTTATTTCTTTTGTGTTTTTCTATTTCTAATTGTTCTAATAAGTCCATTTTATAACCCTTTTTACATCGGTGGATTAGTTTGGGTGTATTATAGTTAATATGATGACCTGTATTTAATCTATGTTGAAATAAGTTAGATGTTGCTCTGTTTTTATGTTCCGTCATTCGTTTTGCTAACTTCCTTCCGGTTTGACCCACATATATAGAGCTACATTCTGAACATTTGACTGAGTAAACTCCACACTCTTCCATAATAGATTTAGGGGTTTTGAAATTTGAGAGAATGTTATAAATTGTGTTATTACTTTTGAATGCAGGGTATATGTTGAATTTGGGTAAAATGTTGTTCAATTTTATGTTAATACTATTATATGAAAAAGGTTTGTATATTCTATTAGTGGGTTTTTCGATTGTATATAAAGGGTCATTTGTTGTTATTATATGATGTAGAAGTTTATTAATATGTTTTTTGGGGAAAGAGTTATTGTCAGCAAGGTCGAAGATATAATTGAGTTCATCTATTCTGGAGTTATAACTAATAGGGTATTTTAAGCAGCGATTCAATAGAAAATGGAAGGAAGACAAACGCTGGGAGAAACTGTGAGCGGAATCAAATGGTATTATGGTTGGTAGAGTGGTAGGTTTTCTGTATATGTTATATTGAATATTGTCGTTAGTTTTAGTTAATGTTAAATCTAAAAAGTTTAAAATGTTATTATTTTGAATTTCCAAGGTGAATTTTAAATTATTGTGTATGTTATTAATGTAAGTTAAGAAACTATTGAGGTTTGATTCGTTTCCCTTCCATAAGCAAAAAACATCGTCCACATATCTGACCCATTTCACGATATTAGAGTTAAAAGGATTGTTCTTATTTAAGATGTGATGTTGTTCTACGTGATCGAGGTAAATATCAGAAAGTACAGAAGAAAGTCCCATTCCCATCGGTAAGCCGTCTTCCAGTTTATAAAATTTGTCATTAAAAGAGCAGAAATTTTGTTTTATAATGTGTGTTAAGATCAAGTTCAAATGATTAATTTTTTGTTTATCTGTAAAATGATTATCGAAAATTTGTGACACAAGTTTTAGGGTGATATCTAAAGGTACGTTTGTATATAAATTAGTTACGTCGAAGGACACCATTATAGTGTCTTTTAAATTTATATCTTTAGTTTCGTTTATAAACTGTAAGGTGTTTTTTATAGAATACTTTGGTCGAAAATCTATTTCTTTGAAAACATTTAGCATGATTTTAGTTGAATTGGAAGTTGGTGAATCATAATATGCAGTTATAGGGCGAATGGGACAATCTTTTTTATGTAATTTGGGGAGGGCGTAAAGTTGGGGCACATTATAATTCATAGGGACAAAACAATGGTGGTGTGGAGTTAACTCAGCCAAAGTGCTCTTACATTGATTTACAACATACTTTGTTTTTGCAACCATATCATTCAAAGGATTTCGGTGAAGTTGTATGTAATTGTTTTCATTTAAAAATTGCAAGGTTTTATCAACATATGATGTTTTATCCATAACAATCAGACCAGCGTTTTTATCGGCTTTTATAATTACTGCGTTATTATCAGTTAATTTCTTTTTGATACTTTTAATTGTATTCCAATCGTCATCATGTGAAGAGGTATTGTATATAGTTTTCTTGTTATGTTTAATCTCACGTTGTAAGAATGGTATTATTCTATTCTTGATTTTATAAAAGTCAGGATGTTTATGAATGGCTTGTTCGATTTCTATTGAAGCTAAAGTGACATCAGTATTTCTATCTTGTAAAGCATACTTGTAACCTTTATTGAGTAATCTTGCTTCGCTATCATCGAAATCAATTTTACTGAGATTATTAAAAAGCTTTAAGTTAGTGTCTATATTTAGTGTTTGTTATTTTTATTCTACAAGTAACTACAATATACAGAATAGATGAAGGTTACATGAACACATACCAAACATATCTGATAGTCAATGTCAACATCTTCAATAAATGTTTGTTATAAAATCATAATTCAATCCGTGATGATTGAATTTTTCATGAAGGTTATATTTATTTTATGTAATTAACCATAACCTATAGAAATAAATTAAAATGCCGCGAATGATTTTGCGCAGTGCTTAGGTCCAATGATTACCTGCGCGAAGTCGTAAAGTGATCACATTTGATACAACGCTCAAGCATTCCATATATCGTTCAGTGATTACCCCTGCGATCAATTAATTCAGTATTGAATTTCATATCAGTTTCCGAATAGGCGGTTAATTAATTCCGTATTAAATTTCATAACCATTCGCGAAATTGGCGCCGACAGTCGCGCACAATGAAAGTATATCAATTTTGTGCATGATGTATGCGACTGTTTGCATTAATAATACAAATCGCCAACAAGCCCCAATAATCAGGCTTGTACGCGACATCAAAATCACTAAAGTACGCCATTAAATTCAGTTATTATGCCGACATATTGTGGATAATGATTTGTAATGCACGCGGGAGCCGTAGGATATCATTTGATACGTTAGATATATGCATATTGCATACTAATCCTTTTACAATTGTTGTGGTTACTAGAGCACTTGTTGATAAATAAAGGCGGTTGGTGTACCTCTAAGGTATTTTTCAATAATAAACTAGATGTAGTTCATTAAATTGTTTATTGATCGAAATAGGCCGAAATTTCGACTTGAATCCAAGTCATCTTTAAATGTTAGCGAAGCAAACCAGAAGTGAGGTTAGCGTTAAATTCTGAACGTTCTGAATGTTTCCTTGACTTACCATCGAAATTAAACATACAACCTTCGTAGTAGGTAGGGCGGGTGCCGGCGATAGTGACGGGGCAGTAAGAAACAAAGTAATTACACCAAAACAATGGATTAAAAACATTAAACACAGATATAAAATGTGACGCATATGGCAAACGCATACATGCACACTAAAAAATATACTTGGCATAAATATATGTGCTTTGAGTAAATTGTAAGATACTATATAGCGAATTAAATATAGTATTCAACCAAGACTTAAATATATTCAAAGTTGATGGTATGAGGAGTGAACAGATTACTCTACGTGGTAACACTACCGGGGTGCCGGAAAGTGTCCGAGTAATTGTTTTAAGTTGATTTCCCTTCGTCGCAACACTACCGGAGAGCAGCCTCACTCTCCATATGGCCAAGAGGCTTAGACGGCAATAGTGTATGGGAAACTATTTTCTTTTGAGTACCCTTCGTCGCAACACTACCGGAGAGCAGCCTCACTCTCCATATGGCCAAGAGGCTTAGATGGCAATAGTGTATGGGTTGATGTTAAAAAATACCATTGGAGTGCAGCCTCACACTCCGGTCCGGTGGCTTGGGGATGGTATTAGTGAGCCGAAAACGTTAGGTTAGATACTGGTTTATTCTAAAAATCTTCGAGCTTATATACAAAAAGTCGTCTTAAAACTATTACAGTGGTACTAAAATCTAATAAAATTTCTTAAGAAAACACATATAACTTTGAATAAAAACGTTGATAACCACTGGATTCCAATTGCAAGCTGGACTGAGGATTCTGCTGACTCCGCGTGTGTTCGCTTTGGTTTACACGAAATTTCCTTGAATGTGGCGCGACCGTCCGATTCTGCTGAATTGCACATGGAATACACACGTCTATATTACAAGTTTACCATTATGTCGCTATTTTATAATATGATGTGAGAATTCATCTTTATTATTCACATAAAAGAAATAAATTGTTTAATTAAATTAAACATATTGCCGACTCGACAAAAAAAAACAAAAAATTATTAAAAATTAATAGCCTAAAAGAAAACAAAACGGAAACATAAAACGGATATTATTCGTGTTGTCCCTTTTGGTAGTGGATGTCCTTGTAGAGTGGCTGGAGCGGAATTTCTTCGGGCTGTACAACTTGGTTGGTCCCTCCAGTCGTCTTAGGTTTGGTTGGTTTCCATTTCTTCCAGAGTACGTATCCAGTCCATATCAACAGAATAGTTGCTGCTATTGATAAAGTTGTAATACCACTGGCTATGACTGAATGATGTTTGATAGTGTACCAGTGCATATTCTGCAGCTCTTGACTCAAACCATGTTCTTTCATCGTTAGTGTTGTTAATGCGTCTGATGCTTTCAAAACTGGTTCTTCTTGTGTTAACTCTTGATGTGGATGGTTCAATGTCAACTGGAATCCCGGTGAGACCGGTTTGTTGTAGCTGGCTATTACTGGCAACTGTTCTTCCCTCTTGGGGGTGAGGATGTTCTGTGCCGTCTTGATGATACATTCCTGGGATATTTGAATGATGCCTGTTTGATTGACGTGTATATCTTCTCTTATACCGTTACAAGTGATGGCGATTCTAATCCGTTTCTCAGCGATAAACATCCATGTATTGGGCATATATAGTTTTTTCCATATGGTTGAGTAAAATTTGTTGTGAACAGCTGGGCATGTTGTATTTTCAGTTCGGCGATATATTTCGTCGATGACACAGTTGGGGATTGTTTGTAGATCCTTTACTGTTGATGGTGCACATATATAGTTATGCTGCTCCAATTTGATGCAATTGTTGAATTCTTCATCGGTCAATAAGAAGTATGCTTGATTATTGTAATCCACTGCTATCATCTCACTGGGAACATCCATTACCCAATAGAATCCGTTTTCAATTTTTAGAGGGATGGGATCTATTTTGATCACCACAAAGGACGTAATCTCAACCATAGGGAGGCTGCTATATATTTTGATGAACTGTTTGTCGTGGATAACATTCATCTTTATGATTGGTGATGTCAATATCTTCAGGTTTGGTGGAAGCTTCTGATTTGCAGACGTTACAATTTGTTCGACATGGGCTGGTGTAATCAGGTCGTAAATATTTCCTCGATTAAGATGAACGTCCATGATTTTGGTGTATTGATTGCACAGCTCTGTTATAAAATTGGTGGCTACTTGATACGTACTTAGAACGTGGATGTTCAGTTTGTTTGCGTCTACTCCATTGAACCAATACTGCATATCATTTATGGCATCAGTCCTTTGTTCAACTTCACCCTGAAACGATCTAGCTGATTGTTGATTCTTGTTTCGGTGTCATTGAAGGTTGAGAGTGCTGATAGCATAAACTTGGTTTGGTGATTGGAGGCTTGAATGAGCTGGTGCTGATTCTTATCGAGGTCCTCGATATCCTGGTAGACTTCGTCATTAACACCGAACGCTGAAGTTAGCAATTTTCCTAGGAGTCCTCTTCTCTGTCTGTTTAGAATTATTCCATCCATTCCGTTCTTGATCCAGAGCATCTGGTTTTCTTGGTCATGTAAGTGGTGCAGTAAGCTTCTACATTGTGTGTCGGATGATGTGGACGTGACGTCGTTGCAAAATTTGTCGAACTTTTTGATTACATCTGCTATTGCGCTGACGTCGTCGTTTATTTTCAATTTGTCGAACTTTACTTCAATCCTGAAGATGCCCCTTTCAATTTTAGAGTGTCCGATGTGTTCGACGTACAGGCCAGGTTTCGGGTATTGCACGGTGTATCCAGCTTGCGCGGCAAGTATCATGTGTATGAGCGTTAATAACATCATAATGCCTTTAAGAACATTACTGTTTTTTCTTGTGTGACTCTCTGCGGTCGTGGATTTTCGTCGATTCTTGCCATATTGGAACTGACCGATGCTGATTCAACATTGTCAGGGTTGCCGTCTGGTTGAGCTGGAGGTAGTCGAATTAGACCGTGTATTGCTCTTTTCATTGAGCTTCCACCAGATCTTTGAATTGTAGCTGCCCATACAATTCCATCGGTTCCGGAATGAATGTTTGTGATTCTTCCTAATGGCCACTTGCTTGGATCGATCTGCTGTTCCTTGATGATTACCAAGTCACCAATATTGACGCCTTCTTCAGTGTGTTTCCATTTGTAACGTTGTTGAAGTCGACTAAGGTACTCTGAACTCCAAGAAGTCCAGAAATCCTTTTTCATTTTAAGTAGTAATTTCCATCGTGTTACTAGATTTCCATCAATATTTGTGTTAACTGGATTTGGTGGTGCTACAATTGCTCTTCCGATGAGAAAATGGCCAGGTGTCAATGCTAGGGGATCATCCATGTCGTTGCTAAGTGGGCATAACGGTCTTGAGTTCAGGCACGCCTCTATTTGGTGCAATAGTGTTGTTATCTCTTCATATGTTAATGTAGCGGTACCAACTATTCGTTTGAAGTGGTGTTTCATAGATTTAACTCCAGCTTCCCATAATCCTCCAAAGTGGGGAGCTGCCGGGGGAATAAAGTGCCACTGCGTTCCAGTTGCCGTTACTCGTTCCTGAATATCGGATGATTGAATCAGAGTTGTAACTTCTTTTTCCAATATCTTGCTTGTTCCCACAAAATTCGTTCCGTTGTCGCTGTACATGTGACCGCACGGTCCTCGTCTGGCAGTGAATCTGCGGAAAGCTGCTAAGAATCCATCTGTGGTCATATCTGTGACAGCTTCTAAGTGAATTGCCTTTGTAGAAAGACAAACGAAGATGGCAATGTATCCTTTATAGGACTTGTGACCTCTTCCTTTGGTTGTCCTAACTTGGATTGGACCTGCATAGTCTACTCCGCAGTGGGTGAAAGGTGGGGACGGTGTCACTCGTGGAGCAGGAAGCTCTCCCATGAGCTGTGTGCTTATTTGAGCGTTGTAACGTATGCACTTGACGCATTGCTTGATGGTCTTTCGAACAATATTCTTTCCATTTATTATCCAGAATTCTCTTCTTATAAATGCTAAGGTTGTACTATTTCCTCCGTGTAGAGTCTTGTGGTGCCCATCTAGCACTATGAGCTTCGATAGTTGGCTTTGGTACGGCAGTATTATTGGGTGTTTTTCATTGTACGACAGATGAGATTTTTCTAGTCGTCCTCCCACTCGAAGTATCCCCTGTGCGTCAATAAATGGGTTGAAGTTGAGTATTTTGCTGTTGTTGTCTAATCTCTTGTCCTGCTGTAGTTGTTTAATTTCTTTCTTGAATTCTTCCATTTGTGCCAATCGTGCCATTTGGGACATTGTCAAGTCCATTTCTTCGACCGTCAGAAATCCACATTTACTTGGCAATCGTCTGGCTTTCTGAATGAATCTCTTGCAATATGACAGTACTCGTACCATTTTTCCCAGGGTGGAGAATTGCTTCGGGTAGCTGCATTGATTTAGCTCAATTGTAGTTTGGTGGCATCTTTTTGTTTCTTCCTTTGTATCAGTTGATTCCATTTGTTTAGGCCAGTCATTTTTATTGTTGAGCCATGTTGGACCATTCCACCACAGCGTATGGTTTTTTAGTTTTTCCGGACTGATGCCGCGTGATATGACATCAGCTGGGTTGTCTTCTGTTTTGACGTGCAACCAGGTGAGAGTTGGAACTAGACTGTTGATTTCTCCCACTCGATTGGCTACAAACGTCTTCCATCGTGACGGGTTTCCCTTGATCCATGCCAATGTAATCATGGAATCTGTCCACCCATGTACTGGCACGCTGTGAAAGTCTAATGCCGTCGTGGCCCTTTTTATCAGTCTTGTTAGTAGCACAGCGGCACATAGTTCAAGCTTCGGTAAGGTTGTTTTTGTTCTAGCGGGTGCTACCTTTGATTTTGAGACCAGGAGTGTGGTTCTGAGCGGGCCGGTATCATCTCTACTTGTAACATAGATGACCGCTCCATACGCTTTTTCGGATGCGTCGCAGAATCCGTGCAACTCCATCGTATGCTTACTTGTATAGTTGATCCATCTTGGCAAAACTATTTCTTCTATTCTTTGGAGCTTTTCATGGAAATTGACCCATTTTCCTTAGAATCTTCTGGTATTTGTTGATCCCAGGTTAAGTCTTGAAGCCAAAGTTCTTGGATTAGCAGCTTTGCTTGTATTACTACTGGTGATAGCCAGCCCAGTGGATCAAATAATTTTGCTACTTCAGCTAGAATGCTTCGTTTTGTTATTTTCTCGGTTCGTGTTATGTTTACTTTAAACCGAAACGTATCACTATGCGGGGCCCAGTAAACTCCTAACGATTTCTTCAAGTCATCTTCTGAAATTTCTGTGTCCGCATCTTCTTTTAATCCTTGTGGTAAGGATTGTAAGAGAGCTTCTTTGTTGCTTGACCACTTGCGTAAACGAAAGCCGCCAGATTCCATCAAATTAATTAGCTGGCACTGTAGTTTAAGTGCTTCTTGTGTTCTTTCCGCTCCCGAAAGTACATCGTCGACGTAAAAGTCTCTTCGAGCAACTGCTGCAGCTTGGGGAAATCGTCTTTCTTCATCCTTTGCCAATTGTTGAAGTGTTCTCACGACTTAGTACGGGGCAGACGATGTTCCGTATGTTACCGTTGTTAGTTGATATTCTGCTATGTCTTCAGACGAGTCGAATCTCCATAGTATCCTTTGAAACGGTTGGTCATCTTTATGGACGTGGATTTGTCGATACATTTTCTCGATGTCGGCGGTGAATGCAACTTTGTGTTTTCTCCATCGTAATAGAATGTCACACAGTTCTTGCTGTAGTCTAGGTCCATTGTGTCGTTGAAACTGTTCCCAAGAGATGTTTTACTCGATGCATCAAATACAACTCGTAGTTTTGTTGTAGTACTTGCTTCTCTTATGACTGGTTGATGTGGAATGTAGTATTCTGCGGGCACATCTTGTGGTCGTACTTTTCTCATGTGACCAAGAGCTAAGTACTCCGCCATGAACTGTTTGTATTGATGTTCTAACTCCGGATTTTTTGTTAGCCGTTTCTCCAACTGTAGTAGTCTTGCAGCTGCTCTTGCTTTTGAATGTCCGAGTTTCGATGAATCTTCTCTGAACGGGATGCGCACGATATATGAACCATTCTTGTTCCTCTTCACCGTGTTGTTGAATATTTCTTCACATATTTGATCTTCTGTGGATAGGGAGTGTGGTGGATTCACTTCTTCCAGTTCCCAGAATCTGGATATGTCTTCTTCTTCCTTACACGTGATCATGCTGACAATCTTGATGTTTGTATCGTTTCCTTTTCTTATTGTTCCAGACAGAATCCATCCCAATTCGGTGTTTTGGCCTAGTATACCGTCGGGCGTTTTGACTAATCCTTCGTTGATGATGTTGCCATATACTTCGGCGCCTAAGATAACATCTATCGGACCTGGATTGTTATACGTTAGATCGGCCAGAATTCGATTTTGCCATTGATGAGGTTCTTGAAGGTGACATGTTTTGTTGGGTAGCGACTTTGTCAATTTAGATAAGATCAACAAATCTAGATCTAATGTAAAATGACTCGGAAAGCGTGGAAATATTTGTAAGTGCATCTTGTGCTTTGCTACTTTTGGTTCTCCGCTTCCGACGCCAGTAATTTCTGCACGAATCTTCTCTCTTGGATTGGACACCATTTGTGCGGCAATTTCTGTTGTGAAGGACGCTTGTGAGCCAGGATCAATCAGCGCTCTCAAGTAAATTGGATCTCCAGTTAGTGACTCCGCTTTAATAAGAGCGGTGGCTAGTAACACTATCTCCGGACTGGAGCTAGCTACCGTTTCTTCATGTCGTGGCTCCTCATGTGAACTTATGTGGGTGACGGTTCTTTTTTCGGTTGGAGGTGGTCTTTGGTCCCTGTGTAGAAGTGTGTGATGACGTTTATGACATTTGTAGCAGCTTCCTGAACTGGGACATTTCTCCTTCTCGTCATGTTTTAAACAGTTGATACATAGTTGATTATTTTTTGCCACTTGAAAACGTGCAGCCACGGTTAGCTCCTTGAATTTCTGACAGGCGGTAATGTAGTGATTATCCTTACAATGAGTGCATTTTGTTTGCCAGCTTGACTTGTGTGTCATTGGTGCACTACTGCTTGTTTTCCTTTTGTCATTCGAGATTGCTTCTAAGGATTGGAACCTGGTTTCCAAGAAGGTCATCAAGGTTGAAAATTCTTGAACCTCACTTGGATTTTTCAGAGACTGTTCGTATAGTTTGTTCGTTTCAGGATCCCATTTGCGAACGATTATGCGACTCACGAGTGGTTCCCACGACTTAGTTGGAATGCCTATATTATTGATGGCTTCCAAGCATTCAGTCGTGACATCGTGTAGTTGCTTGATCTTTTGTTTTCGTCCTTTGCGTATGGGAGGTCCAATATTTTGTCTATTATCTTTGATAACAGAAGGCGTTTATTCTGATATCTGTTTTGAAGTAGGTCCCATGCTGTTGTGTAGTTTGCTTCGCCAATTTGTAGGTGCTGAATTAATTTGCTTGGCTCATTCCGAATGTGTGTTTTCAAATACTGCATTTTTTCCGTATTCGATAAGGTGCTGTTTAAGTGTATTACCTTGTGAAAAATGTCAAAGAAATTGTTCCAATTTTCGTAACCGCCATCAAAGAATGGGATCTTTATTTTTGGCAGAGCTATGACATTGGGTCTTGTCTCAGCGTGCACTTCTTGCATATGGTGAAGTTTAATTTCAATTTCTTCTGTGACTTCTTCCACAATTTCCTCTGCATTCCGGTATTCATCAGTGGTAAAATAATCTGTTTGAAATTCCATTTCGAATACTAATATTTCTTCATGTAGGTCTTGAATGGATTCCCACTGTTTATTGATCCTTTTCTGTAACGTTTCGTAGCGTATTTTGGTTTTGGTCTGCAGCAATTCTTGTTTAGCCTGGTTCAGGGAGGAGTGTAGTTATTGTAATCGGATGGATTGCTTCTTTATTCTGCGTGCTTGTTCCCTGTCTTCGATGGTGGCATTCTTTCTTCTCTCTTGTTCATCGGCGTTTTCGAGTAATATGTTGGGATTTGGGTTGCTGGGTTTCGTCTCTTCGTCACTGGCATTTTCACGAAATCTGTTGGGATCTACGTTGCTGAGTTTAGCTTCTTCTTTCTGTAGATTGCGTATTATTTCTGCTAGGTACTCGGTGATCTTTCGATATGCTTTTTGAATTTGTGCCATGTAATTCGTTTGGAAATAAGTGTGTTCATTTATTTCCAGTGCATTTATCTTGGTGTGGTTTACTTGAGCTTCTTCCCACAAGGTGTCGGCGGTCGTTTGCCGAATGTTGGCATACGATGCTGTTTTTCTCGTGGGGGAATCCTTTTTCATGTTTTTCAACATTGTCATGAGTTGTAGTCCCAGCTCCTCCTGCTGACGGGCAAGTCTGTTTAGTTATTCCATCGTGGATGCTGGGTATTTTGGTGGTTTGCCTTGATGTGGACTCTGGTTTGTTTGCCAAAGTTCCTTCTCCAGGGGCTTGGATGTGGACTGCCTTGAGTTAACTGGGCCGGAATATGATGCCGGTCGTCTTCTCGAAGGGCCGCTTTTGAATTTTGCCTTGTAGACTCAAGCTTGGACGCTGGAATATCTTCTCCAAGGGCTTGGAGTGGACTGCCTTGAGTTGACTGGGCCGGACTATTCCGCTGGTCGTCTTTTCGAAGGGTCGCTTTAGTATTTTGCCTTGTAGACTCTAGCCTGGACGCTGGAATATCTTCTCCAAGGGCTTGGATGTGGACTGCCTTGAGTTGACTGAGCCGGACTATGATGCTGGTAGTGTTACCACGTAGAGTAATCTGTTCATGGTCCGTCGAGCAACAAGCCCTTGGAGAAGATATTCCGGCGTCCACGCCAGAGTCCACAAGGCAGAACACAAACGCGGCCCTTGGGGGAGACGACCGGCATCCCAGCCCGGTTCCATCCACTCAAGGCAGTCCACACCAAGCCCTTGGGGAAGACGATCGGCATTCCAGCCGGTTCCATCCACTCAAGGCAGTCCACATCAAGCCCTTCGAGAAGACGACCGGCATCCCAGCCCGGTTCCATCAACTCAAGGCAGTCCACAACCAAGCCCTTGGAGAAGATATTCCAGCGTCCAGGCTAGAGTCTACAAGGCAAAATACAAAAGCGGCCCTTCGAGAAGACGACCAGCATCATAGTCCGGCTCAGTCAACTCAAGGCAGTCCACATCCAAGCCCTTGGAGAAGATATTCCAGCGTCCAGGCTAGAGTCTACAAGGCAAAATACAAAAGCGGCCCTTCGAGAAGACGACCAGCATCATAGTCCGGCTCAGTCAACTCAAGGCAGTCCACATCCAAGCCCTTGGAGAAGATATTCCAGCGTCCAGGCTAGCGTCTACAAGGCAAAATACTAAAGCGACCCTTCGAGAAGACGACCAGCAGTATAGTCCGGCCCAGTCAACTCAAGGCAGTCCACTCCAAGCCCTTGGAGAAGATATTCCAGCGTCCAAGCTTGAGTCTACAAGGCAAAATTCAAAAGCGGCCCTTCGAGAAGACGACCGGCATCATAGTCCGGCTCAGTCAACTCAAGGCAGTCCACATCCAAGCCCTTGGAGAAGATATTCCAGCGTCCAGGCTAGAGTCTACAAGGCAAAATACAAAAGCGGCCCTTCGAGAAGACGACCAGCATCATAGTCCGGCTCAGTCAACTCAAGGCAGTCCACATCCAAGCCCTTGGAGAAGATATTCCAGCGTCCAGGCTAGAGTCTACAAGGCAAAATACTAAAGCGACCCTTCGAAAAGACGACCAGCGGAATAATCCGGCTCGACGGACCATGAACAGATTACTCTACGTGGTAACACTACCGGGGTGCCGGAAAGTGTCCGAGTAATTGTTTTAAGTTGATTTCCCTTCGTCGCAACACTACCGGAGAGCAGCCTCACTCTCCATATGGCCAAGAGGCTTAGACGGCAATAGTGTATGGGAAACTATTTTCTTTTGAGTACCCTTCGTCGCAACACTACCGGAGAGCAGCCTCACTCTCCATATGGCCAAGAGGCTTAGATGGCAATAGTGTATGGGTTGATGTTAAAAAATACCATTGGAGTGCAGCCTCACACTCCGGTCCGGTGGCTTGGGGATGGTATTAGTGAGCCGAAAACGTTAGGTTAGATACTGGTTTATTCTAAAAATCTTCGAGCTTATATACAAAAAGTCGTCTTAAAACTATTACAGTGGTACTAAAATCTAATAAAATTTCTTAAGAAAACACATATAACTTTGAATAAAAACGTTGATAACCACTGGATTCCAATTGCAAGCTGGACTGAGGATTCTGCTGACTCCGCGTGTGATCGCTTTGATTCACACAAAATTTCCTTGAATGTGGCGCGACCGTCCGCTGACTCCGCGTGTGTTCGCTTTGGTTTACACGAAATTTCCTTGAATGTGGCGCGACCGTCCGATTCTGCTGAATTGCACATGGAATACACACGTCTATATTACAAGTTTACCATTATGTCGCTATTTTATAATATGATGTGAGAATTCATCTTTATTATTTACATAAAAGAAATAAATTGTTTAATTAAATTAAACAAGGAGTTTAGAACGAATGTATAGATATTCACATTGGCTATATCAAAGAATACCATTTAATCAAATTTAATGAAACCATTTAATCAGTATGATTGTAAGAATTTTTACAATGATCAGATCATATATTCACAATGAAACTATGATTTTATCTCAACAACTCCCATCTTGATTCAAGTAAATTATTTCTTTCTTTCAAATAGAGGTGTACTCAATGTAACCGTTTTATGATATTGTCAAATGGTAAGTGGTTTAATTGGATAAGATAATATGTTAGTATTAAGACCCAGTTCTACCTGTGCTAAAACACGTTTTCTATTAACGGCGTTATTTATGGTTCAAAATTGATGACATTATCAGTGTCAATTCTTAGATAAATAAGGAGTTTGGCTAGGACAAAAATAACTTTTTGGTAACATAAAAATGAATTTTACTTCTACATCTTTCTCTTTTTTCAAATATAATAATACCCCTAGCCAAAGTCTCACGACAATAATAGATTTTTTATCTAGGTACAATTCAGCGCAAACATTATAACTTTTCCGCTGACCAAAAACCAAAATGCGATAATTGTCAGATATGTAAACAACGGCCATATTTCGGCTATTACGTATGGCCAGCTCATCGCAGACACCATAAGCTTTAATCGATACGTAAACCACGGCATAGACACGGACCCCGACAGAAAAACATCGAATCTAAATATTTTGTTTCGTAGTTGCGATGTTTTTACAACAGAGCCATAAGGTGTTATGTTACAAAATCAAACTTTAAAGTAAATGTAAGTTGTTTTCCTAACAATTTTGTTCAGTTTCAATCCATCTAATCAATTATATGTTGTCATCATCATCCCACTGTGAACACAACTAAACAACATTATAGTCCAGTCGATCATTAGGTATAAGTCGGAAAAAAACGGATATCTAAGTTCATATAATTGCTTAGATTGATTGAACCTAAACAAAATTGATTAAGACAAATTAATTTATTTCAAAGTTTGATTTAGTAACATAACACGATCGTCCAATCACGGCTTCATTATTGTTAGTTGAATTTAGGAAGTTTGATACCAGATGCACAATAGGTTAATTATACAATACATTGTTAATTTTGGTAATTTACATATTGAGGAAAGTACATACATATAAATACAGTGAGATAAAAAATGATTGATCTGTCCGCTCTTATGAAATAGGGTTATATATAATAATAATAATAATTGTTTATTGGCAAAGACAGTTAGATACAATTCATAATATATCCACAAAAGAAAACAGAACAAATCTTAATCAAATGCCAAAAGGGTAGCCATCACCAGGATCAGATATAACCCGAGGGGAATACCTAAGCCGGTGCTCTTCCTGATACCCTGAGCAGAAAATAAAAAAGAAAAAAAGAAAACATACCATTCCTTGTAAGGAAAAAATCACAAATAAGTCAATATAGTAACATACGCAATAGTTAAACATCTGCAGTAATACAAAAAAAAATCTGATGTGGCCAGGCACATGACTTTATCATACTATATATAAAATTAATAGTTTAGCTGCATGAGATTGGCCATGCCTGCATTAAAATAAAACTAGTAGAACAGTAGGTATGGCGGCAGCATGGACGACCTTGAAACAATCTCCAGCCAAAGGCCACGCGGCTAACTTCAGAGTGTTGCCAACTTCAGAGGTTGCCAACTTCAGAGTGGCCCCCTTAGCTCTACCTCCTAGGGCTCCGCCCCTCAACCTAGGGCTCCGCCCACCCCCAGGGCCCCCTCGTTAGAGCCTCCCAATTTTGAGGTTAGAATTCCCCTCGATGCACCTTTGAGATAAAACCCCTATATCTCGAAAAGTAAGGGGCGGATCGAAAAGATAATTGAAAAAACACCCCCCGCCACGGAAACCCCCCTGTCGGTTTTGACAAATACGAACAAAATGGCGTTGTTGAATTGTCCGAAAAGGCCTTAGATCTATCACTTTTCAAAAGTATGACTCATTCCTCTATCTTCTAAATGGGTTGCCGGATCGAAAAAATAAAAACACCACAGGGTTTGCTATTGGGGTTGTATATACGAACGTAAAGAAAAACGGCCAAAAAGGCGTTATTATTACGATTTCAAAAATAACTTCCGGTTTTGGCGACAAATCCTTATATCTCGAAAAGTAAGGGGCGGATCGAAAAAATAATTGAAAAAACACCCCCCGCCACAGAAACCCCCTGTCGGTTTTGACAAATACGAACAAAATGGCGTTGTTGAATTTTCCGAAAAGGCCTTAGATCTATCACTTTTGAAAAGTATGACTCATTCCTCTATCTTCTAAATGGGTTGCCGGATCGAAAAAAGAAAAACACCACAGGGTTTGCTATTGGGGTTGTATATACGAACGTAAAGAAAAACGGCCAAAAATGCGTTATTATTACGATTTCAAAAATAACTTCCGGTTTTGGCGACAAATCCTTATATCTCGAAAAGTAAGGGGCGGATCGAAAAAATAATTGAAAAAACACCCCCCGCCACAGAAACCCCCCTGTCGGTTTTGACAAATACGAACAAAATGGCGTTGTTGAATTTTCCCAAAAGGCCTTAGATCTATCAACAAATCTTGACAGATTTGTCAAGTTGACAGCAGCGCTCGGATATTGTACTCCGTTGACACCGGGTACACCGTCCAAATGACACATGTTATTGGGAGTAAAAAGTGTAATACAATATCCGAACGCAGCTTATATTGACGGAAGTTATTGTCAATTAGCGTTTGACACTACCTGCTGACATTAGAATCAAAAAATCTGACAAATCCTGGCTACTAGGTTCAATGCAGTACGACAGATCTCGATGAAATAGAATTTGCTCATGCAGCTAAACTATTGATTGTACCAAAAAATGTCATAGTCATAAATTATTCAGAGTTTCCTCATCTTTAATTTATTATTTAACTATTTCGACGAAATTCCAGAAACGGCGGCTTATTTGCAAAATCTCTCAAAAATGCTAAGACTAAACCTCCAGTTCCTTTGGACCCTTTTCAACAGAAAGCTTTTCAGCTCTAAGTTTGGTTCTGAAACTTCTAAATATGAAGTTTCGTCCCGATACCTTTAGTAGTTTCTCCGGAATCGTCGCCACAAAAACGGGTACACACACACACACACACACACACACACATCCACACACACAGACATTTTTTTGTACCTTGGTCAAAAATGTTCAGGGGACCCAAAAAGACATATTTCCGCTAAAATCTCAAAAAATTTTTTTGGCACGATTATTACAATACTTACATACTGCGTATGATAAAGTAAAAAGTATCCAATATATTACAAAAGTACAAAGAAAAAAGAAAAAAACAAATATGAAGTTCAAAAAGAAAGCACAACAAAAATATCCGGCAGTCATCGCATCTCGCGAATCAAATTCGCGAGCACCCTTTTGCGCAAGCACTGCACTGACACTGACTCCCCAGCCGCAAGACGCCCTCCACTCACGAAAACGCCGTTGATGAGACGAGCCATACGGTAGCGATAACCGCACTCAAAAAATGCAGTCCGGTGCACCGGCACGCTTATTTGATTCCGCCCACGCACGTTTACCGTATGCACATCACCACGAAAGAGCATCTTCCTGTACAAATACCTCGGCTTTCTGGACAACAAAATCTTGTAGAAGAACGCGGTGCTGTGCAACCTACGTCTCCTTGACATGTCTAGCCCGCCGCTGCGCAGTAGCTCCTCGGACGTGTGGCCACCCCTTCGAATGCCATATATTAAACGAACACAGGAATTCTGCATTCTCTGAAAACGGCCAGCATCAACCCTACGTAAAAACCCATCGTATACGGTATCCATGTAATTAAGGTCCGACAGGACTAAGGATTCACACAGAAACTTCTTGCAGGGTTCGTCGAGTATGGTCCTGTTAGTATAGATCGCCTTCAGAGCCCGGAAAGCGCCCTTAATTAGTTCCGACGTATTTTTCTGAAATCGCAGGTCACTGTCCATCCACAGACCGAGATTACGCACGCAGTTCGACAGTGGAATCCGGTTTGTACCAAGAGTGATGTTAAAATCGTGCTCTACAGCGGCTCTTGCTTTTTTGCGTCCGAACAAAATAGCTTGTGTCTTTACCGGATTCAGGGCAAGCTGATGGTCTTCCGAAAACTTTGCGACAACTGACAACATCCGGCATAACGTGTTCTGAGCTAGTCGGGCCTGGGATGGATCAAACGAGATATACAATTGCGTGTCGTCAGCATATTGATGGTAGTGGCAGTCCGTAACTAACTGAGGCAGATCGATAGTATATAGTGTGTACATTAGCGGCGATAAAATGACGCCCTGGGGAACGCCTCTAGCAAGCTGAATCGGCTCCGACAAACACCCATCAAGGCAAACACGTTGGGTCCTATCCGAAAGGAAGGAGTTTTTTTTTTTTTTTTTTTTTCGGCGCTGAGGAGGAGAAAATGCTTTATGCACTCCAGCAGGGCTTAGGTGGTGCCTGAAGATGATGGGAAAGTGGAAACTTTTCACCTGCCGGGAGTGTTGGACTTGCCATAAAAAACTGGCCTACCGACTAAAAACTCCTCCCCATCTCCTCCGCTTTTCGTCTGGATGGTCGGGACCTGCTTCCGCATTGCTGCGCGGCCATCTCCGCGGTAAGATGTTGGCTCTCTTCTATTTCTTCTTCCTCCCTACATCTCGTTGGGGCTCCTCCGCTGTGCCGGTTTGCTCCTCTCTTCTTCGTCTCTCGGCGACCTTTCTTCTCTCTCCGGGTGAGTTCTCTTCCTCCTTGTTGCTTTCCCTCTCGTTTGGTTGGTCAGAGAAAATCAAAGGGTTTTATTAATTTATTTGGAATGCATTTTTAGTCTTTACTTACGTAGCGGTGGGGGGGCAACATCCTGTTGGGACCCCCCTTGGTGTTTTGTACCGCTGTTCCTCTTCTCTCTTTCCTTCCTCTCCGATTGGTCTCTGGATGGCTCTCGTCCGATTGGTCCAAGAAAGCAGCGGAGGGGGTTAAAACATCCTGTTGGAACCCTCTCGGTGTTCTGGCTTGCTCCTTCTCTTTTTTCCTTTTTTTTTTTTTTTTTTCCTTCTTTCCTTTTCCTCTCGATCGATTGGGCCGAGTTAAGAAAATTCCGTTATTTTTTGAAATAAATCTCTTGTTTTACTTACATAGCGGGAGGGGGGGTCAGAACATCCAGCTGGACCCCCCTTTGGCATCCTGTTCTGCTGCTTCTTTTCTCCTCTTCTCCTTTCTCCTTCATGACTTCTCTGAAGTATTTTAGGATTCTCATCCCCGCTTCTCTCGGTGACGCCATAGCCTCCGCGATCGTGTCTGGTGTTAATGGCTGCCCAATCTCACACTCCGCTGAGACCCTCTGGTTTGCGAAACGTGCGCAGTAGAAAAGACAGTGGCGGGGCGTGTCCGGCTCCCCGCACCCGTACCAGCACTGGTCGTCGTCCTGTTTTTTGATTTCATGCAAGTACGCGCCGAAAACACCATGTCCAGTAAGAGCCTGTGTGGTATGGTAGTCCACCGGGAGTCCTGCCTCCACCCACACTGCAACGTCCTTAATGAAGGTGCTAGCCCAGCCGGTGTAGGCTTCCCATCGTTGTTGCCACATTTCTAGAACTTTTCCCCGATTCTCTTGGACGTTCTTTCCACGGGACTCCCAGTTTCTTGCCCTTTCCCACACCAACAGGTCGTAGGGGGGACATCTTGCCAGAACACCCACCGCGTCCGTCGACACCGTTCTATAAGCAGAGGTGACCCTGATAGATGTTTTTCTCTCTAGGGATCTTATCATATTGATGTATTTCTTATGTTTCAGGGCCACCTCCCACGCCGGTGCCCCATACAAGACCACTGACCTGACCACCGTCGCTAGTATCTGCCTCTTCCCATATCCGGGTCCTCCTATCTTGGGCATCAGTCTTGCGAGTGCGGCGGAGCACTTTGCTGCTTTTTCTGTGGCCATCTTAACATGTGTCGTCATCCTTAGGTCTTTGTCAAGATATATTCCTAGGTATTTTGCGTGTGGAGAGCTTTTTATGTTCATGTTCCCTATTTTAATCTCTATTTGTTTGAATTTTCTTCTCCCCTCAAGGATGACGACTTCGGTTTTCTCTTCTGCTAACTGAAGTCCTAGATAGTCCAGCTCTCTTTTGACTTTCCGGATGCAGTACTCAGCTTTATCCCTAATTTCCTCTTCGGTTTTTCCCTCGACCACAACTGCCACGTCGTCGGCGTATCCCACGACGGTGACGCCCGTCTCCAGGTCCATTTCCAGGACTCTGTCGTAGTAGACATTCCACAGGGTCCCCGAGAGTACGGATCCCTGCGGGATGCCGCAGAAGACTTGTTTTTCCTCTCCACTAGGTAGTATGATGGTCCTGTCGGAAAGATAGGATTCCACCAGTCCTGTGATGCCATCTGGGACTTTCTTCTTCTTTAGGGTTTCTATCACTCTCCTCCAGGGTACCGTATTGAAAGCGTTCTTGATATCCAATAGCACCATCACTCTGTATCCTCTATGTGTTAATGATACTTTTTTCCTCTTGTATGCTTCCGTTATGATGGTCATTGCAGCGTCTACTGTACCGGCACCTCTCTTATAACCGAACTGCCACCGGCTAATCTTGTGCTCTTGTTGCAGGTAGTCCGTGAGTCTATTGTTGGTCAGTCTTTCCAGGCGTTTTCCGAGAGCGCTCAGGAGACACAGAGGGCGGTAAGTTTGCACTTGATTCTTCTTTACGGGTTTCCGTAACAACACTAATATTCCTTTCTTCCAGATTGTTTGGAAGGTTTGTTTTTGGAGGCAATCGTTGAAGACTCGCAGGAATGGTTCCGGCGCTACCCCCACACAGGCCTTCAGTATTTCGTGTGATATGCCGTCTTCTCCCGGTGCTTTTTTCATCTTTAACTGTTTCATGGATGCTTCTATCTCGATAAGTGTGAAATCCGGTGGTGGTTCTATTTGAGTATTACTGTCTTGTCGTTCTGTCTTTTCCGGTTTCGCGTCCGGAAAGAGTTTCGCAAACTGCTCTTGTATGGTCTTCTCGTCGAGTTCCGTTCGGCTCGTGACCCCCATCTTTTTTGTTGCTATCTGGTATGCTGTTCCCCAGATGTCTTGATCCAACTCTTCGCATATTTTCTTCCAGCTTTCTTCTTTGCTTCGTCTTATCAAGTTCACGAGTTCTTTTCTTGTTTTGGCGTTCTGTTGTCTTGCTTCTTCCACCTCTTCCTCTGATATGTTGTGCCTTCTCCTAAGTCTTTGTAAGAGTCGGCGCTTCTTGATGGCTTCCTTTCTTGCTTCTGCTATTTTGGGTGTCCACTAATATTTTTCCTTCTTTCCGGGTGTTGTGGCTTTTTTTCTGATTAGGTTTTTATCACAGGCTTGTATTATGTTCCCTGTAAGTTGTTCGGGGTCATCGGTATTTGCGCTTATCGCCTGGAAGGTGGTTTTAAGCTTTGCGAGTCCCTCCTCTGTTATCTTCCATCCTCGGTGTCGGATATCTTTTTGTTCTTCTAGTGCCTTCGTGACGATCTTGTATGACACCAGTTCATGATCGCTAAGAACTTCGGCTTCCTCTTCCACAGTCCATTTGGCAATCTGTTGTTGGCAATTTGGAGTGGTGATGGTGAGGTCTATTACTGACGATCCTCTGGGTCCTCTGTATGTCGTTATTCCATAGGTGTTTGTCAGGATTAAGTTGTTTTTTGCTAGCCATTCTTCAAGTAGGTGGCCCCTGCTATTTGTACGGGTGTCGCCTATAGCTACCATTCTGGCATTCAAGTCTCCTCCTATGATGATTGGTTTGTGGGTGCCTCTTATTAGTGCGGTTTCTAGATCGTCTAGGTATCGCTCGAAGTCCTGGTCTGGTCTGTTCGGGGAGAAGTAAACCGAAGCCAGGACGGTCGCGGCTAACTCTACCCCCACAAAAGCCTTTTCCTTTCAGCCATCTTTGTGGTCTTTCTGTGTTCATCAGTTGGATGAAGCAATCTTCCTCCTCGTCTGTTCTCAGATCTCTCGCTCTTCTCCGGTTTGGTTCTTGTCCAAGAATGACATGTATGCCGGCTTTTTTCGCTTGATGTTCTAGGAGATCATGGGTCTCCCACCGCCTGTTGCAATTTAGTTGGTAAAAATTGTACATTTTGGTTAGTTGTTCTTGCTTTCGGAAGACTGCTCGGGGGTCTCTTCTTCCTTCTGACTTTCTCTTTCTTCTCCTTCCTCGTCTTCATTTTGTCCTCCTTTGTCTCTTCTCCTGTTTCTCTGTACTATCCACCCTGGTTCCTTTTGTTCGTCTTCCTTTTCGTTTCCGTGCCGCGGCTTTTTCGTTTTTATCTCTTGATTCGTTTTCTTTGTGGGTTCTGTCTCGTTTTCTTCTGCTTTCTTAGTGGCGCCCTCTTCGTGCGATTTTCTTTCCTTGTTTGTTCTCGTATTTGGTCTGCCTTCTTCCTGTTTTTGCTTCTTGACCTCTTTGTTGTACATCGGGCATCTACCTGTCCCTCCTCTATGTCCTTCCTTTTCGCAATAGGGGCAGTACGCTAACTCTTGGCATTCAGCGGTTTTATGGCCTTCTTGTGCGCAGTTGAAACATTTGTCGGACAGATGCTTCCCTTGGCATTCTTTTGCCACGTGTGTTGGTAACCAACACCGGTGGCATTTTGTTATCCTTATTTTTTCTTCGATTGTGCACATCGCCAAACCAATTCGAATTTTCCTCTTGCTTATCAGCGTTTCGGCGTCATGTTTCTGTAGCTGAACTGTCACTGCTAATCTACTTCCTGAGAGTGGTCTAAGGTTGCTTGTTTCTATTTGTAGTTGTGGTTTGCTTATTGTTGCTCTTATTGCTTCGTTTATTTCTTCTGTTTCAGTCGTTGCGGTCATTCCTCTTATTATTAGTGATTTTCCTTGTCCATCTCTTATAACCTCTTTTACCTTCTGCTGTGTGTTCTCTCTCAGGGTTTTTTGTATTTCTTCTAGGGCTTCTCTGTTTCTCTGTGTGGTTATTAGTACCCTGCCGTCCCTTGTCTTCCTTATTCCCTCTATATTGTCTACTTCCGGCTTGCCCTTCATTTTTTCTCTTATTTCTTTTATTATCTCTTCGTATTTCTTTTCTTTATTCTCCACTACTATGGCGTAGGTTCTTTGTTCTCTTGTTCTTCTCCTTTCTTCGTCTTGTTCAATTTTTTCCCGGGTCGAATATATTATCACTTTTGTTGTTTTCCTTTTAAAGATTGCTTCCATCATTTTTCTTTGTGATGACAGTCTCATTGCTTTGAGATGATGCACAGCTATTGTGTTCTCTTGGACCGTCTCGTCCGCCAGTTTTTCCATTCCTTCCCACAAACTTTCCTCTGTCTTTCCTGGTTTGAGCTTAATTACTCTTTGTCTCTTCTCCACTTCTTTGTCGCGCGTTTTAGTCTTCGTTGTCATTTCTATCTCTTCGTAATTTTGGTTTAATTGTGCTAGGATCGGGTACGTTTTCTTGTATTGGTTTTGTATACCTCGGGTCATGTCCGCGTCGTCCTCTTCTACTATGACTACTCTGGTCTCTACTTCCTGTTGGTATACCGGGTTTCCCTCTTTGACTTCGGTGTAGTAGAAGTATTCATCTTTCCAATCTTCCTTTTCTAACTCTTTCCATTCTCTATAATTTTTTTTGTTTGTTATTCTCTCTTTTGTTTGTGCCTCGAGTCTGTTTCCCTTCCTCTTCCGTTTCTGTCTGTGTTTCCATTTCCCGTGTCTTCGTACAACTTTTGTCTGATTCTATGTGTTTCTGTTGTGCTTGTTGTTTTAGCCACTCTAGGAGTTCTTTTCTTTTTAGTACTTCCGCTTCTCTTCCTAAGCTTTGAATTGCCCTCTTAATCTCTCTCTTTGTGTTTTGTTCTTCATTCTTTTTGAGTGTGTTTATTAGTTCCAGGAGTCTGTCTATCGTATTCTTCAGTGCTGCTGCCTGTTCCCTGTTTGTTTGTCCTTGCATCTCTTCGTCTTCGCTCCATGTTGGTTCCTCCCCATCCAACTTTTTTCTTTTCTTAGTTTCTTTCAGAAAAATGCCTTTTGGTGCTGGTTTTGTCCAGTAGCTCTACAGTCCTGTAGGCTTTAACGTCGTCGGGGTCGTAAATTCATCATCGCCTAATGCGTCGATCATCACCACTGTTTGGTTCAGGTCATTGTCATCCCAGTGCATTTCTTCGGATTGGCTGGAGGTGGAAGTCGTGGAAGGCTTCCTCTCTAGCGATGGTTTACCTATCGGCATCGGTGAGTCACGGTGGTGCTCTATCTGTGCGCTCTTCATGCTTGGGTCCATTGTTGGTGAGTGGGCCGTGCGGGAGCTCTGCTTGAATGCGTGCTCTTCTTTGTCATGGCTAGCATGACCTGGTAATTGGTTGACCGTGTTTCGTTCGCCTTGTCCGTCATCAGTGGTCTTGCAATCACTTTGGGGTTGACCATTCCCCGCAGCCGTTGCGCCAGAGGTCATCCTCGGCGCAACTATCCGAGGCTTCGGCTTGTTGCCCTTCATGTATCCCTTTATTTAAAGCCAACGGGCGGCTTCCATTTTTAACCTTCTGGCAGGTTGCAGTGGTGATATAACTTCATCCCATGGAGCCAGAGCCACGCCGACCCCTACTTTATTCAGGGTATAAACTCCAGGGCAAACATCACGAGGTCCTTACAAAAAGTGCCCAAACAGTATCCGTATTCGTATGCCTTGTTCTTGCGTGGGTCAAAACCACCCTGAAGTCAGGGGGCTGTTTTTTATTTGGTCCGCGCCGTCTTTCTGACGGTACCGTCCATATCTGGACGGCATTCCCCTATCCGCCACCTGGGGACGCGTCCGGTAGGGGGTGGTTTACTCCACCCTCCCCGGAAAGGAAGGAGTGCATAAGCTTGACCGCACCGATATTCAGCTCAATGGAAGCCAATATCTTGACTAAAATCGCGTGGTTCACAGAGTCAAAGGCCTTACTGTAGTCCAGCAGCACCAAAGCAGTCACCCTGCCACCATCCGTAGCCGTCACTATGTCGTCGGTAACATAAGTGAGAACAGTAGCGCAACTGTGGGAAGATCTAAACCCAGACTGAAATTCCGGAAGCAGTTGTGAATTCTCAATATAGCTCCGCAGTTGATGCTCTAGAAGCCTCTCGAAGATCTTCGAGAGAGTGGGCAAAATACTAATTGGGCGCAGATCGCCGAGGCCCGCCACGACAATCTTCTTAGGGATGGGCGCAATTAGGGAAGCCTTTCATGCAGTCGAAAACACGGACTCGGAGATGCATGCGTTGACAATGTGGGTGATCAACTCAAACGTCATAGGTGGGCAGAGGCTCGGCATACGCAGGTTTATCCCATCAGACCCCATCGCTACGCTCTTAATAGTACGAAAGCACTCGAGCATATATGCGTGCATATATGGCACTAATTTACTAAAACCCCGTCTCATGCGAGCGGACAGGTCAGTCATTTTTGATCTCACTGTATATCTTACAATAGTACAGTCTCTCAGCAGCAATCGCCATAACAGGTCGCTTCTGGATAAGAAAAGCCCTACTGGCATGCACCGAGTTTCCCCATATGAGGATTAGAAATTGAAGGTTACTCCGGAATAGGGCGTGGAATATTAACTTTGCTGTTTTTTCATCTGTTATTTGTCGTATTTTTCGTATGGTGTAGATTGTCTTAGCAAGTTTGCTGCATAGTCTATGTGGACGTCCCATCGCAATGTTTCATCGAGATGTATCCCAAGCAGCTTGACTCTTTCCTTTTGTACTTTCTTCTGTGGTAGTTTGGTTTTGAAGGAGATTACTTGTGTTTTTTGCTTCATCGTTTACCAGGTGATTCATCATGAACCATTTACTAGCCTGTTGCTGGATGTCCTCTCTAGTGGTTGTATTTGTTAATTGCCGAAGAAATGTGGTGTCAATGCAGAATTGTATTGTTTCTACTTGCGTTTCAATGTTGTCCGGTTGATCATTCACATATATAGTAAACAAACAAGCAGAGAGAATTCCTCCTTGTGGACAGCCTGTTGTCGATCTCCGCAGTGTAGAAAATTTGTTTTTTATACTTACTAGTTGTTGTCCGTTGGCAAGACAGGATTCTAGTAAGTTGTATGGTGCACCTGTCACCCCGTAGTGTTCTAGTTTCTCAAGAAGTTTTTTGTGGCTGATAGTGGCAAAAGCTTTTGTCAAGTCACACAGTATTGCTTTGGTGTGAATCCCTTCTTCTAGGTCGTGTAGAATTGAGGTGGTGGCTTTTTCGATAGCGTGCGTGGTGGTTCTGCTTTTCCTAAATTCGTATTGGCTTTCGATCACAATTTTTTCCTTTTCAATGAATGACTCTAGTCTGGCGTGGATTGCCTTCTCGTATATCTTGGAGAATGCTGGCAGTATGGAAATTGGGCGGTAGTTACCTCCTTCGTTCTTGTCCCCTTTTTTGAAAATCGGTGTTATTTTTGATATTTTTAGTTCGTCAGGAAAATATCCAATGTTAAAGCTGTTACTACGCATTGGCTCTGCAATCTCGCCGCTGATATTTTTGAGTAGGTGAACAGAGAATCCGTAGATGTCTTTTGCATTGCACTTTTTGAGGTTTTTTTTTTTGTAATGGCTTTTACTTCGGCTTCAGCTATCGGGTTTAATATCATCGTTCTTTTGTTCTTGGTGTTTTAATTGTGTTGATTTGACCTGTTGCACCATCCATCTGGTTAATTTGTACAGGTCCGATGTTTGCAAAAAAGCTGTTGAGTTCGTCAGGGGTTAAGGTGGTGTCAAGATCGTTATTGTTGTTTTTTTCCAGTTTCTTCGTTTATTATCGGCCATGTCTCTTTGCCTTTGTTGTCTGATTGAACTATTCTTGTAGTGATTTGTTCTCTTTTCTTTTCGTTTAATTTTCATTTGTAGAAGTTTTTATATTTTTTGCATGTTTCGCCCAGCTGGAGTTGAGGTTTGCTTCTATTTGCATCTTTTATGAAGTGTAGGTCTCTCTTATCAGTCTCAGTTCTTCGTCACACCAGGTCTTTTGTTTATTGTTTTTTCGTTCATTTTTTGCAACTTTGGTTAAAAAACTTTTTGTAAAGTGGCACATTAACGTATCGTGGAATTCGGTGTAAGTGATGTCTTTCCCATTGAATGTTTGTCAATTTGTCTTGCAGGTCTTGAATGCCTTTTTTTGTTATTGGTCTAGTCAGCAATGTTGTGTTTATGTGTGTGATTCCTGTTTCCAACATTGTCAGCAGCTGTCCATAGTGGTCTGGTAGGTTTAGTTTTATTTCTGTTTTTGTCTGTAGGATTGCATTAGTGATTGCCCAATTAATGCATGATGCACTGGTTTCTGTTTCCGTTGTGTTGCCGGCAACCGTCATTTCTAGTTTGTAGCTTGCTAGCAGGTTTACTAGCTCGTGTCTTTGTGTCTTTGTGTCTCCACAAATAATGATGTCTTTTTCGTGTTTTTTTTTGTAGGGATTCACATACTTCTTGGCAAGTATCGATAAAGTTACTGAAAACTCCTCCTGGTGATCTGTACACTACTATTACTACTTATTTGGTGCCTTCTAGTTCTATGGCATTGTCTTATTTCCCATTGTGTTTCCTTGGATTTTTGTTAGATATGTAGTAGTTCATTTGCTTCCCATCGTTTTTTTCTGTATGTGGATTCTCCTCCGTGTCTTGCATTTTTCCTGCAGAAGTGGTAACTTAAGTAGTACTCTGGTATTTGGTAATTTGTTATCTGTTCGTCGCGTAGCCAGTGTTTCGACAGGCAAAGGACATCAGGGTTTTTATTAATATATAACATATGGGTAAGTTCGTCTATTTTGTTGGACAAACGTTGTATCTTCAGGTGTAGTATCTGTAGTCTCGATTTGTTTTTGTTGATTGCGGTTCTCGTCGTGTTTGGTGAATTTCGTTCAGTCTTTGACGAAAATTTCTAGACCTTCGGTAGTGCCTGATAATTGTGTATTTTGGCTAGATATCTGGGTGGAATAGCTCTTGGTGTTTAGACGATTCGATCATTATTTTGAAGGCTGCAATCTGTGTAGATGTTATCTCCAGTTTTTCTATCTTTAGTGTTTGTATTTTTAGATTATTAAGATGTTCTTTTAAATGATCTGGGGTTGTAGTTGGGTCTTGGTATAAATACCGACCTTCTACGTTCGACAGCTGAAATACTAAATTCTGCCTTCGTGTTGGGGCGTACTATTGTTACCGGCCTTCACCCCTTCGCCTTTTTATATGTCACTGTTTGGAATTCATTGCCTCCTTGTTCTAGAGGCATGTTTGCTTTTGTTTGTTCCTTCGGTTGTTTCAGGTCTGCGTCTATGTGTATAACCGAGTCAATGACGTCTTTGTATGTTTTCTGCCATGTCTCTGCCTTTGTTTCCTTGTATCCTGTATTGGTGTCTGTGTGTGCAATTTTATTTACCTGTGTTGGTTCGTTGTTTGTTTATTCTATTATTTTGTTGTTTTCGAAATGCCTCCCTTTCAGTTGTGTTCGTTACCTGTCGATTTTGTTTGTCGAAGATGTGGCTTTCCGACGCCGATCCGTCTATTTGTCTTATGCTCTTTCTGACTTCCGCTGCCTGCGGGTTAAACGTGTTTTGTCTACTCTTGTGTGTTGAAGATCTTTGATGTTGTCTCGCAGTTCTGCTATATTCTCCGTTTGGGTTTTTACGATAATGATAGGTAAATGTTTCCAGCTGAGTTTTTCCAAGTTTCATATTTTCCATGTGGTTTACGGTTATGGAGGCTATGTTTGACTCTTGATCTCCACAGCACATTACCAGGTTGTTTTTGATGATTTTGATGGTTTTCATCCATTCTGAGCAGCTCAGGTGGTAGCAGTGCCCACAATTAACGCACACTACTGTTGTATTTTACTTTTTCTTGCAACATTTGTAAGTGTTTTCTTCTGGCGGTTGCTCATTGCCTACCATGTTGGATTCCATCTATGTAAATAACATGCAAATGATATTGTAAATAACATTTTTGTGTTTCTCAGTTTACTGTTCGATGTCCCCAGTAGTCTGAAATAAATTGCATTAGTCATGATATCAATATAGTATGAAGTATAATCTACCTTAACAAAACTGAATATTATAGGTTCTTCCGTTCCGATAGTTGCAAACTTAGCAACAGTAACAGTAGTTAACGATAATATTTGTTATTTATTATTTTTATGGACCTACTCCATCGAGTTAATATATAGTATCTGGAGGTCGCACGCTATAGTCCCCACCACGGCGAAAACGGGTCAAAAGCAGACTAGTTATCGCAGGCGATTACAGAGGGCCAACGCGCGGGAAATTCGAAAACAATAATAACAGATCACTTACTTTACATATTTTCTAAGGATTTTTTGTTTATAATCAATATGTAACGTTAAATTATTAACGTAAATAAATAAATTACGGATTTACTATTGAAATCTATCAAAAACGTATTCAATTGCCATTTACAAAAGCCATATACTTTAGAGTAATAAATATTTTACTCTGAAAAAAAAATGCAGAAGCTTTTATAAAAATCTTACCATATTCATCTGGTTCCAAGGTTTTTAATGTTTAGATTAACTCCACTAACATTGGAATTGTATTATTTATAAACGAGATTACCAAGTCAGAGGAAAAGAAATGGATTGATTATGATAGCAAATACAAATGTAGTCTGAATGGATACCCAAGAAAAAACAGTTTTCTATTCAAAATAGTATTTATTTCAACAGTAGTAATATAAAATATATAGAAGAAGAATATAGAAGAATATTAAAAATCATAAAATACATTTTTATTGATTACTAAACAGTACTATTTTATTCAATTTTTGTCTAATGTTTGTTTTCTTTGTGTTAATATTACTTGTTCTACAAATATAATGTAACCTGCATATTAAGTACATTTTTGCCACTTCTTTCGTTAGTAATATAATGTGGTTATTACCAAACTCAAAATTTAAAATGTGTTCTTTAAGGGATTCAAAGACGTTTGTGTAAACAGCACAAAAAAACAGAGTTGGTTAAACTTTGAAGTATATCCTTTAAATTCGGTGGAGTATTATTAGTTAGAATTAACATTCTGCGGCAAATTCGCTCACTCTCTTGACATATTAATAACACATCATTTGAGGGATGGATTAGTTTTCCATTACTTTTAAAGGAAATTAATGATAGTTTGTTTGGCAATGATGAAATACACGCATCTAAGCAGTCAGAGCAGGTTATTTTTTTCTTAATTTTTTTACAACGAAACCAGCTATGTATTCCACAATATTCATAGAAAAAGCACTGATTTCCGAGAAATCTAAATAGTCTTTGGTATCTGGAATATCAGTAAATAGTTTGTAACGTTCCACAACCGCACCATTATTAATTGTACAAACTGGTTTGTTTAAAATACTGCTCACACACAAAATAGACGTATTATCTTGCGATAAAGAGTTACTTCTATCATGTTTTAGTTCATGATGGATTAGCAGACGTTTGTAAGTGGCCATAAACTGCAGAGCACTCGGATTATTGTTATTCCTTCCTTTACTTCTAACACTTGAAAAAAATAGCTCCAAATGGTCTTGCGATAATTTGTATGTAAGAAGGTATCTACAATGCAAATATAAATAAAACGGAAAATGTTAATTAGTGTAACACTTACTTTAGTTGTTCTGATTTGATGTACGTGTCAAAAATCTGTTGCACACTCTTTATGTTGATCAACATTCCAATAAATGGTGTTTTTCGTTCAGAATAAATTGCATATGTTCCGCTTTCAGTCTTTATATTACTAAAATATTGAAATGCTTTACTAAAAAAACATCTCCAATATCGTTCATTTGATGTCCTCATTGGGGCTTTAAAATTCCGTGAGAGTGGATTTCTTGAATTTAGTAGATCAAACAGTCTGAAAATTAAATAACACAAATTACATTATACAGGTTTTTTAATTTTAATAACTGTACCTATCACAATATCTAATAAACTCTACTGTTCCTTCAGAATTTTTAAATTGTTCTAGTTTTAGAGTATCCCTGCAGAAATCAATCGCATCCGCAACACTGGCCGCCAATTTTACCTTCATTGGCTGCTTTTGCCAAAATATGTGTGGTACTCTAAGCTTATTGGCCATATGAAGTCCCTCTGATTCTTGCAAATCATGTAGTGCTACTATATATTTAACATTAATTTCCTAAAATTGTAGTATGGGAAAATATAGAAATTCACAAAAAAATGTATTACTCGTCCATCTTGGTCATAAAATATTTTGTATTGAAATAATGCATTTCTCATCAACTTAAGCATATGGCAGGCATCTAAAATAAAGGGCATTTCCTGGTCATCTATAGTCAAAGTAGAGTTGAAACTTTGTGGGGTTAAATTTAAGCCAAACTGATTAGCCTTCCCAATATTTGTTGACGCACCGTCACAAGTTATTGACACTACAGTAACATCAATTTCCAGTAGTTTTCTCAAGACTAATGATGTGATATTTGCCTTCTCCATACTACTTAAGGAATTGATTAAAAAGTAGGCAACTAATACTTTTCCTTGTGTTCTTTGGTGTTGAAGAACTTTCAGGGAGCCGATGCTAATTCCTGGTTCTCCATTAATATGGCCATACCATTTCAAAATTGTGGCTTTATGTGGAAGAGCGTAATTAAATCAACTTCTTACATAGTCGTACCCTGTTGGAGAAAGAAAATTAAGGGTTAACGCAAATTTACGCAAATCTGGTGGATAGCAGGTAGTAAGTTTTCAAGTTTTATTTTTTTCGTATCGTGTGAGTAACTGCTCTAAAATACCTAAAATTAAATTTACCAAATTAAATTCACTACGCCCACAGAATGTAACGGAAAACAAAGTAATATTTTCACCGGGTCACGTCTCTTAAAAGAAATACATGAGACGTAAAATAAATTATAAAATACCTGAAAAAGATGATGCAATAGCTGCAAAGTTATCAGACACCAATGCTTTTGCTTGTAAATCCTCCACCAAGTTGTTAATAGTACTAATTTTCTTGTTCTTTTTCAAGAGGGCAAGAAGAATCAAGAAGAATTTTCTTTTTCAAGAAGGCAACTTTTTCTTAGCATAGAATTTTTTTCTTTGAGTTTTCTTTTTGAGCTTAGTACATATGGTCATGGTTTATTGCTTTACGTTTTTTGCTATCTACAATAAGATACAGCTATACTTAATTTGTTTACATAAAGGTGTATCTAAAGGCCAAAACCACATGTTGTTATGTACATCGTCATCGTCATAATCGTGGAAAATTATTATTCGTCTGATAAGTTGTCTTCTCAATTTTGAAGTCTTTGGTGAAGTATAATAGTCACCCTAATTATAAATTAAAAAACCTTAAACAAGTATTGTGAAAGAAATACAGAGTGGACATGCATATCTAAAAGCCATTCGTAAGCATAACATTTTCATGCAATAAAGCATTACTTACCCAAGTATTATGTAAAGTAACCCTGATAAATGTGTTGATTGATTGCGACCTACACAGCAATCTAGCACAGAGTACATATTTATGAAGCAAATAAACGAACCAATCATTTTGAATACCTGACGATATTGTACCACAACACTACACTCAATTAGCACCATCAAACCAGTTACATGCAGATAAAATATATACAATACCTGTCCTCCTATTTTTCTGGAACATCTGGAATCTTGAGCTTTTGAAAAAATCAGTAGCGGAGCTGTAGACCTGAAGTAATTTAATGCAATGTTAAAAAGTTTGTGAGTAAAGAAGGCTCATCCAAACAAGCTTCGCAACTGATTCTACATAACTGAAACATTATATTCCATTAAAGTAAAATAATAATCATAAAAAAAAATAAAAAGTTATTCTGGATCAAAATAATAATAGGGTTTCCTAATACTCTAATATTAAAAACCTCTGTGTTGAAAAGTATCGGGCAAGAGTCTGGTTTCAACCTATTTGTTCCTGGTTGATAACATTCTTTCAGGAAGTGCAGACCACAACAAATTAATATTTGCTTCTTATTGGTGTCCAATCTCTCACCTGCGGTCCGTTTCCATTCTTCAGCAACAGGTAAATTTAATGGTACTCTAAAAAATAAATCGTCTGGTTTTGATTGTAACAAAGCGGAAATATTCTTACTTGTGAAACTATAATTCATTGTTTTTCTTCGAATTGCTTCCGCAATTCCTAATACAACACTTGTTAACCATTGCTGGCACAGGTGACGGGCCAATTGCTACAATGCTTCGTCCAAATATTAGAATAAAAAGCGATATCAAACCATTATCAAACGCGAACCCAGCGCAATAAAAATACAATTGACATTAGCAACTAAAGTTAGTTACTTAAAAATCACTAGAACGCCTAACTTCAGGAGTCTGCGAGGCTGTTAGGATTTTCGGCCACCCCCACTCCTGTACCATGCGACCTCCAGATTACTATATATTAAACTCGATGACCTACTCTCATCTGTGTAGCGCACCCCAACTAGAAGCTCTAAAATATGAAGTTCTTTTACACCAACCTCTACAATTGTAAGATTGCATCAAAAAAGGCTCCCATTTCAAGTAGTAGAGGACTAGTTGAATTCGGATATAGTGACTAGAAATCCAAATTAATCTAGATAAATAAATAAAATTCAATAATATACATACAATATATACATACATAATGAATATTAATATCAACATATTATAATATAACAGCTTAAACAACTATATTTCATAGAGGACTACTTGAATTTGGATATAGTGACTTGACTTAATTTGAAATCCAAATTAAGCTATAAAAATAAACTACAATATTCAATAATATACAAATAATATATACATACATAATGAATAATAATATCAAAATATGATAATATAACAGCTTAAACAACTATATTTAATACGGTAGTTACAGTAGTATTATTGCGTTTTGCCGTTACATTGCAAGTGTCGCCGGGGTAGCCTCGACAACATAACAAGCCGCGGCGCCAGAATGGCGGATGTCTGCCTTGCCGTCAGATACGTGTTACTGCACGAGGTACAATATAGCCAAAATACCTATATGCAACAACATACGTATATGTGACTATCTGTGAACACGTAAATAACGGTCGTAGTTTTAATATCCGCGTAATTATGTCTTATTTATCAACAAAAGAAACACTTACCTGCAATTCGCACCTGCGTTCGAACCCCCATTCCCGCAACATGGAATTTAATGAATCAAAAGTTCAATTGTTCAGGTAGATATTAAATGTAATTTACATAACACGCTGTCATAATCCAACCGGAACACTAACTGCACAAATAACCGCATTACAAGATAAGCGCTGGGTCACATGGGTCTGTCACAGTGGAGTAAATGTTTAAATTTTCATTAGATTCATTTGAATATACCGGATTCTTACGTCAACATTGAATATACATATTTCAAATACGCAATTTACTCCTATAAATTTCTTGAATTGACGCTGTAGACACAAGATACTATAGTTTCCCTGCGACATTATGATCTGTTCCTTATCATTAAATCTATTTTTGGTGAAAATAATCAATATAGTCCACATACTTAATTTCATAGTTACTGCAACACTTACCGCCATAGTTACAGCAACAAATATGCAATTTTCCTCTCGCGAGCAAGAGTTACTACAAAAAATACGCAATTTTTATCTCGCGAGCCATAGTTACTGCAACAAATCCGCAATTTTCCTCTCGGGAGCCATAGTTAATGCAACAAATACGCAATTTTTATCTTGCGAGCCATAGTTACTGCTAGAAATTCGCAATTTTCCTCTCACGAGCCATAGTTACTGCAAGAAATACGCAATTTTCCTCTCGCGAGCCATAGGTACTGCAAGAAATACGCAATTTTCCTCTCGCGAGCCATAGTTAATGGAACAAATACGCAATTTTTATCTTGCGAGCCATAGTTACTGCTAGACATTCGCAATTTTCCTCTCACGAGCCATAGTTACTGCTAGAAATACGCAATTTTTATCTTGCGAGCCATAGTTACTGCTAGAAATTCGAAATTTTCCTCTCGCGAGCCATACTTACTGCTAGAAATAAGCAATTTTTGTCTTGCGAGCCATGCTTACTGCAAGAAATACGCAATTTTCCTCTCGCGAGCCAGAGTTACTGCCAGAAACACGCATTTTTTATCTTGCAAGCCATAGTTACAGCAAGAAATACGCAATTTCAATCTTGGGAGCTATAGTTACTGCTAGAAATTCGCAATTTTCCCCTCACGAGCCATAGCTACTGCTAGAAATACGCACTTTTTATCTTGCGAGCCATTGTTACTGCAAGAAATACGGAATTTTCCTCTCGTGAGCCATAGTTGCTGCAATAAATACGCAATTTTCATCTTGCGAGCCATAGTTACTGCAAGAACTACGCAATTTTCATCTCGCGAGCCATAGTTACTGCTAGAAATTCGCAATTTTCCCCTCGCGAGCCATAGTTACTGCAACAAATACGCAATTTTAATCTTGCAAGCCATAGTTACTGCTAGAAATTCGCAATTTTCGTCTCACGAGCCATAGTTACTGCAAGAAATACGCAATTTTTATCTTGCGAGCCATAGTTACTGCTAGAAATTCGCAATTCTCCTCTCGCGAGACATAGTTACTGCAACAAATCCGCAAATTTCCTCTCGCGAGCCATAGTTACTGCTAGAAATACGCAATTTTTATCTCGCGAGCGATAGTTACAGCAAGAAATACTCAATTTTCCTGTCGCGAAGCCATAGTCACTGCAAGAAATGTGTGCGAACGTGTGCCAACGTGTGCGAACGTGTGCGAACGTGTGCGAACATGTACGAACATGTGCGAAAGTGTGCGAACGTGTGTGAACGTCTGGGAACGTGTGGGACCATGACCATGACCACGACCAGGAGCGTGAGCATGAGCATGAGCATGACCACGACCAAGACCAAGACCATGACCATGACTATGACCATGACTGTGACAGTGACCATGACCATGACCATGACCATGACCATGACCATGACCATGACCATGACCACGACCACGACCTCGACCTCGACCACGACCACGACCATGACCAGAAGCAAGAGCATGACCATGACCATGATAATCGCGTGAACGTGTGCGAACGTGTGGTATATTAAAAATAGCAATCTCCACAGGCATCTAGAGATGGAATTAGTAACCAACGAAAATGGAAAGTTTGCAAACAATCATCATAACAAACTTCAGCACACCAATATTAAGGCAGTCCAGCTCCCTTGTAATCGTTCAGTGCGAAGACTCAAAAGAACTAAACCTTTTGAATTGGTGAAGTCAAGCCCGGCACGTGATATCTTTCTTCTGTGTGCCAAAAAAAATTCTGGCGCTTTCGGAAAAAATGAGATGTCACAAAACAATGTAAACCTCCCTTAAAACTTCAGTAAATTTTTATGAGTTGTGAGAAATAAATTTTACGGCATAGATTTAACTTCGGGGTTTTGCAGTTTAAAAAGCAAGGTTGTGCTAGAAAAACTACCATCAAAAATTTTGGCAAAAATGTTATTTAGAATTTCTGTAATTTCTGTAATATTTTGGGTTCCAATAAAGTTTAGTCGTTAAACTAGCGTGACGGGTGTGACACGAAACTGCGAAATAACCCATAAGTATTAGTTTGGCATTTTTTGAAAAATCACAATAAAAATTTATCTCCCATGTGTACCTCAATCCGTGGAGATATCCCGGATATTCATTTGTAAGGAACACATCCAGCTTTAATTTTTAACTTTCTCTGGAATTTTTAGTGTCATTTTTATTTTACTGCGCAATCGCCTTTTCAACTGAAATAATTGCCCTAACTATTTTAATTTTCCTGGTCCACGTACGTCATTTTTAAATTTGGAAAAGTTTCTATCGCTCTTAGCCAAGGCGCCCCTTGGCTATTTCCCTACAGCGAATTTTTATACGCCGTTTTGAAACGCACGGTTTGTCAAGAACTGCGCCCATATACGTGGTGCAAATTTGTATCCGAGGCGATAAAAAAAATCCTTACTGGGCGCCTAGGCTTAGCAACTGACATTTGGGATATTCATTATTGTTTAATCATCATAATTTATTTTGTATATAAATTTTTAGCCTTTAGCGCCCTTTTATTACAGCGCCTGTGTTCCACGCATACTTCGCACACGCCTCTAGCCGGCCCTGGTTGAAGTGATACGACAAAATCAAACACCTGTGTTATGTGGGTGATATCGTTATATGCGAAATCTTTATTTAATATTCTTTTTATACTTAGCAATTTATGTTAGAATAATATAGCTAGTGATAATTAATAATACCACAAAAATAATGATTGATAAGCTAATAAGTTAGCTGGCTAAACCGATACAAATTAAGTATTGTTTCTGATAGTTTAATGTTTGCTTCTTAACTTTGGAAGTTATATCAAATTAACATTAATAAAAACTAACTAACCCCACCATAAGTTGTTGGTAACTACATTGGAAACAAGTCAAAGTTGTCTCAAATGGTTGTTTTGTTATTGATCTCGGTTGATTTGACGGGTTCTCCATAGTGGCTGTTCTCATTTCGGGTCCCTCGATTTGGAGGTTATGCGCACGACAGTGTGTGTATAGTTTCTCCGCTGTAATTTGCAATCTGCAATCAGGAAACTTCTCGTACAAATTACAGTAATGTATTTGGTGAAGTTCGGTTCCTACTTTATTGTGTTTCCGTAGAAACGAACAGTTCGATAGCACGCCGCTGAACTTGGTAAACACTTAACGTCGAACGTTTACGTAGGATCGGCTTATTGAGATAAACTGCACCGAACGGATCCAGATGGATAATTATTATATACGACCGAAATTTCACTACGTGTGCATCGAAAATATGCACATAGTTATTTGTGGGCAGGATGCTTATTGAGAGTTATTGGGCGAGAATCACCGAGATGGGAAATTTACTTGGGAATGCATTTTTCTCGATAAAATAATAAAAAATATGTGAGATATTAATATGAAATGGTTTACGTACTTTAAATATGCTGGGTTTGTTTCATAAATAACAAAAAACACTTTACAATAATGTACAACGATTCAAGAGATTAAGCAACAGTCAATAAACAAAAGCCTAGAAGAAATGACAAGTGACGTAAGCACAGATTATACTCTCTGGAAGGCGACTAAAGGAGTTTAGAAACCAATCACCCAAATTCCACCTGTAAAAAAACCGGATGGAACCTGGGCTAGAAATGACAAAGACAAGGCCATAGTCTTTGCCGACTATTTGGAACAACCCTTCACTCCAAATGAAGACAGAACTTTAGAAGAAATTACTAATTCTACAATAATCCAAAGAAATCGAATCTCCCGTTACTCCTAAAGAGGTAATAAATGAAAAAAAAATAAAAACCAAAAAGTCACCTGGTTTTGATTTGAAACAGGTGAGATTTTAAAAAAATTACCTAAATAAGTCATAGTTAAGATAACTAACCTCTGCAACGCAGCATATAGGTTTAAATAGCCCATGGAAATCACAAGGAAAACTGGTTAATCGACGGTGAGATATATATATATATATATATATATATATATATATATATATATATATATATATATATATATATGGAAAGGTATTTGTCGGGCAATTCCGTCATACGAAGATCGAAGAAGCAACCGTAGACACAGTGTTTTGGACTATTAGTCCTCACCAGTACGGTATAGCCAAGGAGCAAGATGTACACTCAATGGAAAAAACACTTAAATGGAGACCTAAAGGGGGTGACCAATGTCGCCTTTTAATTTCCATTAGCTATGGTGTACCCAGGGGTGCACCTCCGGCGCAACGTCACTTCTTGTCTTCGAATCCTGAAGATGTTGGGACTGAAGCACCAAATTGGCGCATTGGTCACCCCCTTTAGGTCTCCATTTGAGTGTTTTTTCCATTGAGTGTCCATCTTGCTCCTTGGCTATACCGTACTGATGAGGACTAATAGTCCGAAACACTATATATATATATATATATATATATATAGCCCTTTTCGCGAACATGCGACAGATAATATGCGACAGATGTTGCACTGTTCCGCATATTAAGTGTAAAAAACTCACTCAGATTGACAGTCTTTCCTCCAAACTGGTTGATTTGTTCAGAAATGAGGATTCTCGTGTTGTCGGGAATAAGAAGTCTATCAGTAATATTTTTTCAAACGTCAAAGACCAAACCCCTCAATTACTAAAGTCTAATGTTATTTATTGTATACCGTGCGGTGGGTGCCCTCTGAAATACTATGGTCAGACCAGTCAGTGGCTTAAGTCGCGCATTTCTTTACACAAGAGTGACACAAAATTACGGAGGAAAAATTGTGCAGTAGCACAACATGCCATTGGCTGCAACCATGTAATGAAGTTGGGCGATACCGAAATTATAGCCACGGAAAATAATTACAAACCCAGACTTTTTCTGGAAATGTTTTACATTCAATCTAACAGAAACATTTGCCTAAATTTTAAATCCGACACAAGTAAATTAAGCAATATTGACTCCTGTTTAATTAACCTTAACTTCAAGAATTAACACGACGCGGTTGGTATTGTTTTTGCTTTGACTGGTTTCTCACAACATGTTGTCATTCCTGCAGAGTACATGTGTCCTCATGGTTTTAATATGTTTATTGTGTGCTGCATCATTCTGAATGTTTATGAATGTATTATTCGGACGTGTGCGTTGATGTGTGTCCTATGACTATGTCGATTTCTGCTAGCAAGCTTTTGTCCTACTCTATGAGTAAGTAGAAACTGTGTTTGTTCACTATTTATAAGTGTGTAGACCTGTACATTGACTGAAGCCTGTATTTTATTCTAATTAATTTGTTCTTGAAGAAGTCTTTAATGAAGACGAAAATTTTAACAGAAACTAAAGGATATTCGTTTACATCGACCAACTGACCATATTTCATTACAATCATTTTACATTACATATAAATTATTCGTAGTGACGATTTATGAGGGTATGTTTTTGTCGCGGTCTCTCCGTCTATTATGAGAATACAGGTTTTCCATATTTCTTGTTAAACCTCTCTATGTTCGATAGTCATCCCACATTATTAAAGTCATTAAAATAAAACTCCTTCATGTATTCAAACTGAACAGAATCAGACCTGCCCTGCCGTATGAACGTATTTCGGCTATTATGGCGTGTTTACCTATCCTAGATCAGGACACGGGAGCGCGCCGCACAGAATCGGTCGGCATAATGAGACCAGTAACCAAATACTACCAAATTTACATTACATAACGTCACGGGACCGTCTACTAACAACCGATTGCATATTCAAAGCACCGTTATATATGTACAAACCACTGCCTGTATAATTGTACATACACACAGCTTGTGGCTTATCGCCTACTGAACAACATGAGAGCTAGACGCGTACAAACCCAAATCCAATGACACTGACTACTGGGTCATTATAAATGATTGTAGTCCAAGTAGGCCATGTCCATGTTAGAAACTTTTTGCCGCAATACTGCCAAACTTGAAATAGTTTATGCAACCAATTTAACATTTGCGTGTAGAACTGTGGCATTCCATTCAAATAGAGCGGCAACCAGAAATCTTTACATATGATATGGGCATACTTCCACTACAATCATTTATAATGGCCCTTTATAATGTACATTACAGGAGTAGCACAAAGCTCTAAATTTCCTGAAAATCTACTTTTACATCTATTCAAATCGGGTGATTTGAACTGCAGACGTAACGGATCGGATCGGCAGGATAACAGGATACCGGATATCCGGTCAAACCCCAAAACCGGAAAGCGAAGTAACCGGCCAAAATTTGGTCCGATACCGGATATCCGCACATCCATTACTGCGAATTAATGAAATTTTTAACATTAAGTGCGCTATTACAAATATACCGGGTGGTCGTTTTAACTTGAAACCCCTAAATATCTCGAGAAATATGCATGGTACGACAAAAGTGTCTTAAATAAACTTGTAGGATGCAAAGGGGGAAATGAGATGGCGATATCAGTTTCATTGCAGATGGCGCTGCAATCGGTGAAAATGAGGTTCACTTCATTTTTTTTTTAATGGGAATTGTTTAATAATAAATTATAGTAAATTTTGTATAGTTGATGTCTGTGACATTTTTTGGAAAAATTGATAGTTTAGCTGCATGAGCAAATTCTATTTTATCGTGAATGGTCGAGTTTGCATTAAAACTAGTTAGCCCGGAGTTGACAGATATCTTGATTCTATTGACAATATTGTCAAAACATCATTGTTTGACACTGCTGTATATTATGTAGTATGATTCCTGGCTACGTCAGATATTTTTCTAATGTAAAAACAAATAATGAAAATCGGACTACTAACAAAAACACACCAAACGCTCAGCAAAATTTTAGTGACTTTTAATGTTAGTGTAATTCTAATTAGTAGTAATGTAGCCTAAACAAATATAGGACAAGGACAAAAACAATAACCATCGGTTAAAATTTAGATATCAAAGTAAATGGCGACAAAAAACGGGGTTGTAGAAGGTAGGGCCGGAGAGTTTGCTTTTTATCAAGTTTTAGAGTTTACACAGTTTATGTAGGTGTAAATATAAAGCACTGTCTGTGGTTGTAACTGTTTTATCGTGCTTTCCTTTCCCATTTCCGCACGAACGCCCCAAGGGTTACGTTACAATTCCCGGGTGTATTCTCTTCGCCCTTGGAGATATTTTTGTTATTTGAACGATTCCGCAAATACAAGTGTTATCGCATTACGTTGAATTTTTCGTTTAATCGCTAGTTTTGTACAGGTTGAATAAATGTCGATGTTACTATAGGAAAACTTGGTAAAAGAGATATTGAGAAATTCATAGAATGTTGAGAAGACCAGTGAGACAATGTATAGAATGAATTCATTTACTTGAAACTTCACTTGTTTTAGAAAATCCTCGGATACGTTGATTTTTAAGGGGTGGTTATCATGAATAAAAGGGATCACTAACGATGTATTTATTGTAGGCCTAATTGGCTACATGTTTCAAAAAGTAATTTTCGTCTTCAGGCCAAGCTACAAAAACAGAAATCACATTTTTAGGCTCTAACAACAAACAAATTAATATCAATGTATAGAAGATGGTGATATCCAGGCGGGATGCACATTTTAAATACAGCCACAACCTGGATTTGAACCAGGGACCTTTGCGTTTCTAGCACAATGCTCGCCCATCTGCTTTGGTAGTGTTGGCTACTTCCTTACCATTTTCCCTAACAAATGTCATAGGTTTTGCGACTGGTAAATCCCCTTTTCAGATATAATTCAAGGACCAGATTTACTTTAATTGGGTATTATGCGAAGATGAAACCTACATCGTAGATATGAACGATTTCAATTACTGCTACGGGATTGTATATGCGCAATAAATGGTTTATTGAATATCAGCATACACGTAGTAAGCTATAGTACATCTAAAGTGTTGAGGATTTCTTAGTTTATGTAACGTATATGTTTACGTACATATTTAAACATGTGTGCAGCCTGCTATAGTATGGCCAAAGGGTTGGTTTTCTTAGTTTTGCTGTGTTCATCAAAATACGCCAGTATGACGTTTTCAGTGATGTTATGCGACTCTGGTAAGTGATCGTCATCATTCTTGTCAACTAAAGATCTAATCCCCTTTTCAGATATAATTCAAGGACCACATTTACTTTAATAAGGCATTATGCGAAAATCAAACCTATATCGTAGATATGAACGTTTAATTACTGCTGAGGGATTGTATATGCGCAATAAATGGTTATTGAATATCAGCATACACGTAGCAAGCTATAGTACATCTAAAGTGTTGAGGATTTCTTAGTTTATGTAACGTATATGTTTCCGGTAACATTTCGGACCGCATTCTACTCGTGTCCATACAGTTTTTGTACGATATTTACGTACGTACATATTTAAACATGTGTGTAGCCTGCTATAGTATGGCCAAAGGGTTGGTTTTCTTAGTTTTGCTGTGTTCATTAAAATACGCCAGTATGACGTTTTCAGTGATGTTATGCGACTCTGGTAAGTGATCGTCATCATTCTTGTCAACTAAAGATCTAATCCCCTTTTCAGATATAATTCAAGGACCACATTTACTTTAATAAGGCATTATGCGAAAATCAAACCTATATCGTAGATATGAACGTTTAATTACTGCTGAGGGATTGTATATGCGCAATAAATGGTTTATTGAATATCAGCATACACCTAGCAAGCTATAGTACATCTAAAGTGTTGAGGATTTCTTAGTTTATGTAACGTATATGTTTCCGGTAACATTTTGGATCGCATTCTACTCGTGTCCATACCGTTTTTGTACGATGCCTCAGACTTCGTCCTAGTTCTGGTTGTGTGCAACGTATTTGTATTACCTCCATCACATGTAATTTTACTAAGTATAATTTACTCTTATAAATTACTACACCGAAATTAGAATTTGGTTTCAATTATATGTGCGTGTAAACTTGTATAAGCCAGCGGTACTAGGTATAAACCGCTATTAAATGTTAACCGTTATAACAATTCTTTGGTAAGTTTTTATTCTTTGGAGTAACTAATCAGTTACCGCCAAACAGGTTTATTCTGATTTTTATAATTATGAGACCACTACTTTAAAGTTAACTTTTTAGGTTATGTTTCTATATCCTATAAGTTTTATCACAGTAGGGTTAAAAGTGTTGCCCAAAGCTCCATTGTGATCATAGTTGCGACCTCGCTGATTATTCATTAAAACTTGTAGGCTAAAGTAGAGTAAAATTATTTACAATTTTGTCATGATTTTATCCCAACCTTACGAAATCGACAGTTTACTACGGTCCCTACAGTACTGCCACGTGGTACCCGCAAAATACCGTAGATTCTCATTTAGCGCTATATAGTAACCACAATTTCTAAATTTATATAAAATTAATGACGCAAAGTAGAAAAAATTGTATATTACACTCGTTTTATAAGACGTATTGGCGCACTCGTTCCATTTGGGCACTCCTCACTACGTTCGTTGGGCCCAAAACAACTCGTACGCCAATTTGACTGACGTCTTATAAAACTTGTTTAACAATATACTATTTTCGCACATTTATTTTTTTAATTCTGGTCATTTTTTGCATTGCTCAAAAAATTTTTTTGTATTGATCAAATAATTTATAAAATGCTTCTTACAATAAATTCACGTTTTATTTTATATATAGCGCATGTAATTTGTACTGATTGTTTATGAATTGTAAATATTTTTTCTGGAATGTTGTATGGTCGTTATGGGAGCGTTCTCATAAAATGATACACATACATGTCGTGTCTACTATCAACTGTTTATTCATACTGTCACGCTGCATATTTATACATGACACAGTTAGGCAACTTAACATACTCTTACAGCTACGATACATGATATGAATATAATGTTATACACATCCCAACATACCCCTTCTTTAACTTTTTTTTTTTATTTTATTTTTTTTTATTTTTATTTTTTTTCTTTTTTATTTTTTTCTAACTAATACACTTATTACAAATACTTAATCATAACATAGTCTATCTATCGGTCGCATCAACCTTCCACTTCGTGTGGTTACAACTGGTTGATTTACTTGCGGTTTAACGTCAACATCGGGTTTGTAGTCATTAATTAAATTATCGTCCTTATATGAAGAATACGAAATTTCAGAATTTGTATCTGAGTCACTGGAATTGGTATAATCAGGTTTTAAATATATACTATTTCTTATTAAACTTTTATTGCTTCTTGTTTTTATTTTATAAGTCCGATCATTTATACGTTCAAGAATAGTCGCTTTTTGCCATGTGGATTTTGGACACTTTTGAAACATTATCTTGTCGTGTATTTTATATTCACTATGCCCGTGCTTTCCTTTGTTATAAAATTTTTCTCCCCGTTTTCGTGCATCTTGCATTTTATCTAAATATTCTTTTCTATCTATAATTTTCGGTTTCAATTTATCGCTGTTTACTGGCAAGTTATCTCTCAAATATCGTGACATGAGTAGCTGTGATGGCGTATAAGAATTGTATACAGGTGTATTTCTAAGTGATAACATAGCCAAATATAGATCTTCTCTAGTTTCTTGTGTTTTCTTTATCATTCTTTTTACTGTTTGAATAGTGCGTTCTACTTGACCATTGGATTGCTGATGGTGTGGGGAACTGGTTTTGTGGTTAAAATTCCATTCTTTGGCAAAATTTTTAAATGTAGCGCTGGTTAATTGTGTACCACTGTCTGAAATCAACATCAGTGGAATACCATGCCTAGCAAAAATTGATTTTAATTTAACAATAACATTCTCTGATGTTGAATTATTTCCTAAAGGTTCTATTTCCACATATTTTGAATAATAGTCAATGACAATTAAGTAATTTTTACTATTTATTTCATAAATATCGAGTCCTAGTTTTAACCATGGCCCATTTGGTATTTCGTGCGGTATCATGGGTTCTGCAACATTTGAATTTGAAAAAATTGCGCACGTTTTACACTTTTTTACGAAATTTTCTATGTCTAAATTTATTCTAGGCCAGTACAGACAAAAGTTCGCACGTTGGATGCACTTATTTATACCAAAATGACCTGAATGTATACATTCTAGTATTCTATTTTTCATACTTTTGGGAATAATTAACTTATTAGCTTTATATATTAACTCATTAACAATCGTGAGTTCACTTTTAAATCTATAATAAAATTTGACATTTTGTTTTACTTTTTTCAATGTGTTAGGCCATCCTTCAATTATATATTGTTTTAATTGTCTTAACTCTTCATCTTTTTCTGTTTCTGTTTTTAATTCATTTAATCTATTATCAGTTATGTCAATGTTCTTTGTTAACAACCATACTTGTGACTCTAAGTCCATTTTTTCATCATATTCTATATTTAAATTAGCTCTTGACAATGTATCTGCAATTATTAAGTTTTTTCCAGGTTTATATTCTAATTCAATGTCATACTTTTGTAGTGATAGAAGCATTCGTTGCAATCTTATTGGACATTCATTTAAATTTTTATTAAATATGGACACGAGTGGTTTGTGATCTGTTTCCACTTTAATTCTTTTTCCATACACATATTGAGCAAATTTATCTGTACCAAAGCAAATCGCAAGCAACTCTTTTTCGAGCATATCTCATCTGTGTGGAAGTCATCGCTCTTGAGGCAAAGGCACAAGGTTTGGTTTCTTGTAGCAATACAGCCCCTAAACCTTTACATGATGCATCTACTGAGATAGTTACGGTTTTATTTGGCTCAAAGTATTTTAAAACTGGTTTATTTATTAAAATTTGCTTCAATGTTTCGAATGCGTTTTCGTGTTGTTCTAGCCATATGAATTCAGTATCGTTTTAATAAATCTCTCAATGTAGCAGTCTTTTCACTCAAATTTTCAATAAATCTGCTTAAAAAAGTCACTAGTCCCAGAAATCTTTGTAAGTCTTTTTTGTTTTTAGGAGAGGGCATTTCTTTAATTGCAACTATCTTTTCTTCGTCTATCGAGATACCGTTTTTTCCAAATCTATAACCTAAATATTTTACTTCCTCAACACCTATTTCACATTTTTCTAAGTTAAATTTAATATTATGCTTCCTAGCCATTTCAAATACTTTTCTTAATCTTGAGTCATGCTCTTCTTTTGTCTTTCCGTGTATCAAAATATCATCTATATAAATTTCTACTCCATTCATTGCAAATATCTCTTTAAAGCGTTCCTGGAATACCTCACTGGCTGACTTTATGCCATAAGGCTTTCTTATGAATTCTTATGAATCTATACCTCCCAAATGGAGTTCCAAATGTGCACAATTTGCTACTTTCCTCATCCAGTGGGATATTCCAAAAACCGCTGGTGGCATCCAATTTTGAAAAGAATTTTGCCCCATTTAGACTGTAAGTTATTTCTTCGATGCTCGGAATTTTACAATAGTTACGTTTTATGTTTTTATTTAGATCAACAGGGTCTAAACAGATACGAATTGAGCCGTTAGATTTTCTTACTAATACTATTGGATTTAACCAGTCTGTACTTCCTTCCACCCTTTGAATTATTTTATTTTGCTGGAGTTTTATTAATGTTTGTTTCAAAGTGTCTTGCAATGCAAATGGTATTTTCCTTATGGGGTGAATTTTTGGTTTAGTATTTTCTTTTAGTTCAATATGATATGGTGTACCTACATTTCCAATTCCACAGAATACTGTTTTATTTTTCTCTATAAAATCCTGATAATCTCCATTCTTCAAACCAGTGCTCTTTTTATCAATAATATCAACTCTCTTGATTAAATTCATTTTTATACAAGTTTCCAAACTCAGAATCGCATCGGAATTTATACTAGTTACATACATTTCAAGGTTATACACTCTATTTTTATAAATTGCATTCAAAAAACATGTACCAATAATCGGCAAGTTGTTTCCAGTGTAAGACTTAACCTTTTGGTCTGATTTTTGATGTAACGTGTATTAAATTTAATTTCTTTTCATTTTCGCATCGAAATTATGTTTACATCTGCGCCTGAGTCAATCTTATACTGAATCCAACTGCCACCTATTTTTAAATTCGCATACCATCTCGTCAAATTACTAACTATTTTATTTTGGTCAATTTGCAAATTCTCATCATTATCCGAATTGTTTAAATCGTGAACGTTAATCTTATTTCTAAATCTACACATTTTATTAAAATGGTTCATTTTCTTACATGTTGTGCACTTTTTTCCAAAGGCAGGACAGGATTTTTGACCATGTGTGTAGCCGCATCGAGTACACGTCCTCCTTCTATCTCTGTCTGTCCTATTTGGTGTCCATCGTCTGTCTCTGTCGGGAGTTCGGAATCCGCCCGGTCGCCCTGAACGTCGGATATGGTCGATCTCTTTCTCCCCTGAAATTATTGAATTTTGAACTTCGGTCGTTACATTTAACCTGCAAGTTTGGATGATTTGGTCCAAAGTTTTTTCTTGGCATTCCAATAATTTTGCCCGGAGTCTCGTATTATTTAAGCCAGAGATGAATATTGTCTTGACCATGTCTTCTCTTAAGGTTCCCAGCTCACACTGATTGGATTGATTCCTAAGGTCGGCCGCGAATTGTTCTGCCGTTTTATGTTTCTGCCGCATGTTAATTAATTTGAATCTCTCGAACGTCAAATTCTTCTTAGGAACGAAATAGTCTTCAAATTTTTTCTTAAGTACCTCCAATTTGTCCTTTTCTTTTTCAACTAGATTGAACGATTTGGCTATTTTTATGCCGTCTTCTCCGATGTAGTACAACAGCTTGGCACATTTGATTTTTTCCGGTTTTTCTTCCGTCTCTGAGGCCACCAAATAATTTTCAAAGTTTTCTAACCATGCTTTCCAGTTTTCGGCCTGGTTGCCTGACATCTCCATGGGTTTTATTCCCTTGTCCATCTTTACTACTTCTCTCTACAGCTTATACGTTTTACGTTTTTACTACTGCGCCATGTTGTATGGTCGTCATGGGAGCGTTCTCATAAAATGATACACATACATGTCGTGTCTACTATCAACTGTTTATTCATACGGGCACGCTGCATATTTATACATGACACAGTTAGGCAACTTAACATACTCTTACAGCTACGATACATGATATGAATATAATGTTATACACATCCCAACATGGAATTAAATTAGTTTTCACTATGTTATAAAATTATAGAATCTAATTCCCTAATCGTTTGGAGTTAAAAATCTTCAACCGCTAAATTTTACATTTTTTTGTAGATACGGCAGTTTACCTTAACCGTATTTTAGAATACACCCTGCTATCGAGCTAAAATGTGACATGTCGACGTTGAACTAAAATACGTAATTGCGTGGAGTTACATTAGAACGTTCGAACCCAAGTGCCTTGCCCGTAAAAATTATAGACGATAAAATAAAGTTAGTACTGATGGGTCTGAGACGAAGATAAAGTCGGTCAGGGCTGTTATTAAACTTTTTACGCGAACTGTTTTTAACACCGGTTCGGTTTATTGGTGAAGTTAAATGTGGAAAAAATCTTCAGGCTTAGTTCATCTTTCTTCATAAAGACATCCGGCTGGCTATGCCGGGTACATAAATTTAGTAAATTTCGTGAGGGTTGCGAAGGGGAGTGGATGCTTGGCTCGTGCTGGTAATTTATCAGATTACACCCTCCAGCCCACACCTAGCCCACTAGGACCCACTGGAAAGCACCGTATACCTGCGGGCCTCTTGTAAACTTTGTCTTGCTCTAATGGAGTGTGTGAAATTGTCGTATCGCTAATGGCTATGCAGATGTAGCAATTACAGGGTGTAACAAAAATAGTGGGTTGAGGTGGGCCGCCCTTTAGTGATAAAAAACTAAATCCAAAACATGTAAAACTGATGTCATCTAGCGACGATAGGAGATACTACAATTGGGTATTAGACTGTATTAAAAATATGGCTTGTATTATAGTCATCCTAACAGACTACAGTTTAAGAAAACTATTTGTTAAAAATATGTTTTTTTTCTATTAAAAACCAAAATTAAAATTGAATTTTATTCACGTCCTATCACGTGATTGAAAACGCTCTGTAATTGGCTCAGTCTCCAGTGACGTCATTCGTTAGTACGCTTAGAGTGCGTTCGGTTTGTCAGGGTAGGGTATGGGGAGAGCAATGCTCAGATAACCTGGGTCGGCTGTCTCTCTCTTCTATGCAGATAAACGCCGTATGACGTTAGTCCGCCTATTATGCAGCGCGTCACTCTCACCGTACAATACCGGGTTATCCGAACGCGCTCTTATGCTTCTCCCGCTTGAATTTAATAGCACTAAAGTGCCATGTATGCATAACTTTGTAGGTTAGGGTAACCGTAACCTTAAGCTGCCAGATCAGATAACACCTGGTTCAAAAATACGATAGATAACTTATTCTAGTCAGTTTTACTTATGTCGAAGTAATCTTTACAACAAAAACACTTGTATTGGCCGCTATTTATTTCATTTGGATTTCTACGAGCCAACTACATTCTTCGCAGTTCTTGCGGCACTGCTACAAATAGTTTACCCGGAGTTTTGTCTTGACGTATTTCTGCATTGTGGATTTATACACCATTTACAACCCATATCTAGTAGAAATTGTGAAAACAACACGTCATACACACAATTACCAAACGGCGACGATGCCGATGCTGACAGACCATATGGGCCGATTTGACATCTACTATCGGGTGACGTCACACAACAGAAAGTATCGTTTTGTGGGGACTTTTTGTGATTCAATTTTTAACGCTGATTTTTATGAAATATAGAGGAAATATTTACGAAAAATAATGCATTTACAATGTAGAGTGAAGGTATAAACACACTAAGATGGTTTTCCAATAATAGTCAAATACGCTATAGTAATCATTTCGAACTAGGCGAATAGAATAATTACGATTTAAATTTACAAGTTGACTTCGTTTTATCGCATAATTGTTTTAATTTCCGTGAGATACAACAGATATTTTCATTTATGTTTTTACTATTTATGTTTATTTTGCGTTGAAATTGCTGTTCTGTTTTTTTTTGTTTTTGGGGGGCTAATGAAAAACAATAGTGGTTTTTGTTGGTCACATACAGTTGGCCGGTATGAACTTTAGAAACCCATTTTGTAGTTTTTTGTTGTTGTGTATTTAAATGTGTTTCTGAGAGTTAATCGACATTATTATTATTATTATCATTCAGATACAATTATCAATCGGAAACCTTGGCAAACGTAATTGTACGTCTTTCAGAAATGACAAAGCTTGCACTTCCGTCGTTATGCTTTTAGATACGCAATATAAATACTCGACCGTAGGCCTGTTTTCTTTTCCATCCCTCCATTTGAGATGTAAATTTTAACTGCCCAAAGGGGACGCGGTATACACATTGCGGATGATGTTGGGCGATGTACGATGCTTTCACCGAAAAGCGACAAAGTCGGACCTTTCCGTTTGTCACCCCTTTATCAATGTGAATCCGATCGGAATAAAGCATTTTCCGCACCTTCAGCAACACTCCCAGAGCTACGTTTTAAAATGGACCTACCACAGAATACTTTATACAGAAGCGCAAGTTTGCGTCGCACAGTGGTCCTATTTTTCGAATCTAGGAATTAATAATTCGAATTATCGTCATGTTGCGGAATACGGTGGTAATTATATGTTTGGAAACCTAATTAACTGAGTAGGACGTCATATAAATATTTCGATCAAACTCGTACGGACATGTCTGTTACGAACCGTTTTATCCGGTCGAATTTCTCCTTGATTTATTAAAATGTTCTGCTCGCTCTATATAAATCGTTATGGAAATTCTATACAACTGTAATATTGGTGATGAACGTTTCCACCGATTCGATATTCATATACAGTGTGTCCACGAAAGTCCGCACCATATGGAAAAAGTATTTGTTGTGTATTTCTCAGAAAATTTTATTCTTTATAAAAGTTGGCGGCTCGTATGAAACCAAAACTGCAACCGTCAAATATGTAAATTTCTGTGCCGTATACCGAGCCAATCAGAATATATGAATTTGGGATAAGAGTAAAGTACCTGTATTTTAATTATTATCGATAAACTTTATTTGGAAATGTTGTTTAGCAGTAATAATTATATTCAAATATAAAGTCAGAGCCACCTATCTTGAAAAAAAGTATTTTCAGTTTTTTTCTTAATTATTACTTTTGTCACAAATATTAGTAAATGCCAGTGATACTAAAAGGTTCCTTTTAATCTATTTTTTGGAAATTGGAATACATTTTTTATATTTTTTGTTACTTTGGTATGATAACTAATGTTTATTTAGAACTAGCGCAAAATTACCTATTTTCTTGGTGCGAAGTTGATATTTCATCCTGTAGATATTAATATATCATACAATAACTAATTCAGGAGCGTGACTTACATTTTATTCAGTTAATATTATTGACTGCGAGCGATTCACAAGTGATGGTACGCGCGGTACTACCACGTATGAAATTTTATTTTCACTGATAATATCTTGATAAACATAACTGAAGCCTCAATCAATTGTGTCTTGAATTTATTATTTTATGCAACAATGCTTCTTCTTATGTACAGCAGCACAAAACGCACCAATAACCACCTAAGTATAGATTCTTGTATAGGTACACCAGTTATCACAGGTGGATATGAAAAACAAAAAAACAAAAGCATTATCCAGACATTTTCCATTTAATCGTACCCACTGCAGTTTTCGTTAGTTTATGTGCTGTAACTTTTAAAACCATGCTTACACTCCAACAAAAACCACACCGAGTATGTTGCTGCTATTTTCAAGACATCCACACAACCAAATTGCCCATTTAGCCATTTCCAGGATAATGAGAAAATTCAAACAGACTGGGTCTGTTGAAAATAGCTTCAAGAAACCCCACAAAATTATGTTGCCAAAAATGAGGAAACAAGTTTGCCAGTGTTGCAAGAAGTAATCGAGCAGATCCAGTAAATCAACAGTACATAAAATACTAAAACTAAACAAGTATCACCCTTATAAACCAAAATTTATAACTTCGACATGAGGTATGACTTTACCAGCTGGTTTGAGGTGAAAATGGACGAGAACAGTTTTTTTAAATATTCTTTGGACAGACGCGGCAACATTTACGTCAAATGGGTGGGACTGTTTCTTCAGAAAATTGCCGGTGGTGGGCACATGAAAACCGGAACTTTACAGTAGGTTGCCGAGATCAGTACCATTTTAAGACTAATGTGCTGTGCGGTATTTTGAATAATCAAATATTTGGGCCTTTTTTCCGTCAAAATTTAAATGGGGAATTATATCTTCAGTTCCTGAACAGAGAGTTGGCACCTTTTTTGGACAATTTGCTGTTAATTCAACGGGCGTCAATTTGGTTCCAGCTTGATGGTGCGCCCATATACACAATATAAACTCTGTCAAGAATTTTTAAATCATAAATTTGGCCATTGCTGGATAGGCAGAAATTCGGAATCAAGAACCTGGCCACCTAGATCCCCCGACTCTATCCCGTTAGATTTATTTTTGTGGGGTTACGTCAAAAATAAAGTAAACAAACACCGACCATTTAGAGATATAAATCATTTAGAGGAAACTATACAACATTGTAATTAGTAGAAATAAATTAAGTTCATAGATAATAAAGATAGCATTATTAACATAATTAATTATTCATAATAGTTTTTAACTTAATAACGTGTAAGTCAGTCATAATTAATTCAAGAAACAATAGATGTTTGATGCTTTAGTTACTTTTATTAAAATATTATCAGTAAAAATAAAATTTCATTAGTGGTAGTACCGCGCGTCCCACCACTTGAGAATCGCTCGCTGTAGGTGGATAACTACTATTATAAACCTATCCACAGTCATTAATATTAACTGAATAAAAGCTAAGTCACGCTGCTGAATTAGTTATTGTATGATATATTAATATCTACAGGGTGAAATATCAACTTTGCACCAAGAAAATGAGTAGTTTTGCGCTAGTTCTAAATAAACATTAGCTATCATACCAATTACATTAACATTAGCTATCGCTCGGTATATGGCACCGAAATTTACATATTTGACGGTTGCAGTTTTGGTTTCATACGAGCCGCCAACTTTTATAAGGAATAAAATTTTCTGAGAAATACACAATAAAAATCTTTTCCATATGGTGCGGACTTTCGTGGACACACTGTATAAATAAAACTGCTTGTGAGGTTAATATGGAAGGTATCACTCGAATATTTACGCGACAAACGATTTCGATGCTCCCGGCATCATCATCAGGTCGACACTACAAAATTTAAATAAACAAATCAAAATCTCATAGCCCAGCACAACAAAGTACTCACTGTCAGAAAGCTACAGAGCAAACGTGAGGCTACGGCAAGTATCAGTCTGCGGTAAAGCAGGGGCGAACACACAAGCAAAAACATCAGCAAACTATCTCCAGCATTCCAACAGATATATCCGCAATAACAAGGGAGTAACTCCACCCGTGTTAAAAATTATGTCGCAAGAGTGAGGTTAAGTTATCAGTCATGTACACAACAATCTAAAATGAAATAAAATAACACAATAAAACGACATGACGACATCAAGTGAGTAACTTACAACTGATATGGCCTGGACAAATAAAACTAGTCGATGGGAAAAGGATACAAATTTCAAAAAATATCGACAGCATGCGTAACTTATGCTTCGAATGTCATCCATGAATGTATACAGCCTATACAGTTCTACCAACCCTGTCAGAGACTCAAAAAACAATTCAAACAGAATACAGAAACTGATATACCAAATTTAAAAATATAAATCACAACAGTAAGGATGATATACCAATTAACAAAATTTAGATATATTCAAAACAGAATTATATCGCAGGATGATAAACACGTAAAACTATGTTAAACATAACGAACAACTAGAATGTATCGTTTTTAAGGTTTAAACTTGAATAAGTAGAATCCTGGGAATTCAGTAATGTTGTTAAGTAGGCTACCACTTCCCTTATCACGTTCCATCTTCTGATATACCAATTAACAAAATTTAGATATATTCAAAACAGAATTATATCGCAGGATGATAAACACGTAAAACTATGTTAAACATAACGAACAACTAGAATGTGTCGTTTTTAAGGTTTAAACTTGAATAAGTAGAATCCTGGGAATTCAGTAATGTTGTTAAGTAGGCTACCACTTCCCTTATCACGTTCCATCTTCTTGTGTATATAGTATACTTCCGCGTAGTCCATGAGTATAGATTTTGGAATGTTCTTTATTAATTTCATATCTTGTATGTGGAAATGGTGGCCTTCTTCTATCATGTGTTGATAGACCGCAGAGTTGGTTCTAGTGGTATGTTCCTTGAATCTGGTTTTAAGGTTGCGTCCACTTTGTCCAAAATATCATTTATCACAATTGGAACAACTCAATTCATATATTCCACTACGATCTAGTGTAGGGATTCTGTCCTTGTTGTTTAAAAGCATAGATTCTATGTTATTTCGTGTGGGGTTGCAAATTGTGACAGCATTTCTCCGCATCAAAAGGTCTATTCTCCGATGTAATGTTGGGTGGTAGGTAAGTTTTCTATATTGGTGTACTGCTTTGAGGTGGGGAATATACTTCCTTCAATGTTAGTTAAATAAATTGTTCCATTGTTTGATAGTGAAGTCGATATCATGTGGATGTAGGAAAACAAAAACGTTTTTCTTCACTAATATATTTTTTTAATTATACATTTTTATACGTTTTTTATTATACGTTTCGGGGTACCCCCATCTTCATACCAAACTGCAAATACATAGATTAAATAATATAAGTTCGCTCAGTCAATATGATTACAAACAGAAAACAAAAATAAAAATGTAAAATATATCAATATAAAAAAAATCTGATGTGGCCAGGCACATGACTTTATCATACTATATATAAAATTAATAGTTTAGCTGCATGAGACTCTATTTGATCGAGATCCGCCATGCCTGCATTAAAATAAAACTACTAGAACTAGACAGATATGTCGATTAAAGCTGCGTTCGGATATTGTACTCCGTTGACACCGGGTACACCGTCCAAATGACACTTACGTGTTATTGGCTGTAAACAGTGTAATGCAATATGCGAACGAAGCTTATATTGACAGAAGTTATTGTCAAAACATTAGCGTTTGACACCAAGACTACCTACTGTCATTAGAATCAAAAAATCTGACAAATCCTGGCTACTAGTTTTCATGCAGTACGACCGATCTCGTAGAAGTAGAATTTGCTCATACAGCTAAACTATTGATTGTACCAAAAAATGTCATGGTGATAAATTATTCAGAATTTCCTCATCTTTAATTTATTATTTAACTATTTCGACGAAATTCCGGAAATGGCGGCTTATTTGCAAAATCTTTCAAAAATGCTAAGACTAAACCTCCAGTTCCTTTGGACCCTCTTCAACAGAAAGCTTTTCAGCTCTAAGTTTGGTTATGAAACTTCTAAATATGAAGTTTCGTCCCGATACCTTTAGTAGTTTCTCCGGAATCGTCGCCACAAAAAACGGGTACACACACACACATACACACACAGACATTTTTTACTTTATCATACGCAGTATGTAAAGTATTGTAATCATGCCAAAAAAATTTTTTGAGATTTTAGCGGAAATATGTCTTTTTGGGTCCCCTGAACATTTTTGACCAAGGTACAAAAAAATGTCTGTGTGTGTGTGTATGTGTGTGTGTGTGTACCCGTTTTTGTGGAGACGATTCCGGAGAAACTACTAAAGGTATCGGGACAAAACTTCATATTTAGAAGTTTCATAACCAAACTTAGAGCTGAAAAGCTTTCTGTTGAAAAGGGTGGTTTACTCATAGCATTTTTCGAAGATTTTGCAAATGAGCCGCTATTTGTGTAATGTCGTCAAAATAGTTAAATAATAAATTAAAGGAGAGGAAATTATCTATAATAATATTTATTAATAATATTTTTTGGTAGAATTTATAGTTTAGCTGCATGAGCAAATTCTATTTCATCGAGATCGGTCGTACTGCTTTAAAACTAGTAGCCAGGATATGTCAGATTTTTTGATTGTAATGACAGTAGCTAGTGTCAAACGCTAATGTTTTGAAAATACTACTGTCAATATAGGCTGTGTTCGGATATTGAACCCCGTTACACTTTTTGCACCCAATAACACGTAGGTGTCATTTGGACGGTGTACCCGGTGTCAACGGAGTACAATATCCGAACGCAGCTTTAATCGAGATATCTGTCTAGTTCTACTATTTTTATTTTAATGCAGACATAGCCGATCTCGATCAAATAGAATCTCATGCAGCTAAACTATTAATTTTATATATAGTATGATAAAGTCATGTGCCTGGCCACATCAGATTTTTTTAACCTTGGTCAAAAATGTTCAGGGGACCCAAAAAGACATATTTCCGCTAAAATCTTAAAAAAATTTTTTGGCACGATTACAATACTTTGCAGACTGCGTATGATAAAGTAAAAATAATAAAAATTAGTTAAAATCAAATTGCAAAATATAGCTACTGAAATAATGAGAATATGTTAAAAGTCCATTGTGTGACTGACTTGTACGCTGAGTTTGATCATTAGGTCAATATTCTTTTCTTGGTCTTCTTTGAATTCATTAATTAGATTTTCGTTATTGGTTTCATTTTCTTTTATAATTTCTAGTTTTTCTAAAAGTTCCATTCTTGTAGACTTTTTGCATGTGTGCATCAGGCTATTGTCTTCCGAAATGGTGTCGCCCTCGGCTTTTAAATGGAATCCCATGGTGAAATTGGCTCTATTTTTGTGTTCTATTAGCCTTGTTAATGTTCAGCCTTCTGTAGAGGTTGTCAATTATGTCCTCACTATATCCATTATTGGCGGCTATAGTCTTAATTGTTATGAGTTCCTGTATCTCTTCATCATAATTCATTGGTACATTGATCTTTCTATTGAGATAACAGCGAAAAGAATACCTTTTTATATTGTTTAGGCCTGTTTCACACGGAGAGCCGTAAGGCTCTCGCTCGCGATCGGGAGGAAGGCGCACAAGACTGAAATGTAAAGAGTACAATTCAGCGTTCACATGGGGAGCACGAGCCTTTGGGGCACGCGAGGGAGAGCCGGTACGGCTCGTGCATCTCGAGCCGGGCGCTTGACAGCGGGTCGCGTCTCTTCCTCTAAATGCAAAGGCAAGAGTGGGGCATTCACACGAGGCGACGTTTTGGCTCTCTTGTAGCTTATTTCTGCTTGCGTGTTGAATATTGGTGAATGTCGCAGTCAATTCGAGAGGGAATTAAAATGGTATTACATCGTATTTCACAATGTTTAAGGAATTTATATCATAAGTGAACAATGCTGGCGTTCTGATTTTTGCGATAGAGTTCTACAATTTCGAAGATGTAACATGATTATTAGCTTAAGCCTGGCTTAATTCATCAAACTCTGGAGACAGACATGTGTCTAGTGTAGGATGCTCAAGTAAATGAACTCGTACAAGTTTTTCTTATTAACAGTGATTAAATTCAGTCAAGTAGTGCTCATCCTTGATTAAACTCGTTGAAGGTAGCTCTGTAACTGCACAGAGATGAAGTCGTTCACCTATAAATTATGTATGCTGTCTAAATTTAATTAGCCGATGTAGTTAGTACTTACTGTACGTTAAAACCAAACTGTCTTGTTGAGTTGAGTTAATTACTGATTAAATTACTATTCTCGATTATATACTACCCATTTTCCTACTGTTATTCAGAAAGTAGCAACTGTTATTCATCTATTCCGAATTATTTTCAGAAAGTAGCAATTGATATTCATCTATTCCGAATTATTTTCAGAACGCAACAATTGATATTCGGAAAGTAGGTAGCTAATTTAATTCAAAATTCTCCAGATTCTTTTTACGGAACTTCTCTATACAGTGGGTTGCATACAGATCAAATGGATGTCACATGACAGAATAACAAAGCGTATTTTTATATCATGCACGCTATACAGAGATACATACATAGTTAGATACATAGTTATTAAATATGTACATATTTATGTACAGTGCGTTCATTTCAAAACTTCCCACCCGGAATAACTTTTGACATGATGACGTCACGATATTTAGCAAAAACAGGTCAATTTTTATTTAAAGGGGGAACTTTAAAACTAGTTCTAATCTAATCATAGGTCCCACCCCTTCACCCCCAGCCACCCCTACTTTCGATTTTCAAATGGGACTACCTATCTTCATATACCTCATTTTAACGGGGATAAAAATGTCTATTCACTCATAAAAAAATAAATTAAATCGGTTTATTCGTTTCTGAGATAGAACAAATAAAGTAAGAGTTAACGTTCTATTTTTGACAGAAAGGAAATGCCACTGCAGAATTTTTGCATGTTTTTCTCTTAAAAGTTTTAAAGTTCAGGTCCACGCTTTCAGTTAACTCTGCTAAAAAACCAATAACGGTTTGGCACGAATTGGCAAAATGTACCGAATTTTTTTCATAAACCGAAAAAAACAGTATTTTCTAGAAGCTTAAATGGAAACTTCAAAATTCCTGTCCTCAAGGGTAATTTTAATTAATTATATCCAATAGATTTTGGTTCTAACCCCTTCACAGCTAGCCAACCCCACTTTCGATTTACAAATGAAACTACCATCATTTAGAGGGGATGAAACAATCTTTTCATTTTTAAATGTGATAACTGCATTTAAATATCGTAGAAGAAGCAACATCGTGAAATTATTATTCACGTCATAATTCGGATACTGTTTATTTTGTAAAAATAACTAATAACAACGATGTAATTTTTATCAATTAGTTTATAAGCTGTTCAAAATGTGCTCCATTTTCTTTCTAAACATAAATAAAGTCTATTCTCAAAGGCACGTCGCACTTTTCTAAATGTTTCTCGGGATATCTGCCGGCACTCTCGGGTTATCCGAACTTTGAGATCATCTAAATCTTCTGGCGGCGTTTTGAAAACTTTAGTTTTTAAATAACCCCAGAGAAAAAAATCAAGTGGCGTTAAGTCCGGGGATCTTGCTGGCCATTCTAGGGCCCCTCTTCTTCCTATCCACTTCCCATAAAACCTTTCAATTAACCATTCTCTCGCAGGAAGTGCATAATGTGGAGGGGCTCCGTCTTGTTGGAAATACAGTTTTTCTTCATTGAGGAATTGGCGTCCTTCTTCATCAACTTGGTTCTCCAAAGATTGAATTATAAGTGGAGTTATCACATTCTCCAAGAGCTCCAGATAAAGCTGGCCTGTGAGATTTTCTTCAATAAAAATAGGACCGATTATTTCATCCCCTAGAATACCAGCCCACACATTGACCTTCTGAGGGTATTGTGTATGGTCTTCCCGAAACACATGTGGATTTTCAGTGTCCCAGTATCTACAATTATTTTTGTTGACAAACCCGTTCAAATAGAATGTCGATTCGTCACTGAAGCAGATATTTTTTAATAGATTTGGATCATCAGTGATTCTCTGTGTAATCTGCTCATAAAACTCAATCCTCCTATCAAAATCGTCTTCAGCGAGTCGTTGATGTATTTGCATCTTGTAAGGAAAGAACTTATTTAATTTTATGTACGGAACCAAGAGATATTTGAGTTTGCGCAGCAACTTTTCTTATAGATGTCCTTGGATCCATTGCAAAATGACCAACAACTTCAATTTGTGCTCCTTCTACCATAACTCTCGGTTGCTTGTTCTTCTTATTTTCTACTGAACCAGTGTCAAAAAATTTTTGAACCAAATCAATTACATTTTTATCGGGATACTTATCGTTGAAAACTCTTGCCGCCCGACGAGCACAGCGATTTTCACCGGCGTAAATCAGAATTATATCTACTCTTTCTTGTAAGGTATAAACCATCTTCCTAAAATGATCTAAATACTTTATACTAGATTTAACAATCGAATATAACTCGATCAAGCATAGAATCGATCAAGCTCGATTTTATAGTGTTCTAGGAAATGTCATAATAGTAACCATGGTAATTTACAGAATACACTATCTGTCGTATGTGAGAGCTAGGGTACCTCGATAAAATTAAATGATATGCTTTTAACTCTATCTCGGAAATGGATTATCCGATTTATTTTATTTTTTTATGAGTGAATAGACATTTTTATCCCCTTTAAAATGAGGTATATGAAGATAGGTAGTCCCATCTAAAAATCGAAAGTAGGGGTGGATGGGGGTGAAGGTGTGGGACCTATGATTAGATTAGAACTAGTTTTAAAATTTCCCCTTCAAGTAAAAATTGACGTGTTTTTGTTCAATATTGTGACGTCATTATGACAAAAGTTATTCCGGGTGGGAAGTTTTGAAATGAACGCACTGTATGTACATATGGACATACATATGTAATTATTGTTCCTCTTCGTTAAACGACCCTTGCTCATTCTCAAAAATTTTATGTTATAACATTTTCCGAAATATTGCCAAACTCAAATCATTCAATATTGTTAAACAATTTTTAATTTAATATATGTTAAGAATCATAACTTAATCAAGAATAATAATACATAATAATGAATAACATCTTTTTAAACATGGATATTTATTTATTGTAGGTAATTATGAACATTTCTTTTTCTTAAAATGATTATATATTTCTTTACTGGTTGAATTAAATTTCAATTCATATTTTTAAAGAGTTCATAACAACTGAAATTTAATGTATTTTTATTTTATTTTTTTAGTTAAAATATACGTTATTTGCTATTTTATTTTTAAAAATTTATACTAAAAATTGATAACTTAATTAAGCACAGAAAGAAAAATAAAACATTATTTCAAAACGTAAAGTTGTACATTATTCTATGTACAGACATACATACATACATAGATTAATAATACATACATAGACCTAAAATCATGTCAGGATATAACTGTTGCTAACAATATCTTTATAATTTCCTCAGAAATTGTCTAAATAAAATATTAATACAGTAGACTCTCCTACAACGCGAGTTCGTACAACGCGAATTCCTACAACGCGCTAAAGATTTTGCGACAACAAATTCATATAACGCCACTCTCGTACAACGCGCTATGTGCACGTATGGTTGTCCGGCCGATGTGTGCTAACTGCGCATGAGCCATAAGCATGCGACTGTTATTTCAAACTGTCACCGCCGCGCTTAGAAAATACCCTCGAAAATACATAACCAAATTATTTCGTATCGGCGCGGCACGATGGATGATGGAGACAAATAAAAGGTACAAAGAGAGTGTATTCTTATTAAATTAACAAGTCCAACTACCATACTGCATAAGAAAAAACGAAAACAATACAATATAAGCTGTCTGTAGAAGCGGTAAATATACACACGATTTTGCGATAATAACGAATTAGTTTCTTCGAGTTTGTTTTACGTGTATTCACTAATTCATACTGATTATTCTAAATGCTGCTCATCATCATAACAGGTAGGACATTTAATTCAATTTATAATGTGTTTTCGGGTTATGACGTCTATCTACTTACTTAAATTTTGCATTGTTTCTGGCGTTAAAACGCTACAGGCGGGGGGCGCATGCGTCAATATTCGCGATCGTCAAGTTCCTATAACGCGTTTTCGTAGAACGCGTAACATTAAACCGCGTTGTAGGAGAGTCTACTGTACAGTTATGCGACTGATGCAAGCGCTAGCGCGGCTAGCGCTCTAGCCGAAAGGCTCCCCATGTGAAAGAGTGGAAGCTAAGAGCGGAAAAAGCCCCCGCTCGCGAGCGCGAGCCGTGCGGCTCTCCGTGTGGAACAGGCCAAGGGTGTTGGGAGAAATTTGGAATTACAATATTGTTGTTCCTATTGATTGTCAGATCCAGGAAATTAAGTATACCTGATATTTCCTTTTCTATAGTGAAGGTCACCGTTGACAGATTGTTCATCTTAACAAATAAGTCATCAAGTACTTGTTCACTACCATCCCACACTATTATCACATCAGCCACATATCTGCCCCAGTACTTAATGTGATCACTTCCATCAAGTTTAAAGATTATCTCCTCTATTTCTTCAACGTACATGTCAGCCATCAATCCACTTACTGGGCATCCCATGGTTAGAGCATCTGGTTAATAAATATATTGTCATTAAATTTGAAAAAAATTGGTTGCAAACAAAGTTTGAACGCTGTTGTGAGTTCTTCCGGTTGGGGGTCCTCGAGGTTTTGTTTCAGTAAGAACCTATGTAGGCCATCAATGCATCATTTGTGGGGATATTTGTATATAAACTAACAGAAGGACCTACATTGAGAAAACCACTGAGTTTTTCGATCAAAATAATATTAAACCTACCAACGTGAGGTACATACAGAACATTTATAACAACAATATGGATGAAAACAGTGTTACAATGTGTGCATTGTGAATGCAAAGTAGAAAAAACTTATTTATGGATCATAACTAAGATATTTGAATGCCTAGATCCCCTTACTAAGAATGAGAGAAGGATACATAACCTGGTTTTTTTTTACGGTAGATTGGCCATTTATTTTTTAGCGTTTAGCTTTGCATGTTTATATTAGAATGTTTTTGTACGTGATTTTTTATTTTTCCTGTATGGCCTGAAAACGAGAAGATCCTTTCTCGAAACATGTAGCCACAAATAACCAAAATAAGAAAAGCGTTGGAGTTTTATTTCACGATTATATCAAATGCAAAATATTTTTTCATCTGTGAAACGTTGTTGCATGAGGTCTGATACTAATTTTTAAGACTAATGGTACATTTATGTACATCTTATGACCTCGCGCGAAAAAATTGTGCAATCAATGTGGTCGATAACTTTAATATCTTGTATAAACTTCTTTTCTTTTGTATTGCCATGTTTTGATCTAAGAGTAAACAGATACATTGTTGCAAATGTTATAATATATAAGTTTCCGATGGGATTGAAAGGGCAGACTGTAGGAAACCTACGCTTTGTAAATTAATTTCAGGTTTTTTATTCCTATGCCGTTGAGCCCTTCCAAAGACGCCCATTATTCATTTTGAAAGGGTTCTCTTGTAAGAAACTAATCTTGTTTAAGGATACAGTCGACCCGAATACTTTTTTGCCCAGTGGCGTTCCACTCGTTAGTTATCCCTGCTGGGTCGTCAGAAGCACAACTACTGTTAAGTGGCACTTTACCAACTTGCCGACGAAAAATAGACACGCCGTCGCGACACCCGGAAACAAAAGAAATATGGTGTGTAGCATTAGCCAAATAGCCCGTCCAAAACGGCAATATTTCATTTTAATACCTGCTAATTTCGAGGCACTGTTCTTTGCGAAACTACTACCTGTATTATTACAGGGCAAGCGAGGACAAATTATGGCAGTGTTGCATGGACGTTAAAATTAAAGGTATCGTACGCTGAAGTTTGTCTGCCGTCAATTTGCGTACTACAGTTTCATAACGATTTAAACGCTACTGCAATGAGATCAATAATTTTTATTGTTACTTAGTAAGTTCTTGCATGCGATTCCATTATAAGTGACAAGAAGATTACATTTCCTACACCTGTAAGTATCAAGCATGGCCAGATTAGACTTTTATTATTGCTATAGCTATAGCTTTAGCTCCGCCTATTGTGTGATCAGTGATCACTTATTATATCATCATGGTAAGAGGTAAGGCAAGACTGATACTGTACCAAAGACTACTATCGGTTGCAAAAGTATTGAGCCCTGTGTTTGGAGGTTCGTAACTCTGCAACGGCTGAACAAAAAATAATTGAAATAAAGTGCGTTATACTCCTGAATCATTTCTACATTACAGGAATGACTATCAAAATTTTCTGCCCGTCGGTTTAGGCACGAGTGCGGGAGAAGTAAAAAAAGGTACCCGATTTTTGCGGTTTTAAAAAAATTCTCGACTTTCCGAATTTTTTCACCTAAACCACTTACTAAAAAAAATTAAATTTTTGTTCAAGTTACAGTTAGAATCTCTTCTATAGATTGGTGTTTTTATTTTCTTGATTTCTTATGTAACAAAGTCTGTAAGCGAGCTTTTTATGGACGCGGATATCTCAGAAACGAACGATAGCAGGACAACGCAGTTAGCACGTAAACAATCCTTATTTATTGTGATAGTCATCCATTGACGTATAATTACATAAAAGTTATTTGGGAATTTTAAATAGGGAAAATAATGTGATCGATCCAGCGCGCAGGATGGTTCCCCTTGGGGAAAACAACTCTCAGGACCGTATTGAATATTTTTGTCATTTCCTCGGTTGGTTTTATTTTTGAAAATAGCATAAGTGATTTTTTTTTAATTCTGGATTTGTATACATATTCTGTTTTGTGATTTATTATAATTTCACATTATTTCTGCTAAAAATCAGTAGTTGATGTTTCAATTGCGACAAGTATTTGTCCTAACCTGTTTCAGAAAAACCACCAATATTGGAACAATATTGCGGCAACTTCTTTATCATTACCTGTACTATTGTCGTTGTAGTCTAATAAGTCGTCGTCATCAGCATCATCTTCATGCTAGTTGATTATAATTGTTTCTACAATTGAGTTTTTTTATGATCAATATTCAAAACAAAAAATTGTGTTGCAAAATTGCAACACAATTTTGCCATATCTCTTTTGAGACAGTGCTTTGTTATATAAATTTAACATATCTTCTCAATTGCAATGTGCTACAGGTAACCACAATAATTTTACTTCATTGCTTCCGATTTATATAATTCCGATAAAATCTAATAGAAGTACCTTCTCTTGATGGTTTTGTGACAGATCCAACAGCTGTTATTTGAGAAAGGAATTTCTGACATTTATGATTAATTGTTTTATTTCTTTGGAATAATACTTTAGCATTCTTGCTCAATACTTGCAAAACACGTACTTGCGCACGCAATGCAGTTACTCAAGAAATTTTATTCAATGAATATTTACGTATTTATGTTATCTTGAGTTTGCCCAAAACCATATTAGTGGGGCCTAAGAAAAAATATTTGGTTTTGTTATTTTATTTGTTTATGCTACCGGTAATATTGGATTGCTGCTGTTGATTCAAAAGGCGTTAAAAACAAAAAAAAATATGCTTACTGTTCTACGTTATACACTTGCAACTGATTCTTTCATTAAACAAAGAGTCCACCATTTCTAACCTTCGACTTCAATGCTGGTTACATCAATAAATATGTACGATGTTTGTTTTAATTTTAAGTACGGGCCTGTGATACATGCTGTGACTCGGCCTCGACTCCCCAACCCGGTGACGACTGCGTTGAATGACGTGACGTCCTTGCGCTCTATACCAGAATTATATCGAATATTTATGTCGCTTTATAAAATTAATGAACATCTGTAATGTGTTTCTATTTCAATAGTCTCATTAAACAAAATTTTGCGATTGTTTTCGTACCTGTCTCGGTATCGTGCTAATACTCGTTGCCGAGATATCCGCTTCCATGAAAATCTTGTTTATAGCCTTTATTGAAAAGAAAATTGGTAAAATACAAAAACCAATCTGTAGAGACTCTATCTCTCTTACCAGATTAAAGTCCATCGTGAGTACTCAGGAGAAATCGACCAAATAGCGCGTGGATTTTAAAAACTCTAACCTCAAACACGTCATGGTTGATGGTGAAACTGAGTGGCACAGTATCGCGAAGCAAATCCAAATCTACCTGGTACAAAACTCTCCCAATCCTGTATGTACAGGTTTTGTCTATATTGCTAAAATGGTGTTGTCTAATCGATGTTCATTTTCTTCTTGACATTCTTGAAATCGAACATTCTTGAATTCTCTTGGTTTAGGATGGTTTAGATGGTTTAGATGGTTTAGGTTGCGGGATTTAATTTATTTCGTATTTAAGTTATCGTTTGTTTAATTAGAGTTAGAATAGTAGCTTATATAAGGCTGGTATTGAGTAATTAAGAAAAGTATGGGTATGGATTCCCCGCATGAGGGGGTCCAAAAAAGAAACCTGACCCTAACCCTGGACAAAGAAAAAGGATAAACTTAACATATAAAGAGAAAGATTATTGACCATTTTATGTTTTAGTCGAAAGCAAGCACACGGAGAAGAATATTGGCAATTATAACCGTTTAGGCATAGCCAAAGAAATATTTAACTTCAACATAAAGAACATAATAAGAATCGAACGAAAGGGAAGAAACAGAGTGTCAGTGGAGTTCAACTCATACAAGTCTGCTAATGACTTTCTCGATACGTATATACAAATTTATATTTTTGTTAATAAAGATTAATTTAGTTAAATTTGTGTTTTATTGTTGTAATTTGTATTACTCTGTTTCATTAAAATTTTCGATGTTTTCAATATTTTTAGAATCAGATCTTCCCTAATACAGTCACTATGAAATTATCGTAAGAAAATAACTCATTCAAATTTCCCGCCCGAAAGCTAAACCAAATTAAAGGGACAACGGTTCAAGGTCCCTGACCGGCAGGTCATAAAGATCATAGGATTTGCGCGGAGTGGCCAGTCTTATATGTCTAGTCTTTGACTATACTATTAAAACAGGTTTTGTCTATATTGCTAAATTGGTGTTGTCTAATCGATGTTCATTTGCTTCTTGACATTCTTGAAATCGAACAAACTTGAATTCTCTTTTGATGGTTTAGGTTGCGGGATTTACTTTATTTCGTCGTTTAGTTTGACGTGGAGGACAGTGAGCTAAAACTATCATTCTGGCACAGGCAATGATTCACAAGTAAACATCTTTTTACTGCGAAATCTTGGATTTTCTCATTGGCTATAAAGAAAACTAGCAGTGTCCAAGCATTGTTTGTGCTTAATATGTTCGGCCGCATTGTTTTACCAACAATGAAATTTATTTCCTTAACTTTTATGTTGAATGGGCATTTTGATTTCTATACTATTTCTCCATATGTTAGGTATTTTATGGATTCAGCAAACAATTTAAATAGTTAATTAACATTAAAGGTCTTGTTTAATTTTATACTAGATTTTCCGAAGAAAGTCTATGTTGCTTTAATTTGAATACCGATCACACAAAGTACGGTATACACTTTTCTTAATTTTATTTTATACTAGCGACTTTGCTCGCGTGGATTTTGAAAAAGAAACTAGATTTTTAAGGAACATTTCAATCAAATATTTATTTGAGGAGAGTACCGTTTGTTTAACACATATTACATAATCACATAAAAATCACTCGCAATTTTCACAACACATTACTTGATTATTTGAGTTTTAGTTGATAAGGAGAGTATAAATAACTATTTTTTAACAAAAAAAAATAAGAAATAGCATTAGATGGGATACGGTTATGTATTGTAAAACATAAGATCTATGTTTATTTTCAGCAATGAACTTTTAATACACAACAAATGACCATTATTTTCAACGCCCCTTTTGCCTTGAAAATTGTAAAACACGTATTTATATATTCATAAAGTAGTAATGGGATACGGTTATGTATTGTAAAACATAAGATCTATGTTTATTTTCAGCAATGAACTTTTAATACACAACAAATGACCATTATTTTCAACGCCCCTTTTGCCTTGAAAATTGTAAAACACGTATTTATATATTCATAAAGTAGTAATGTTCAAAGGTGATATTAATTTAATTGGGGTAATTAAAAACCTCTTAATCCTTTGTATAGATTTTTATTTTAATGAGTACCGGTTTCAACTCAAGTCACATAGAGTCATCACTACAAACAACAAACACAGAATAATGTAATGAACGGGTAACAATACATTTGCAATACAAAAACACTGAATATTCAAAATATATGGCTTAAACTTACGGTCATTCATAATTTAGACGACAAGCAAATCTCGGAGTCTGCATAATATAAAACATTTAACATTGAAATACACACTCCTACAACTCACGTGTATATCAGACAGCAGACGGAACGGAAATGAGATGTACGCATCAAATATGGTAGACACAAAATATAATTCACCGGTAAACAGCACTTTTGCGACTGGGTTGTGATATATATCTTCTGATTCCCCATGTTGAGAAATATAACAAAATGCCAATTATTTTGATTTCTATCTGCTTTTGTCAAAAATTGCGTTTTCTGGTATGTTTGATGCCCTCCCAAAGAATAATTCTAGATCACAGAATTCTTTATGTAGCCTGAAATAGAAGTTTAAACCCTGCACTTTAAAATAATAAAATAAAAAATTAAGGAATCATATAAAGCGGGGCAGCATCGGCCTTTTTACAGGACGCGCGCCAACTTTATTTTCCTGCGGACGCGTATAGGGGTTAGTATGTACCTGTGACAACGTTGTGTCACTTTGTAATTGTTGTCGCAGCATTTCGAACGTTATAGCTTTAAATTTAAGGTCGCGGCTTTCCTTTTAATGCAAAACATCTAAAGTAAATTCGACCACTTGACTCACAGCGCACATTTTGAATATAAATTTATCATACAGTATCGACATTTGTACCGGAAGCGGGGCAATTGTTACCAGGCGTCAAGGTATGGCAGTTTACAATTAATATTACTTCACTACATTCAATTGGCACGTCTTACACGTTATAGCATTAAAGAATATCAGCCCAATATTTTCTGTAGTTACATGTATTGTATGTATTGTTGTGTAGCAATCTTGTGTTGCATACGAAATCAGCCATTGCTTGATACGCCACCGACTTGAATAGTGAAAAGACGTAAAATAATATTTTAGTAGAGCTTTATTGACCTTAATATACAGGGTGTCCCAACTGGCAACCAACTGACAGGGGTTATAGGGGACACCTAAACAAGCATTAGAAAGGATTAGCGCAATTTATTAAACAAGCATTTTTTCAATAAAGTTATGTCCAAAAATAAGCCAGAATGAGTTTAGGAACTGGCCTGAATAAAAAAAAATATTGTGTACATGCGCTAGTTCTTAAATGAATGTTTTCCTAACTGTACTGAATCCATATGAGCTTTTCTTCTGGGGGCACTAACTCTGTTTACAGCATGCCGAAAGAAGAACTGAAGAAAACTGCTCGCAAGAGTGATGGCCGCATGTACTCACGTGCTCCTGGTATTATTCCATGGGGTCCAAACATGACTAAATGTAAATACATGCCAACTTAATGTATTGAACTGTTTTTGCAATATGCAAGAAATAAATGATTCCAGTCTATTTATTTTTGAATCAGCGTAGTGCCTAAACGACTATTTTCGGGACATGACTCTCTTGACAAATTTTTTTAATGTTTAAATTTAATTCCTAATGTGGTCGCCCATCATATTTGCGCTACACTCTCCCTGCTTTCAAAATCCATGTAACGTCTTGATGAAAACATTCACCATGTTCTTTGGAATAAGCTCCAAGGTCGATATAGAGTTTTGGGACGATCCTAATAGAGACAATTACACTCTTTCCAATGAACCCAAAAACAGTACGGTAGCGACCTTAGCTGCTGAGTTATTTGTATGTAAAGTTTTGTAGAAAAGATAGTTTTCATGATTTCCAAGAAAGCCATGAATCACTGCCTGAAATCCCTACCAGGCATTTTTCGCCCTGAGCAATTGAGGAAACTCTTCATTCTACTTATTTATTTTTTCTCTGAGCCAATAACGAGTCTTGCTTTTATCTTGGCTTCAGAAAGCATCAAATTTGACATGGGAATCTTCTAAAAAAACATTTGTTTACATTAGCTGTGTTCGTTTATTCGGTTCTGGATTCGGTGTAGACAATGTCGGTGCGCTGTCACATGACAACGGTGTAAGGTGTAGTACACAGGATTTTCGAACGCACCTGAGCACATGGTGCGCGTCAAACGTCTGGTCAGCGTCCGATCTGTCACGTGTGTCACAACTTTGTTAAGGTCTAGTACGAACTCAAGGTCACTATATATTATTACTTTATAAGGTTATCCAGGTTTGCAATCTGTCAGTTCGCGGGGTAAGGAGAGATCATGACGTCACTGAGTCCGCGCGCTGCCACCAGTTTGATATTCAATCTCATTGTGTGATTTAGGTTAGATTTTAGAGAAATGAATAACACGAAAAGTGCAAAATAATATATTTGAGCATACAAATAGGGGAAATAAAATACCTACAAAACATAACTTTTGATTATACATTATATTATAATATTATACAATTTTCTTCATTTTTTTTGTTATTTTACTTCTAATTTCTGAAACTCTTCGCTTCATATGTTTGCTTTTTTTTTCCTGTTCGTAAATAAAATTTAAGTAATTTATTCGAATATAAAACCTTTGTTCAACAAACGTTTTTAATACTAATCTATCTATATTTTTTGAAATTAGTTTCCTTAATTTACGGGTTATTTTTTTTTGAATTATTAATTCCACCTCCCATTTGATTTTCAAATTCTTTGTTCAGTTTATGTACCAAGTTCGTAAAATCCATTGCCGGTTGAATTAGACCGCCAAAAGATAAATGTTTAATCCAGGACGGAATGGAATAATTGTGGTCTTGTGGTCTGGCGCTGTAGTCTCCTTCCTGGTACGTATGATACCCCAATTCTGGGTGAGTTTTACTCAGTTTTTTGCAATCCACCCTGCCAAATAATCTAACCCATCGGATTCAGAATCTTTTGAAACTTCGTAGTTTGAGGTAGTCTGTTCATGGGGTGGATAATTTTCTTTGTCATTTTCCGTCACTGCTGCTGACAATGCTGCGTCTTCCAGAGATGGTGTTGTTGATGCTTTGTCTTTGCTGGTGGAAAGATTGCAAGTGCGTAGCACCATGCCAACTACAAAGTCATCACTACTGCGGTCAGTTGTATTTAAATTATGTTGTACTAGCGTAGGATTACCTACAACAATTACCCTTAGCTTTTGTAGAATGTTCAGAGGGGTCGGATGATCATTTAAACCACCTCTACTTCGTAGTTGTGAAAATAAATTTTCCAAGACATCCTGATTAAGTCTATGGGTAAGAATGTAACTTATTCCGTAGTCATCCTTCAGATCGGTCAATAAATTCATCGTCGCATTAACAGATATTAAGATACCTTTCTGGAATAACTGCAATGTTCGCTTATTCTTGCATCTCATACTATTGATGGTATTGTGCATTTTCTTCAAAATATCATTTTGCAAACTTAAGTTAATTCCATAAGCTGCCTTTGAGGGAATACTATTATGTGGTATATGAGCATTCATGACATCGAACCACATATTTACCGTTTCTATGAATTCGCTCAACTTTACTGCCTCCACGTCACCAGGAAAATAATGTTTTAGTGCGGTTGCTGTTGTGTGTGACAGCAACTGCGAAGCCAGTGTTACATTTTGACGACGAACACCTTCGCACACTACATGTTCTTCTTTAAGTTTGAAACAACTATTTATTTCACTATTTGTGCAGTCTATTAATTTTCTTAATGGGGCCTTTGTGACATTTATTCCATCAATGGTTAATGTAGAATCAAGCAGCCAATTTCTGATTAATTTTAGTAAATGTGGCGCATCAGCTAGAAAATAAATTTTCTTTGATGTTTCGGGGTGTACAATCCACGGCTGTTCATGTGTTACTTGTAGTTCTTTCCACAAACCAACATTTGATGCGCCACAGTCACTTACACATGCGACAACGTTATAACCGATACTCCATAGTTTTGAGATTAAATTAGTTAGTAAGGCACGATCAACTCTCCGATCAAAGTCAGCAAATATGGGTTGCTTCCAAGCCTTAAATAAACCTCTTGCAACAACCACTTGCAAGTAACAATGTGGGCCTATTACTTGATCATGCTTCTTGTCATATTCATACTTTTCCTCAACTTTTACTTCATCAAAAGACAGAACTACCACTCTGTCTTGTTCCTCAAAATTCTTGCCAGCTACTTCAAGAAACTGAAACATGGAATTAAGAATTCCATATCGCATTTCCACTCGAGAGGTCCATTGGTGCAATGTGGATAAACCTGAATTACATATACATCACTGTAATAACTTTATAAAATTGAAAGTGTTTTCTTAACTTACCAGGTAAAGGATACTTCAAGTAATCTTTAAGATATAAATATCCCCGCTTGCCAAAATATCTTAAGGTTAAGGCAATTGTAATGTCCTTCTCTTTCCACTGAACTTGTTTATTTGTTGTATTCGGTCTAGTTGTGCTTGCGTCAGAATGTTCTTAAATTTATGTCTAATTGCCTTGCTAACCATATCCTTGATATATTTCTTATTTCTTACTTGAGAACGGTGTTGTTTTGATTTATAAGATGCCAGCTCCTTCCTATATTTATTTAAAAGCAGTTTATGATGATTTACTTGTTTTCTCAGAGCAGTATTCTCGTATGTTAATAATAGTAACTTCTTTCGCAACTCTGTACACTCATCCTGTGATGGATTTGATGGTACCTACAAAAACATTAGTGATTCAGTATTGCGACTGGGGTGTGTACAAACTTATTCGGATTAGCGGTAGAGTACTGAACTTCACACCAAGGTAAACCTAGACACGGTATGCTGGACAAAATTCTTAAACTCGTTCTCCTGGCGCATCACGTCATGTGTGTCACGTGGTAAAAACTAGTGATTGAAATAATCGAGATACCTCGATTATTATTTTTAAAAATCGATTCTTAATAATCAATTTTTAATAATCGAGACTTAATAATCGATTTTTAATAATCGTATGTTAATAATCGGTTTGTAATAGTCGGTTTTACATCAGTTTTATGCCCCCCCCCCCCGTGACCAACTAGTCGCTCAACCCAACCCAAAAAATGCTTTAACATCATTGACTCTCCCTATTCATAATCGATTATTAAGAATCGATTATTAAAAATCGATTATTAATATAAATGATTAATAATCGATTATTAACGGAGAACAACTCGAGAACCAAATCATACGATTATAACGATTCTGCCCATCACTAGTAAAAACGTCACTTGAGTGCAAAGTGGTGGGGCCAGTAATCTGCGCTCCAACATACCGTGTTTGGGTTTACCGTGCTTCACACCATATATACCTCCGATAAGCTAACATTATTTTGACGATCTAACGGCTGGACACACTCATTCTGATTTACCTGCAGACCAAATATTTTTAGTGTTTCTAGTTTATTACATAAGTGGTACTGTACCTCCGAATTTTTAACACCTTCACGTGAGATGGTCGTAGATGGTTGATCACGAATTAATTCATATTGAGTAACCTGTACATGTGAAGATTATTTACAATCATATTTGTAACATATAGGTTTCGGCATACATACCTCCGATAAGCTAACATTATTTTCATCGAAAGGAAGGGCACACTCATTCCGATTTACCTACACAAACAAATGTTTTTAAAAACAATATAACATGGTGAATTTGCTTTACTTACTATGCTTTCAGGCAACTTTACGGAAGGGATTGCATTCCTTTTCAGCAATGGCCGTCGTTTTAGGTTCAGTAACTCTGCTTGCAAATCTCTTTCGAAATCTTCAGTCCGAAAGTGCTGAGAACACACTTTGGCATTGTTAATGTCCTTCCCAACAGGTACTTTACAATTATTTATCCATAACTGACGTAAATTTTGATCATTCGGAAATTTAAAATAAGATATTGTCAGACCGATCACAGAGGAAATTGAGTACCTCATACGACAACCAGGCACTGAGCAACACGCAGGCATCTAAAATTTATAAATTAATTCACAATAATTCTAATACAGTTTATGATCTCTATTCTTACCTTAAACTACGATAAAACACTATCCTATAAACTATAGCTATGTATAAATAATCACTAAATATTAAATAATAAAACACACGAACAAACAATGTCTTAGAAAGAAATCAAATAATCAAATATAAACGACCGAACAGTGAAGCAAACAAACGTGCGACGCGAGATGTGGACTGCATGTGAATTGTAAACAAAGTCGGACGCGATCTCGGATTTAGTGACGTCACAACGACGAGAATATAGGCATCTGAGGGGGGTAAGCTTTGTATACTATAGGAAAGATACCAACATGTATAACCTTATATGAAAAGACCTTGGTACGAACTTACCTCACTTAACCTCAAAAAACACTGACGAGTTTGACGTACACCGCGCTCCACCAAAATCGAAGGTGTAGATAGTGCACGCACCACGATGGCACCACGTACACCGCACTGCCTCCCTCTATTATATCCGAACACGAAAGTGTCAACACTGCTACACCGCACCGCATAATAAAACGGCTCGGTGTCGCTTGGTGCAAAAAGTGTCAACGGTGTAGAATATCCGAACGCAGCTAAAGTAAATACAAAAAACTGCTCCGTCACATTGTGTCATTTTGACCATTTGGAGTTTTAAGGTTATGTTATATCACCATAATCGAAATTGTCAAAATATATTAAGATGTATCAACATAATCTAATCGGTGAACGTACAAATGCCGAAACTCTTATGTCTGTCGCGCGACAGTAAGTTGTTCAAGAATGTCCTGGTAAACTCGCATCTACCGATTCACAAAATTCTCACGTAATATTACAATACATAATTTTAAAGCTCAATGTTTAAGCTTTTATTTAACACTACTGGGATAGCTCTACCGTCTCGTATAATTATTTGAGATGGAATCAAAAACAGGAAAAAAACGTGAATTTTTACACTTCACCTTGACACTCGGGTACAAATTAGGATGCTTCGAAACCTTACATTATTTCTTGGTTTTATGTTTCATAGTTTTAAAGTTTAATGTTTAAGCTTCTATTTCAGACTGGCGTACGATTATTTTTTGCAAGGCATCAAAATCTGTCAAAAAACGTAATTGTTGACACTTTGAAGCAGTGCTGCAACTACAAAAGCAGACAGAAAACGGAATAATCAGCATTTATTTATGCTTCTCAACATGGCGAATCAGGAAATGTCGGTTTTAACCCAATTTAGAAAAAAAAATATTTTGTTGTTGACTACACCTCTTCCTGCTGTTATTCTGAAAGCAGCAACTGATATTCAGAAAGCAACACCTGATATTTATCTATTCCGAATTATTTTCAGAAATCAACATGATATTCATCTATTCCGATTTATTTTCAGAAAGTAGCAGTTGATATTCATCTATTCCGATTAAGTATCAGAAAGTAGCAGTTGATCTTCATCTATTCCGATTTAGTATCAGAAAGTAGCAGTTGATATTCAGAATATGTCATTTGAAATTCAGAAATTGACAGATGATATTCAGTAAATTTAAATAATTATAAGTTAATTAAGTATTTATATTTTATTTCGACAATTTCTGAGGAAATTATAAATATATTGTTAGCAACAGTTATTTCCTGACATGATTTTAGGTCTATGTATGTATTAATCTATGTACGTATGTATGTATGTATGTACATAGAATAATGTACAATTTGACATTTTGAAATAATGTTTTTTTTTTCTGTGCTTAATTAACTTCTCAATTTTAAGTATACATTTTTAAAAATTAAATTTCAAATAACTTTATATATTTTAACTATGTGTCTCTGTTTAGCGTGCATGATATAAAAATACGCTGTGTCATTCTGTCATGTGACATCCATTTGATCTGTATGCAACCCACTGTATAGAGAAGTTCTTTAAAAAAATTCTGGAGAATTCTGAATTACATTTGCTACTTTCTGAATATCAATTGTTACTTTATGAAAATAATTCGAAATAGATGAATAACAACTGCTACTTTCTGATACTAAATCGGAATAGATGAATATCAATTGGTACTTTCTGAAAATAATTCGGAATAGATGAATATCAACTGCTACTTTCTGATACTAATTCGGAATAGATGAATATCAATTGCTACTTTCTGAAAATAATTCGGAATAGATGAATATCAGTTGCTACTTTCTGAATAACAGCTGGAAAAGGTGTAGTGAATCATTGTACGCAAACGCGGTTGACATAAAGCTAACATTTTAACAGCCTTGTATATAGGCAACCAAGCAAACATAGAATATTCCAATTGAAAATCGAGCTCTTAGAACCAAAAATTTGAAAAAGGTAAATTTGTTAAACTATGAAAATTAAACGAATGAAAAAGGAAAAAAAGTAAAAAAATGATGGGAATGCAAAAAGGTAAATTTAATTGATTAACCAGATTGGAGTAAATATTAAAAGTGAGGTTGGTGGGGGAAAATGGATAACAGGTGTCTTCTGTCAATTTTTTTTTGTAATTAATGAAATAAAACGCAGCTTTGGTTTGCAAATTTTAATTAAAATTTCAACCGATCGATTTCGACATTTGTGTCATTATCAAATTATTGTCAAAGGATCTCAAAATCGGTAAAAACCTAAACATAATATGAAGTCAAAGGATTACTAAGTAATAAATGATTAAGCAAAACCAACGGCAATAAAGACCGTTGGCATTAAAAAAAAATGGCATCCATATTTTGTGTTCAACAAAACTAGTACGTCCAATCTAACTACATATTCAGTAGAAATATGGCTCATCTATCAGAATGTACCCAATGAATCACGCACAAAAGATCAAATGTATTAGGTAGTCACTTCCTGAATTCATGACGGTCACGGCCCAACCAAATCTCTGTAAAATATGGTAGCAGTGTAATTCATTTCGGCGGTTTTTCATTTCAACAGGAACCCTTAACAACCGTACCCGTGCCGGGAAATGCCTGATGGATGAGCTTAAACTCTCCAGGTATTTATTAGTCAGGGAATAAAGGTCGCTAAGGGACATTCAACAATACTCGTTGACCTGCACCCTTTAAAGGGCGTGCCGACCATAAATTTATACCCCAAAATAATGTCCATTGCTGGGCGTTTTTATTTCACCGGTGTTGATTTTTACCCGTGTATTTTAAAATTGACCGTTTATGCCTAAATAAATAATAAGCTTGCTTAATCACTGATACGTGAAGTGCATATAGAGTGTTTCAAGTAGCGTGAAACAAACGAAATCGGTTTGGTTTATCTTGTGAACGTCAGATTTTCTTAAATAGTATATTGTGGACCAAGCCGAAAAAGTAATCCTTTTCCGGGCCGGGAGAAGAGATGCACAGGTGAGCTAAGCGATCCTGGGCACTTCTTGAGGCCCGGAAAATCACTTTCTGGGAGTGGTACACACATAATTTTTTATCCTACTGTTGTAAAGCACCCTTGACAACCAACCTTTGGTTATTTAATTTAAATAATTTCTTTGTTAGATGTTTTACTGGACATCGAGGTCAAGTTTCAATTTCAAATGCCTTTGTGTAATATTAAGCGCAATCACTTGCAACACGATAAAAACGCTGATTCTAGTAATGCAAGTTCGGAGACATACTTTTCTATGTAACGCGACAGCAGTGAATTATATATACTACGTATAACTGGAAAGGACCCGTAATGGTCAATAAGTGAGGCAAATGCATTTGGTATGCGGTTTGAATTTAACTTTATTATTTGTAATATCTTTTTCAATTTAATTGGAAAAATTAATCAACCCTTAACTCTGGCCAGAGTCTTAAATACATGAGATAGTAAACGCAGAGTTAATAAAAGTTATATTATATTCATATATTCCGCCTAATTAAAATTTACAGACTAGGTACTATCGCCAGCATAAAAAACGGGGATACTCATGCGTCAAAAACATTTGGGACCACATTTTTGGAATTTCAGGTAAAAATACAAAGATTTAGGTTTACTATGAGACCATTTTGAGGTTTCTAGAACAATGGGTTCAGCTGGAATAAAATAGAAAAGCGAAACACTACTGCCTTCCGCTATACGGTAGTCAGACAGTGACACACGTGTGACACATAGCCCACGTCATCGCTCTGTCTCTTTTGCTTGCGCCTACCTCAAATTCGCCAGCCAATATAAAGCGCGTTCACCGCACGACAGGCACTGATTGGTCATTTCTGATGTCATATTGGGATATTGGCTATAAGTCTATTCTCGTCATCTTTTTAAAGCGAATGCGAGACTTTTCAAATGGTTAGGTGAGAGTGGGGATATCGGCGGTTGCCCTGGTTTGGAACGTATGGGCGTGGCGCGTGCGTTATTGTTCTTAGCGACGAGCAAACTTGCTCATAGATACGAGTTCGTATGGGCGTAGCACGTGCGTTATTGTACTTAGCGACAAGTAAATTTGCTCATAAATACGTTCCAGAGGGGAACCGCTGATATCCCCACTCCGTCCACCTAACCATTCGAAAAGTCTCGCATTCGCTTCAAAAAGATGACGAGAATAGACTCTCAGGTCAGTTTCTATTCGGTCTTCATTATTCGTATCACGTGACATCAGGAACTCAAAACTCTTGTCTCAGTTATTCTAACGCCAGCTACACCAGTTATAATTATACAGTACGGTTCCAGTTCCAAATTATATTCTTCATTGTTCTAGTTGATTACCTATCCATAATTAGCACATAAGTGACCGGCAGCTCGATATTCGGCGTTCCTGTTACCAGTGTACCAAGGGAGGTTATTCCGAAACCCCAAATCACCCAACACTACACAACAATATCGTAATAAAATCACCCGTTTCTAAAGACTAATCACTGACATATTGGGGTTTGACAAATAAACAGCGTTAAGTTTAAATTGCAGACGTCAAACCGAATCGAAAGCAGTGTTTTGATTGGACAGACCATTCGGTCGCCATCTGGTGGGTATATTGTGTATATGGTATTATTATTCTCGTGGCTACCAGTGAAAAGTGTTTATTACACACCTGGCGGGCAAATTCGTGTCCCCATGACTAAAATGACTAAAATGAATAGCTTGTAAATTGCTATAAATAATATATTTTTTTGTTTCTACAACCCACGGTTACTGTACACTGTACACCGTAAAGTTTACAGTTATATTTTCTACGCCTACATTTTCAAAAGTTGCACGAACAAGGCCCTATAAAATCTTTCCTATAGCAAATGCCGCCGGCCCTAATTTTGATAATAACAATTTTTCCGAGAAAATCGCATTACGTTTTGACCCCATTTTTTAGTGTTTTTCTTATGTCAGGGTGATATTGATTGGCAGCTTTGAGATATTAAAACAACTGTGAAACAAAAATCGGTATACCAAGATGCAGCTTGTTTCTAGCTAATATAGAAGTTCATGCTAATTATTTTCATGCCCACATTCATACTTGAAACGATTGGTTATAAGACAAAAACGAACAGAATGTTGCAATTCTTTCGAGCTACAATTTAGGTGAGAACTATTTTTTAGAAACTCGATCGCTAACTGTCAGTTACGGAGGTCGGAGACAATCACAAAAACTGGTGTCCCACAAATAAAGCAAAATTACGTAAGACATTCTACTAGGGTTCATCTACCGATAAATACCGTGACCTTTTAACGGTAATTTTCTGCAATTTCTTCGTTACTGTTTAGTGATAAAAATGAATGACATTTTCCGGTAACTTAAAAAATATTTCTTTTGCATATTATTTGTATTTTTATGTTATTTGTTCGGTTTGTGCGGTTTTTAGAACGATATTATAAGTTCATAACAATAAAATAACTTCGAAGCTGATTTTCTTGAAACAAGTAGGTATAACAGTGCAGTAATTATTTGTATTTTAATAAATACCAACAATCAGCAAGCCATAACAACCTGGGATATTTTTAAAATCTACTTGAAATACGTGCAACAACATCAGTGAAACTTTTGTAACAATATTGTTTACAATTTATTACCAATACAATAATAAAAACTGAATCTAATTACACAGCGGTATGTGCCAGATCGATCGTCAAGCGTATGTGTGGTTTCTAGTGCGCTACAAGTATTTTTTTATAACTAATTAACATGACAGTATGTGATGTAAGAAGCTGTCGCAGCAGAAAGGGTCCTGGCTGCAATAAATCAGTGGGAATTACGTTCCATCGTAAAGTGACGTTAGATGTCGAGTCAAATGACAATGAATAGGCCCGTATTCAAAAAAATTTGACTTAATTTTTGGTTTATGTAACATGTAAATGTAGGTTTCAAAGATTCCTGCCCAGCAGTAATTATGGATACAGTTTGTAGACCGATGAAACTGGAAGCCGACAAAGTCCAGAGTTGTTTGTTCGAAGAATTTTACGGATATATGTACTTACCTATAGACAGAACATGTGTTGAATAGTCACAGAATATTATTAAATAAAAGTATTATAAATAGGTACACACACCTTCGAATGTGTTACATCAGAAAAACAAAAATAAATAAATCCGCCAGCATTTTGTTTATTATATATTTTTACTTTCTTTAGTTAAACAACTGTCTATACCTAGACGTTAGATGGCGCTCACAGTTATTTTGATCCGTACTATGTCCGTACCTAGACGCTAGATGGCGCTGACGGTATTTTTACCCGACAACGCTTGCGTGCGATTGATCGGCTTCACTTGTTGCTAGAACCCTAACGAGACGGTTGTGCTTGTGTTCTGTCCGTTGTACATCTCTTCCAAAGATTAAAATAAAAGAGTTTGGGCTAGTAACGTGTGTCTTTCACTACTACCCGCAACAACAACTATAGTTAATATGTGCTATGTTGTACTGTCTGCAATATTACAGAAAAAGAATTATAATAGTCCGGGCCTGTGCAGACCGACCGTCGTATTGTCCCATAAGCCACACCTACTGACGCCGTTTTCAGTATAAGAAAAACGTCTATACTATCTCGATGGAGAAGACACATAACGGCAAAGTAGCTTACACTTCGATCACATTCTATGCTACATTAAGTCAGCTAGAGCAGCAAAACCATCCCAAAATCCACGATAATTACAGCGTCTTGCCCTAGAACAAATTCAAGCCTAGGCTGCCGCCCTACACAAAAAATCGATTGAATATTCAAACATTTAAGGAACCGAGTTTGGAATTATTCCGTCATGATATTTAATGAATATTTTTACATAAAGTAGCGCTCGGGGACAAGAAATTGTTCGTAGTTTAGCAGGAGTTGTTTTTAATAAACGAACTGTTTCATATTCATGGAACTACCCGCTTCCTTTCGTGTTTTTATTTGACTTCCTTTATTACAGTTTTGCTTAGCGTATGCTGTTCGTACTTCTTGAAGTGAATATAAATCGGCTTGCTGGATAAATTTAGTGAGAAGATTTTTTTAATCTGATTTAACTTTTTATCTTTTTCTTTTAAATGTCACAAAATAGTGCGCGGCACAATTTATTATTATGATTTATGAAAGACTACATTTCACACATGTTCATGGGGTTGATTTGACTTAACAGATGAAGTATGTGACTTTACAAGCAGACAGACTACTTGATTCTTTTCATTGGAACTACAACATTTTCTTCTTTATGAAAAATATGTATTTACAACTTCTGACACTTCTACCCACTTATACATATGAATAACGTCTATCCTAGAACAGTGGTGACGTAAAAGAACACCAAACATCAAATTTAACGCACCACCAAAAATATTTCAAAATTGAAAATTTATTGTCTCTTTTCTTATTTATTAACACTGCTCAAAAAAATTAGGGGAACACTTTTTTCGAAACCTGTCACTTCTTAAATAATAATTTTAGGCAAATCAAATTTGGTATACATACTTCAACGGCATATATTTAACTAAAGAACATTACAAAAACAATGTTACAACTCATACTTACTTCTCAGTTACACTTAAAAATGTAAATTAATATCGCAAAGCAAAATGAAACTGACTGTCATAGTATCGATGACAGTCGGAGTTTCTGTTTCTGGTGAGGTTTAATACAGTATATGCCCTCCACGAGCACGAATCAGTTCCTGTATGGTTAGTGGTGGATTAGGGCGCTTGCGAATACGTCGGTCAAGCTAATCCCACACGTGTTCAGTAGGATTCAGGTCAGGACTTATAGCCGGCGATTCCATGACCGGAATTCCACGTTCTTGTAAAAAGTTTCTGGTGACTCCGGCGGTATGTGGCTTTGCAAGAACCACAACAAGATCAGTTCTGTTGTCTTTACTGATTCCAGCCCAACTCTATCCACGTCATGTATAGTAGCGGCTGCGTAGCTGGACTCGTCTGTAAGCACTACAGCCGTTCAGTGACGAAGTAGCCAATCTCTGTCATCCAGAGCAAACATCATTCGCAATGCTTTGTGATGCTGCGTAAGGCGTGGTGCGCGGACAGGTCTTCTTGGTTTCAAATTCCCTCTTTTTAAGGCTCCCGTCTCCGACCTTGAAAACGCGAAAATAACCCACGACATAATTAATGCGCCCATCACGAAATGCTCGCTACCATTCGATTCTGAAGGTCCTTATGCAACTGCCATCGGAAAGGAATTTCAATATTTATGAAAATTATTTATGCAAATTTTGATATGGACTACAAATATAGAAATGCTTTCCGATGGCAGTTGCGTCTGATTATTGTCTGCTGCAATACATTATAAATATAATTAAATGTTCACTATAAGACCACGAGTTATTTTTTTCTGAACTTCTCTAGAATTGCATTCTGGAGTATTGTAGTGCGTGATTGTAATAAGTTCGAAACCATGTTTACAATAGCGACGATTGTGAAAGTACTATATAATCGACTAGAAAACACAAACATAGTCCAGTTTGAATATTTGTACAAATAGAAAGAACTACATTAATTTCTTTAGGTTGTACAATACGTCAAATGTAATAAATACGAAATAAAAACAGACATGTTTATAGTAGCGCCATCTACATCTGGTGATTTCGAAGCTTTGGAGAGAAGTTTGCTACAGTTCGCTATTTCAATTGAGACGGGACCCTTAATGTGTTTCTAACAGTTTGATCAGAAATTTCTATTCCATGTGCTCGTCTTAGGTCGTTTAGGAGGTCCCGTGCTGTGGCAGTACGCTGACGTAGAGAGGAAAGGACAAGAAATCGGTCTTGATTTTGAGTAGTTTTTCGATTTCGACCTTGTCCAGCTCTTCTAACATATTGGCCAGTCTCCCGAAACCGATCCCATAAACGCTGAATAACAGAAGAGGAAACTCGAAGGTCCCTGCTAACTTTCTTTAGTTAAATATATGCCCTTAAAGAATACCAAGTTTGAGTTGCCTAGAACTATTATTTAAAAAGTTACAGGTTTGGAAAAAAGTGTTTCCCTAATGTTTTTGAGCAGTGTATTATTAAAAGTAAAAACCAGGTGTTTGATAATTTAATTTTTTCGTTTGTTCAAAACTTTTAAATGAAATAAAACTATTGAGCCTGTATTCTTGTTCAAAGACTTGTAACTTTCCATTCAGAAAATTTATTTTTCTCAGAGTTAACATTATTTTTTAATACTGAATTTTACTGGATATAACGTTACGAACAATCGTGATATAAACTCATTTACACTCAACGTGCATTTTCAAATTTGTTAAAATTAGTAAGCATTGGTGTTCACATGTGGAGAGTTTTGTCCAAGGTGTCTTCGTTTAATGTACTTAATTATTGTTCATGTTTCCTAAACGCAAACCTGCATTTTCAAATTTGTTAAAATTAGTAAGCATTGGTGTTCACATGTGGAGAGTTTTGTCCAAGTTGTCTTCGTTTAATGTACTTAATTATTGTTCATGTTTCCTTGACGAGCGTACTTTCTCATCGCAAGCCCTGAAGAAGCTGAAGATAATCAGCGAAACGTAGGCATGTTACAAATGAAGGACCAAAAAACCGAAGACTGACCGAGCGTTTTATTTAATTTTGAATAGCAAATTAGTTAATACATGACAAAAATACCAATATTCTAATAATTTTTGCAAAATTAAAAAGATATGTTCGTAACAACATATATATATTTTTGCTTAAACAAATGGTAGTTGTTTAAACGATTGCTAATTAAATAAATGACAAAAAAAAGCAATAATTTAATAATTTTTGCAAAAATGGAAAAATATGTTTGTAACATCGTATATTTTTGTTTAAACAAATAGTAATTGTTTAAAACATTTTAAATTAGTTAATAAATGATAAAAAAACATGTCAATAATCCAATAAAAGTAATTTCTATCAAAAATAAATCACAAAACTTAGTAAAATTGCAAATTTGGGCATAATGTTGCCTCATTTTTAGGGTACTGTAGGAGAGGGTGGGGTGAAAACAAAATAGTGGTTGTGGATTTGATCTTTGGGAAGTTCTAAACAATTTCTGATAACGGTGGCACGCGTTACGTTAAGCGACTTTTCTCAAATTTTAGGGGATTTTTTTCCGGAAAAGGAACACATTGGGAGAGATCATTGCCCTCCAGCAAAAAAAAAAGATATTGCAAGGTATAAATTTGGACCACCCTAATGTGCACAACTGAACCACCCTTACAATTCCCCGCAATCTAAAATGTTATCCCTGAAACAATCTAGTAGATAGCGAATGGAAACAATTTTCCAGGGCGGAACGTGTTCGACATGAGATTTTAGCGTCGTTTTTCTTTTCTCCATCGCGTCTTCTTTCGGAGTGCGAATGGTGCCAGATACATCACGTAGCTATAAGAAAAGGTCTTATTCCAGCTCGGTTTCGGAATGGGAACACGTCCTGTAGTAGTCGGATTTCCAAACCGATATACGAAAAGTTTGCAAACGAATATCCAGTCAATATATAAAAACGAACGCTCGAATTGTTTTTTTTTTATACAGGATAAGCTATAACAAAAATACTAAAGTTATTTGTTAATTATCTACATACCATAAAATTATAAAAAAAAATATGAAGCATCCTAATTCAGGATCCTAAAAAATGTCGAATCCCCATATATTCATATCTATATCTTATTCAATATAAGCAAAATAATTCCTATAAACAAAGGGGTGCCAAAATTAACCTAACAAATATATATATATAAATATAAATATATATTTCTAGCACGTGGAACCAAGTCCTACTGTTGCTAGATTACAAGGTAATTGCTAGTTTTTTTAAAACTTATTAACAAATTTAAATAAAAAAATCTGATGTGGCCAGGCACATGAGTTTATCATACTATATATAAAATTGATAGTTTATCTGCATGAGATTGTATTTGATCGAGATCGGCTATGTCTGCATTAAAATAAAACTAGTAGACAGTCGATTAAAGCTGTGTTCGGATCTTGGACTCCGTTGACACCAGGTACACCGTCCAAATGACACTTACGTGTTTACGTGTTATTGGGTGTAAAAAGTGTGATACAATATCTGAACGCAGCTTATATTGACAGAAGTTATTGTCAAAACATTAGCGTTTGACACTACCATGACACTACCTACTGTCATTAGAATCAAAAAATCTGAGAAATCCTGGCTACTAGTTTTAATGCCGTACGACCTGAAATAGAATTTGCACGAGGTCCCGGCTAGGATACGAGCGGCGAGCGGCGAGCGGCAGACCGGCGCCGCTAATGATATATGTTTACATTGTTTCAAAGCCATATCTTGGCCAAGCGGCTACGATACGGTAAGCGGCAGAGCGGCACCGTGAGCGGCACCACCCTGCCGCTTACTTGTGCCGCTCACCGCAGAATTATAAAGGGTTAGCAAAAATTACCGGAACACCTAAATAATTCTCCAACCGTACAAAAATTCAAAAAATTGTTCAAACAAAAGTTTTTGGGCTTTAAACAGGCTATCGTTTAAATATATCTTCAATATACAGGCTGCTCATGTTATGATAGAAATTTGGTAACCTCTCCTTTTTTTAAAATAAAACAGCCCATATATTATTACATTTTTTTGTATTCTAAGATTAATTGCAAGTATTTTTTATAGGAATCATTTTTTATAAAAAAAAAAAAATAATGCATTTAGTTTTTTAATTATAATCAAGTTACCAAAAATAGTCAAAATTACCGGAACACCTAAAAAATACACCAACTGCAAAAAATTCAAAAAATTTTTCAAATAAAAGTTTTTTGGGTTTATACAACCGCTGGTTTAAATACAGTTTTAATTTACAGTGTTGTCATTTTATTATGGAAATTTGCAAACCTTTCTATCTATCTTCTAATAGAACATCCTGCATACCTATTTTATTTTTTTATTCTAAGGTTGATTCTAAGAACATTTTGTAGAAATAAGTTTCTTTGAAAATGCATCATTTCTGAGTTATGAGTAATTAATCAAAATTCCTGAATTTCAAATTAAGAATATTTTCCCACATACATACACATTTATTTTAATGTGGTAGGTTGGACATTTAATTTAATTCTATTTGAGTTGTTATTTTTTCTTGGATTTTTTATTTTTAACTCGTTTGGTTCAAGTAAAAGTTTGTGTTTTGATTAATAAACTAAAAAATAATGCATTTTATAAAAAAATAATTCTTACAAAAAAATTTTTAGAATTAATCCTAGCATTAAAAAATGTACAGGGTGTTCTGTTAGAAAAAGAAAATGTTTGCAAATTTCTATAATAAAATAGACACCTGTATATTAAGAAAATATTTGAACTAGAGGTTGTTTAACCCAAAAAACCCTCATTTGAAAGAGTTTTTGAATTTTTTTGCAGAGAATTATTTAGGTGAAGTTTCGTCCCGATACCTATAGTAGTTTCTCCGGAATCGTCGCCACAAAAAACGGGTACACACATCCATATACACACACACACACACAGACATTTTTTTGTACCCTGGGCAAAAATGTTCAGGGGGCCCAAAAAGACATATTTCCGCTAAAATCTCAGATTTTTTTTGGCACGATTACAATACTTTTCATACTACGTATGATAAAGTAAAAACACTAATCCAGTAATTTTTCTGGAACTTCGGATAGTTGGGCTGCCGTTTAATCGGGACAAAATGTACTAGATCCTGTGTGTCCCGATTAACTGGAATTGGCTGTACTTTGTTTCAAGCGTGGGATACCCTGTACAATATAATTACAAATATTAACAGTTATTAAAATCAACGTCGCAACAATATTATATAGCAACCCACAAGTGCCTTTCTTTTCCGTGAGGAGAGATGGGCACGGGAATGACTGTCTGAGCGTGATGTACAAAACATTTTTTGTCTATAATATACCAAAGTTACCAAACTGCATTGGGGAACGTAATCAATTTATAAACAAAACAAACTAAAAAGGTTTTTTATAAGTGGATTGTGCACTAGAACGTAGTCCTTTAACCTTAACGAGAATATCAGTGAAGAAATTCTCTGTAATATAATGACCGTCGTTCTACTAGTAAAAGGGCAAACTACGTCGCTCTTAATGCAGATAGCGACAATGCCTGGGAAAGAAATGGGATCATATTTAATGACTATCCCGGGGGATGGCGAAAGGAACACGGATGTGATTTAACAAAATTAAAAATCGTAATAAATGCAATCCCGGTCGAGCGCTCGCTCTAGCTTCACAGATGGGCGAGGATGCATTTCATTGTTCAAACACTCGGCGCTGTGCTTGCGAAATTGACTCGGATCATATAATACGTGTCTGCTATCAACTAGACTTGAAAGCGCTACGTAATACATCTACCGGGTGACCTTTTTGCACTAAATTGAAAGGTCTTTTGCAGTAAAATCGAATTTATGGCCAACGGGAAATTCTTCCCTATATTTTATGCACTGCCCCAAAAACAAACAGGGGAACTTTTTTATGTGATTGTGGCGTTTTAAGTAGAAATGATTTGCATATTGTACATGGAAATTATGATGCAGTTATTTTGACATGAAATCTCCTTGATACTGATTTCGAAATAGGCATCGTATCTTTTCATTGATTTAAATTGCAGGCAAAGAGCCTGTGAACGATTTACCCACCCAACTTTATACCGCTTCAAATTTTGAATAAATACATTTTTAATATCTGCAAACTACATGTCAACAACCTGGCAGGGTTAGTGTACGGCCACATTGCAGCAGCGCAACTTGTGGAGAGCCTAGCAGCGCTGCTGGTGTCATTATTGCAGCAGTCACTACAAGCATCCAGCTCACAACGCATGGCCACATTGGAGTGTAGAGCCTTGTAATACGTCAGATTACGATTTAAGTTGGTATTTAACAGACGCTCGGAGTGGCGCTGCAGTCGCGCCAGGTTTACCGCGCAAACATCTGGGGCAAACAGCCTCTTTTGCATCGGGCTTTGAAACCAAACGGTCGTGCGTGACCGTGCGCCCAAGCGTAGGGCCCCAATGGGGGCCAAGTTATAGAAACTGTGCTGTCTCGTGTTTCTTGTGCTCAACCGAAATAATAAGGTATTTATTCGTTGTCTGTACTTGCTGATTTGTCCATCTCTGCCAAATTAAGAATATCATGTTTAGGATTAGCAGTCATATTTCGTGTGAGCAGTTCTGCATTGTTGTATATATTTTTGTTAATAGATTTTATTGTGGTTTTCTTCGGCATATTCATTTTAGAATAATATAAACCTGTCCCTTTTATAGTAAAGTATTTAGCCTTGCATATAGTGATTAATAATTAGTGAGTTCAAACGTCTCTGACAAAGTCTCAGAGAAAGAACTCAGTTTTGAAGCCTCCGTAAGAGAGAGATAATTAATTCACGCTACCGTAAGATTAATTAAGATTGCGTTTAAGTCAGTTAGTACCTGTGATTGAAGATGGTGGACCAAGCGTCGCTTGATGCGAGTTACCACCTTCAACATGTGGGGTTAAGGTTAGGTAGTTGAGCAAAGTCCTAACAGGGACCCCCTTCAGTTTAGAGTTGATTAAAGTATAGTAAATATTGAGAGGGGTGCCCGCCCCATCACAGCCTTGCCTAGTACCATCACAACGCGTAGAAATGGGCATGCACAGAACAGAGATCGTTTGTATTTTAGTAGACAGGACATTTATAACACACATCAAAGAAAAGGGAGTTATCGTCTTCGTCATCAGATGACGACTTACTGCTAGATGCATCTGCAGTAAATAACAGACGCCTTTTCGGCACGCGACAGTTTGGGATACACCCGCTTTATAGAAGTAGGAAGACACATGGCGAATTCCACAGTTTGTATTACGATCTCAGAAAAGATCAAAATATATTTTATGTTCTAAATGATCATAAAGTGACATTTTACATCTTAGGTACCGGGACGAAAACAGCTTCTTTTTGCGCCCTAGGGCAATAAAGATGCTTTTTTCGCCCTAGGGCATAAAGGATTACCATAGTGATATTTCAAATATATCAAATATTTGTCATTCAATTGTAAATTGGAGGGGTGGGGGGGCGATGGCGTATAGGATAGAGCGGCTGCTATCTACGCTGGAGGCCCGGGTTCGGATCCCGGCTCGGGCAAAAATCGACTCTCCTGGTATTTTAGGCAGGGAACAAATAAATACCTTTGGTGGTCCCGTGTGCTGTCATGATGCGACGTGCACGTTAAAGAACTCTTAACTGGAGGTTGGAATTCCTTCAGTTCGACAAAATTCCTGGGTGTGTGTAGCCTGCCCTCGGTGTAGCGTCGGTGATTGGCCTAAGTTGCGGAAATAGACCGACGTAAAATAAACAAGTTAAAAAAATTGTAAATTTTAAATCGTCAATGTCAATTATTGGCGATTAAGGTTATAAGTTTGAGAATTAATTGTCTGTATTCACTCATCAATGTCAATTATTGGCGGAAAATAAACTGCTTCCGGGTTATGCCGTGTGTTAAGATTTATAAATGCTGACGTTTCGCGAACCATGTTGCTCGCTTCTTTAGAGCTAACTGAATAGTGAGTATTAATACTGAGTATTCAGTTAGCTCTGAAGAGGCGAGCAACATGGTTCGCAAACCGTCAGCATTTACAAATATTGACACACGGCATAGCCCAGAAGCAGTTTATTTTTTAAATTTATTAATACTATTCAAACGGAGGAACTAAACCATTGTAGGACATAAAATTTTGTATGTACCTCGGGCATTACTTGATGTTTATACCCTCGGCCGACTTAAAAAGCGCAAGTGGTGATAGGGCCGAGGGCTGTCACCCTCGGGGCATAAACATCCGTCTAACGCCCTTGGTACAAAAATAACTACATATTATAAATACATGCGAATGAACATCTCGACATTCTACTACAAACTAGCTCACTACTAGACATAAAATAACGCAGTCGGGGGCGCTGATGTGTATGTAAACAATCGGCGCGCGCAGATATTGCGATTGTGCTAGCATCAAATAATTCCAGGCGTTATTCTAGGAGCGAGCGCAATGGTCGCTGCGAGCGGCGTTGCACGGGTACTTGTTGCATGGCGACTCACTGTGGCCGCGCTCATAAGAATACGTTCATCTTTTCTGTTGCGAGGAGCGGTGCTAGACACTCTACTAGTTGCGCTGCTCCGTTGTGGCCGTACACATATCCCGGTCATAAACCCCCAAAAAGCCACCAGTGACGTGTACGTTTGCGTTTTTTTGTATTTTACCGCAAAAGAGTCACGAAATTCTAGCTCCTGTTCAAAATTAATCAACAAAATTGTGCGCAGAAAAGGTGTATCTTCTTCTTAAATATAGTTGTTTTCACAATGGGGAAGTACGAACGCGATAAGACACGAAGGTTGTGACACGGATTGGGGTTATTAGCGACAACACTCTGAAACGTATTTAGTGGGCTAGTTTTCATTTGCTACATTTTACGAAGAAAATACTAAACGAATAATTTAACAAAATAACACGTATAGCACCGAAGAACGGTTGCAATGAATCACACGTGCACCAGATAGACAAGGACATCAACACGAAACAAACACTCAAGCTCAAATCTCCACATCAGAGCGTACCATTCCAATTACATCTTAATACAGGTTCAAGACAGAAGGGCGCTAATAAAGAAAATTCACAACATAACAAGACAATTCACAAAATAAAAGACAATAACAAGAACAAACGGAAAAACTGAACAAGAGTGGGATATAAAAAATTAAACGTAAAGATACAGCATACAAACTGGAAGGCCCTTCAGCGCGAGAATACAGAGCAAGAATACAGGAACATTAAAATTGCGCCACAGCTATGTGCATGCGCCTGGGAACTGAGGGACACACCCTGGATGATGAACAAACCACCCTACTACACACGCTCGAAAAGTCAACGAATACGAACGTATTGAAAAAATACGAAATACAGAAATACAGAAAACACTAAACAACGACGAAGAAAAGCACATCAACAATATCACGGATTTTCAAAGAAACCAGCACATATTTCAAAAGTTTATATATTGTATATTGACCCACAAACCTGGCTACACCACCGTAACACATGAGGCAAACCCAGAACGCGCTAATAATTGCATCTACCACTCACATATAATAAGTTCATTGCATGCGTACATACGACCAATGACCATATAATCTCCATCATGATACACGCCACCGATTATAATGACACTAGCGTTGTATAATAGTGATAGTTCGTTAAAATAACGACTTCATTATTTGAACGTACTGTCATCGTTATACAACGCTAGTGTCGAAGTCAAACCCTACGTGGATTACATTTATGACAGTTCGCCTCGCCATCATTGACAAATATATTTAAAATATTTGACATAAAATGGAATTTATGAGTCGTAGATAAAACGTTGTATTCGACTCGCACACAACGGATATAAATCGCTCGCATGTTTACGCGCTCGCTTAGGGCTGGCGTATAAACTTGCCGCGATTTACATCCTTAGATACCAGCTCGTCAAATATTATACTATTGTCCACGTGACATCCACATCACTTCTTTGAACTGTGAAAACTTGTGTTTTTCCCGTTAAATTGTAAACAAACGTTTCTTAATTCATCCTCTTGTTGACAGTCGTCTACACGTAGTGTTGACAGATAGTGAAGTCACCGACCTGGAAGAAACAGATAAATAGAGGCGAATTTTGCTGCCGTCTAAATTACATATACAGCGGTCTCAACAATACGATCTCGGAAGATTCTGCCTCTGTTAATGAAGATATTATAAAGCTGATTTCACTCATATATACAGAACGCCGAGGCGCACATTTTAAAATTAATAGCGTGTATATAGCGTGTTCCATAAGGTAGTACCAACCCAAACTTGTTTTTTTTTTAATGGAACAACCTATATTTCGGCACAATTTTGAATTCCTCGCAAAATTTTACGACCATGAAAAATAATATTACCTACCCTAAACTTTATACTTTTTGATTTATTGGCATTTATATGGAATAACAGCAATCTGAGAAAAATTGGATATCTCAGTACCTGATTTTAGTTGTATTGTCCACGCTTAGATTATGATTAAGGAAGAAGCCTTCTATCAGCGTGATTACCTACCATATCCAAATTGTGTACAGGTTGGTTATAATCTGCAACAAACTATAGCAAACAGTTTTTCCTAAGGAATTTTTTTAGATGGAACACCATGTATGTAATTAATTTTTTTAATTCTACGTATCGTTCTGCACAAAAAAGTACTAGCACACACCAGTGCTAAAATAAACAATTGCAGAGATAACTAGTCTTCTTCACAAACAAATCGATTTTTCTATCAATACGTGCTTCTACACCTACATTTACCTAAATTACTGTTTTCTCGCATGATTTCATCTTTTTTTTAATAAATCAAAACATTTGATCACATCTGCAATTTAATATTATAATTAATTAATTTTACTTACTAAACAAGTTATTAAGGTATCTGTCAGTGGTAGTGATATTATTAGGTTAGATTTGCACATTTTTTGGAAATATGGCGAACTTTTCTCATGAGGAACTAATTGACATGGTGTGGGTTCTTGGCAAATGCAACAAAAATGCGTTCTTCACAAAAAGGTACTAGCACATGCTAGTGGTAAAATGAACCATTACAGAAATAACATGAGTTCTTCGTAAAAAATACATAAAATTACCGTTACAAATTTCTATTTAGGTAAATCAGTCATTTACTACAAAATTAAAATTTAAATTCTCAGACAGGTATTTATTGGTGAACGTACTCAGAATTAAAAAGGATAGCATCTGCCTGCCATCGTTAGCTTTTTATGCGCCACGAACTCAGACGCGAAGCTTCCAATTTTGGCCTAAGTATTATTAATGACCGTCGAGATTGACGTTATGAAGTTTGAATGGGCCAAAAGCGCCTACTAATATATCTTTGCAACAGATAATTAACTATACCAACTTAATTTGTATTCATTATGTGCGACGTCATAACGTTAATTCAGCGTAGGGGTGCGGTGGGTGGCGCCCTCTTCCTCTCCTCGCTTTTCGTGGGTGATTAATAAAGTCGCCCGATCGAGACAGCCGTGGAAATTGAGGTAATTCTATGAAGGGGTCGCTCGGATTTACCTACCAGGCGAGGTACGAAAAACCCGCAGAAGTTCTGGGAACGCAATTTGGTTATTGGAGGTGGGGTCAAACTTTGAGATTAGCTCGAGGGGAACATCTCGCTTCAGAGCCCAACTTGTTCCTTGGAGTGTACTTTCGTAATGTGCCAAAGAAAAATAATTAAATGGAAACTTTAGATGATTGGTTATGTACGCATGTCTCCCTTGTACAGAGTGTCTCAGGGAACATAATGTACATGGGAATCTGGGAAACTGTAAGAGCCATATCTGCTAAATGAGACAAAAGTTGCATAACAATAGACAATTCTCAGCACAACTTTTGCTTTTTAAAATTCTGCATGGATCAGCAATAATTGTAGGTCATTATACTCATTTAGAGTGCGGATTCTAAGCATTTTGCTAGTACAGTTTTAATCTAAGCATTTTAAAAAACTTAAGGATCTCCACGAATTCGGAAAAAATAAACCATTTGGCGCTATTTTTATTTAGCTTATTTTGCTTTTTTCCCGGATTTTTGAGATATGTGCTTATTTTGCCATATCCGTGCTTATTTTAACTTTTTACGGATTTTTTTAGCTGTTTATACCCTTTTTAGCGGGTTAGTGAGACGATGACAAAAACAAAAACAAACCGAACAGACTCGATCACTGTCGTGTACACGCTGAGAGTAATTGTGATTGGTGTATTTCTAGATGTCGTAGGTGTGCGCATTTGCGCCTCAAAAATCGCTCTACTGCATTGTGATATACCGGCTATAAACGTCAGGGTGTATCGAAAAAACGTTTTCTACGAAATTAAAAATTTCAAGTTCACAAAAAATTGGCACAAATGATAAACATTTAGGACTGCCGCAGGATGCCTAAAGTTTATAATTTTCTTTAAAAATTCGAATTTTTTCTAATTTTTTGTCTAATGAAAGATTAAGTGATTTTTTTTTTGGAAGCCCAGGTGGACGCACAAAATAAAATATTGAATGACAAATAAACTTTTATCAACAAGTCTTTTTTTAAAATTATACAAAAATTATCATTTTCTAAAAGTTCTATCGAATCTACATAAACTGGAGGCGATCTAAATGTTGCATTAGAGTACTATATTTTTGTATACGTTAAATTCGCACCTTATTGTTAAACGTTTTCTATTTGAAAAAGAAAAATCACTTAATCTTGCAGTAAAAAAAATCGAATTTTTAAATAAAATTATAAACTTTAGGTTCCTACGGGAGACCTAAATATTTTTCGATTGTGCTATTTTTGTGTGGTATATTTGGGTGCATAGGGACAACTTTTTAACAACTTCAAATTTTGAATAAAAAAAACGTTTTCTTGATACACACTAATAAACGTGCTCACAGTTTAACAGTTTTTCGACTTTGTAGTGTATTTGAAATCACAAAAATTAATAGCAAAGGAGTGCCTGCGACATGGATAAAAAAATCACGAATTAGTTATTCAAAACAATAAAATATTCTGCAGAATGCGCATGACAACAGTAAGTGTGGTGCCCACTTCACACTATGACGTCTCATGCAAAACTATGTCCGTTCGGACCACTCCTGCTAGCTGTAGTGCTCATTGGCTGCCCCACAACCAAATAATGCAGGGGCACCTTGAAGTCATCTAAAATCACCTTGCATCCCCATTAAACATCCCAACACTTTAAAGTCTCCTGTCGCTTCCCAGCCATAGTTTTGTACTTTTTGCTATCTAGTAGCATAGTGACGCTGTCGTAGTTCTCTTTCAGAAGTACGGAGTATGCTAGTGGAAGAGATGGACACTTGTTTCCGTTGTGCAGAGGCCGACTTTCAAACTTTTCGTGGAACTGTCGATGAAAAGTCCGAACAAATGATTGGGCTGCGTTCCGATTGCCTCAAATAAACCACTCACCATTGCTACTTCTTGTCACTACTGGTGCTTGGTTTAAACTGCTTAAACTCGATAGCAATGTATACTACAACAGCTATCATAATAATGAGGAGCGATTTTTGCCTTCATCTATCGGTCAGCGGTGGTGCTTAGTACCTATATTTTCTCCTCACCGTACACAGATAGAAATTTTTGTGACGAGAGGCACAAATATATTTATTTGCGACAAAGAATGTTTATTTGAGTCTGATACCATTTGTATGGAGTAAAATAATATTGTATTGACTCAAATAAACATTCTTAGTAGCAAATAAGTATATTTTTGCCTCTATCCAAACACGCATTTATTTGAGTTATACAAAAATGTCTATCTGTGTAGTGTTGCACACAATGCTTGTAGCACCCAGCAAATAGCAGTTTATTGCGATAGGTTTCCTGTCGTGGCATTACGTGACATTTTGAATGGACTTAAGAGGAATCACTAGAGGTAGTAGCGTACTACAAAACAACACTACATAAAACCAAACATCCTGAGCTTAATTGTGTGTTAATAATCACGTGTAATACATTAAATTATAGATAAAGGTGTATTACACCCGGTACGAATGCCACTTTTTTTCATTTGCGTTGTTGTTTTGTTTTTACCCTTGCTAAAGAAGCCAATAATTGGTAATTTTTGTTATTTTTTTTGTCCAAATCCGAACCAAACATCAAAAAAGCAATATTACAACATTTTGTATTGAGCCTTCATGAACTTGTGTAAAAGAAATGACAACAAAATATGTATGTTGTAATATAAATAAACCGTTGGTTTTTTGAACATGTGAATGAGACGAGAATAACATATTTTATAGTCGTACGGTGCAGCCATCTGTTGGATAAACACCACATCATTTTCTTCGACCAATCAAATTCAAATGGTACAGTCTGAAGCAGCAGCATGAATATGTAGCCAGGGGAATCACAAATATTGAGCAATTTCGGCCTAACAAAAATATTGATCGCATGTTGACACGGCAGGTGTAGCGGCGCCGCGCCCGGCAAACGAAAGCCATACGAAAAATAAATTTTACCGTGCTGGTGCTACGTAGATAGCAACGACTCGCTTATAAATTAGGACAGCATGTTCTTGCGGAAGTGTATGTGATCAACATGAATTGTTGAATTTCGACCAAAATAGGCTAGAAACCGAATACGAGAAATAATTTTTTGCCGTCCTGATGCTACGCAGACAGCAAAGAGCGAGTTATAAATTAGGAGCGCATGTTCCCGCGAGGGTTTATAGTGCAGTCCCCGTACGACACACGGAACGAAGAATAATCAACAACCACAATACCTACTTGCAATGTTACAACTACTAAATAATTAATAGGAGTTAAATAAATTATTACTAAGGAAATACAAGTAATTTAATTTTTAATCAGTCATTTATTTTTCGTCATAGAATTTCAAATATATTGGTATTTAGATTTAGAAAATAATATTAATACCAAACACTTGTCGCTTGGCAATGTATTCAGGGCAATCGCAATCTATGCAGGATGGTTGGATTTGGTTCGACTTGTTGTACAACAGACGTAGAACAGACGCTAGAAATATGGGCAAATTAAAAAATCAGCTGCCTTTATGTGGCCCGCGTTCTAAGAAAACTAATAACTTGCGAGAGTACCTGCGGTAAGTGTATATGTAGATATTATACGTGTAGTGTAAGTCTTTGCTAATTAACTTCGCTAGTTAATTTGCTAGTTAATACTCTCTTAGAGGTGTAAGCGTGCCGGATTACCATATATGGCAAAAAACTTTTATAAAGGTGTAAAATATTTGAACATGTATCTATATAATATATAATAAATGACTTATACATATACATAAAGCTGCCTGTTTTATCGAAATCGCTATTTTTTCTCATACCTACAATTGAAATTGAAGTACGTATACTACCAAGTCTATAATAATAATTTTGACTAAAATTTTAAAATGCAGTATCCAACTGTATCTAGAATTAAAATAGGAATATTATATTTACTAACACCTACTTGCGTCACCCGATAAAAATTTGAATTTTTATATGAGGTGTGTTTTACCCGAAAGTATCGATCTCTGCTAAGTACGAACGAGACATTCGAGATTATTGATGCACAAAGAAAACGTTAAATGGATTTAAATAAGTATCTGAGTACGAATGCTTTCACGGCGAGAGTCATTTAAATTTAGATGATAAATAGTTACCGGTTTATGCCGTGAGTAAAAATTCAAAATTACTGTCTTCGCGAACCATGCTGTTCGCTTCTTCGGAGCTAACTGATAATTAGTTACTATATAATTCTAATAATAAATGTAAAGCAATAAATGATTTATATAAGAAAAGCTGTCTGTTTTACCAAAACTACAATTTTTTTCAACATACAAAAGGTAAAATGTTCAACCATAGTTAGTAGTCAAATAGGAATGTTATAATAAAGCAATTAATTAATTTGTATCACTGTATTGTTTTGTGGAATTGTATTTGTATTTAAAATATACAAGAAAAGCATTTCAGAACATGCGATAGTCACATACACAAAATTATTAGGAAACAGTTCGGCGCCAGTCGACACCGCACGGCCCCTTTGATCTTTGCCGCCAAAGCGGTGGTATCGTTATACCACCGTTCCCCTCATCTAATCAGTGCGTTGGTTGCATTTTCTGCGGAGTGTACAGTGGGCGCGGCTTGTTCCCTCCTCTCGCGCCTCAGTTTCGTCGAACTTTTGAGGCCGGTGACTAACATTTACTCTTAACTGCCAAAAACACGTTTATGGTTTAGAGCAGCCCTCAAAAACACAATGCGCGATGATAACGTAAGTTTAAGGTTTAACCAGCTTACTTAGAAAATTATATGACGTGTTATCATTATTTTCTAAGAGTAACAAAAAGTGCCAACATTGTTTATGTTGGCACTTTATGTCTCTAATTAAGCTGAAATAAGCAGCTTTAGACTTGTTAAAGTTTAAAGGTGCAAAGAAATGTGCTGTTTCCTAACTCCACTTAAGAAAAATATGTGACAACTTGACAAAGCTGGTATATGATCGTTCACTTCATAGTTTTAAAGTTCAAGGTTTCATTTAAACCTATTCATAAAAATCTATGACCTCGTATGCTTTTTTGGGAAGCCAGCAAAACATCCCAAAAATCGTGATTTCTTACATTTTAAACCTATCATGTTACTACAAAAACAAATTTTAACTGGAAGCGACCAATTAGCTTTAGATATATGTCAACATGAGGAATCAGAAACAATTGGTTTTAACCCAGAAACAAACAAAAAAATTAAATTTGTCGACCTGTGATTATTGTTCATTATATTTTCGCGGCTGTTACGATCCAGAGTTGGAGCCTGAGCACACTGTACACTTCGTGCACATTCGTTGCTTTTCGTTTGTTTACCTTGCCTACTCTCCTCGAGATGCTACTCGCAGTCAAAACAACAAATTGTGGTCAAAGAACAAGTTCTTGACAAATCAAACTAAAAAGGCATAAAATAAAAAACTATTGCTTGCAATCGGATTTTATTGTACTTATCTTTTAATGAAGTTATCGACCAATACTACAAAACGGCTATAAAATATTTACAACAGTGGAGCCTTTATTTTAAAAAAGGCATATTTCCATAGATGACCCTTAGCGAAACACCACAATGGCAAAACGTTCAAAACACAGTGGCTTACTTACGAGTGAAGGATGAGTAAAGAATTATAGTGGACCGTTCGCGCGTTGCTTAGTAGAAATATTATATTTAAAAAACTATATTGACCTGCGAAAAGAAGATAATCTTTGTAAGTACGTAGGCTTTGCCTAACCCAAAGGGTATCACACCACTCCTGAAGAACGAAGGGGTATACAAGATAACATGTGAGTGCGGAACATGCTATGTAGGACAGACAGGACGAATGTCGAATCAAGGAGCACAGTAGGGACACCCGGCTAGGCAAGATTCAACAGTCCGCTGTTGCTCAACACTGCCACGAGTCGGGACACACAATGGATTTCGATGACGCGAAGATGTTGGCAAGGGTGGGTAATTATCATCGAAGGCTTATTAGAGAAGCCATCGAAATTTACAAACATCCTGACAACATCAATCGCGAGGACGGTACTGACATTCGTAGGGTCTGGAAATCGATCCTAACGCGGTCAGGTGGAAAACCACATGGAGCGGTAGCTCCAGATGTGCGCAGTGAGGTGTAAATTCAGGTATATAAGGGAGCCTTTCTTGGTAGGTCCTCAGGATTCAATTAGCTTTGAAGAAGCGAGCAACATGGTTCGCGAAACGTCAGCATTAACAAATCTTGACACACGGCATAACCCGGAAGCAGTTTATTTTCTAAAAGATAATCTTTGGACAACAAAAAGCATGCACGGTAAGTTGAACTAACTACAGAAACAGGTCAGAAGAGCAGATAAATACTAAAAATGGTATTTACATTTTGTATTAAATTACCTTTTATTTTGATAATTAGAAATGTTCAGTTTTTACTAAATCAGTTTTTAAAATGATTTAGCTGTTTTTTTCCTATCAACAATTTTTCCGAATGTCCCGGTAAAAGTTTACGGTGGTGAGATTGTATATTTTCCTTTAGAACTGAATTGTTTCAGAAATACAGTCATTCTACAGAATAAACACTAAAATCCATGGTAATTGTGGAGCATTGACAAGCAAAATTACCTTTTTTGAGTAATAATCCAACTCCTGTAGTACATCTACAATGATCACACAGTAGCCATGTGATTGCGGGATCAAGCTCACTGACATCGCGGACTGGCATGTTCAGCTTCCGAACTGGTAATTTTACAGTTGTACAGTGGAAATTTCCTTTTTGTGTACGAAATAATAGTCAGAAAATGTTGTCCACCTATATTTGCATCAATATATGAAAATATTAAACTTAGCAAAACCAATTATACACTAACTTAAAGACGAGGGATATGGGTACATGAAAAATAAAGAACTGGTTAAAAATACCAAAAAGTGCAGGTTTATTCTGACTAAAAAATTATTTGTCATATCGACGGTGAGATATTCAAGAAGAAAGGTAATTTGTCGGGTAATTCCGTCATACGAAGAAGCAACCGTAGACACGTGTTTCGGACTATTAGTCCTCATCAGTATAGTATACCCAAGGAGCAAGATGGACACTCAATGGAAAAACACTCAAATGGAGACCATAAAGGGGGTGACATTGGTCACCCCTGTAATAACCTTTATTGTCGTCCAGTTAATAAAAAGCAAGGTATTGAATAGTTCGCGTCATTTGTTATGCGCAACCAAAACTGTATAGAGAAATCCAGCAGGGTTGGAAATATTCCGGATGTTTGCCGCTGCCGTTTGTTGTGTAATTACGTGAACTATCGGTATTTTGGAGTGCATCTCAGTCTAGTCTGTCATAAAGTTATTATTACAATGACACATCAGCCCGTAATATATTTAGAGGAGTTTTAATAGTAACTTTTATTTTTAAAACATATTTGTACTGTACGTACCAAATTTAAAGGTATCCTCTATTGTCTTACTTAGTATAAGCATCTACTACGGATAAATTTTTTTGAGTGCACTTACACCCCAGGAAATTTATTTTGTACTTACGGGACTGGGTTTCAAACTACATTTAATACATGAGCTTCCGATAGAGACGCCGCTGTATAAATCTTGTTACCTATCCGAAGCGCCCGTGTCATAAATGAAATCGATGGAGGCTCCACTCCTGGTGGTCAAGAAAATGTAACAGAAATCCCGAAGATGACTAGCAACCAAGAAGGTGTTCCGTCTTGAAGGCGTTCTGCACTTTTGCTGACTAAGCCAATTACGTGCGCCAATGTGATTTCACCCGTCGAACGCGCTGGGAAAATCGGGACGAACGGGCACTAATTGATTTTTCTCCTCCCTCTCGGAAGGAAAAAAACTGGATCAGCACAATTTGTTTTCGGTGTAATTAAAATTGATTGAATGCCATAAGTTCGCTAATCATTTTTGGTAAGAAATTTACATACAAGTGTAATTAGATGTCAAGTTGGTCTTATCTGGTCTTATAGCCCTTTCAATTGTTGTATATACAGGGTCTCCCACGACGAGCTGCCATTAGAAGTTTATGGTGAATAAAATAAAATAAGAAATTGAAAATTTGCGGACTTATATTGTTGGAGGTTCTCCAAATACTTCTAATGGCAGCTCGTCGTGGGAGACCCTGTATAATCAGCGTACCCAAATCTCTGTCTAATAACGAATTTCAGCTAAATTGAAACTAGTGATAAGAACTGATGTCCGCCATATTCCATCCGCCACTTTGATTTTTTGTTTATTTATTTCGGAATTATAATCAGCTACTCCAAATCCCCACAATAACTTAATTTCCTCTTAACGGAAAATAGTTTTCGAACAAATGTCCGCCATGAACATTTTGTTTTTTTTTAACTTAGAATTTAGATTTATAATCAGCGACGTCAAATCCTCCCTAATACCGACTTTAAGCTAAATTGAAAATAATTTAAGGATTGATGTTCGCCATATTGGATCGGCCATTATCTTTTTTCAGGTTTTGATTTCGGATTTGTAATCGGCGACCCTTCAAATATTAGATTACCGAGTTTTACCTAGATAGAAAATGTTTTCGACTTTCGGCCGGGTTTTTGGGAATTTTTCACACTGTGGCGGGCGTTGGATGGATAAAATACTACAACCCATAGTCATTTGTTTTTATTCATCGGGTGATGTCCAATTTCCGATTATGTAAGGCTAATCACCTGGAAAAGTGGTAAAATTACTTTCAACGTTGTTACTGTATGTATCACATTCAGTCTTCATCTTCGTTAATATGGGAGGTTAGGAAAAAAAGGTAGGTAGTTCTAAGAAAATAAAGTACTTTTTTGCTGTGCACATTAAATCAATAAAGCGAACACATGCAGCTATTTTATTCTAGCAGTTAATTTATAGGGATAATTTGAAATTCTCCTGAAAATTACTGTTCATGCGTATACGAATGAAACGGATATATTTTTAGAATTGTTTTGTCAGAAAGGCCTCAAAGAACGATCGATATGCGGATATGTTGTGGTGCTTTCAGTTTCATAAACAATCTATCATAGTGTTAGTGGATGGGCACTATTAATACATGCCTGAAAAACTTTTACGGGAATTATATCCGAATGTACCTACCATGTATTCTGTGAACTAAAATAAAAACTAGAATATAAAAAACATCCAGCTATTCCCGGCGGTGTATGGGAAGTTCCATTTAATACAAGCAGCGCGACCGTATAAATCACACAAACTTTTTAAACTCTAACCGGCAGTTTAGCTTTCCCGTTGCGTTGTAGTCAAATTATATGATAAATTAAGTTAAATGGAAATATGAAAAAGCATGTAACAGCAACTTTACGACTGGACCGTAGCTAATTATGGAGGTATGGTTTATCCTATTAAACGGAACCTGCATATTCCGAGATCTGTATCTATATCGTCCTTATTCAAGCGCTGCACTCTCTGCGACATGGTTTCCACAAGAGCGTTAGCAAGTGGCGAAAGTTCACTCTAAAGGCCGCCACTGACGGTACTGCGCCGCAGTACGATTTTGTTGGATTCGACGAAATTGGAATGAATCGGTCGAAATTTGACCATGTGTGGGCAGTTAAAAATTTTTAACTGCAGCAGTACGACGCGGTCGCTCATATGCCCATATTGGACCGTGTGCGTCTCTTTGCCACTAAATTGTACAGCGGCGCAGTATCAACTGATACTAGTACAATACATGGGTGGGGCGGTTTGTTGTGTTCAGGGTTGCCAATTTAGTAGAATTTCTACTAAAGCTGGTAGAATGCAACATTGATCTGGTGGCCAAATTTTGAGTCTAGTAGATAGTGGAAAATCTGATAGATTGACATATTTTTTAGTAGTTTTCTATTATGTACTTATATCAGTTTAAACTATACTTATATATACTATATACTAATACTAATATAAGTACAGAACTCTTTACTCCTTAACAAATGTGGCCAGTGTTGCCAAATCAGTAGATTTTTCACTAGATCGGTGTATCGATTAGAGATGTTTAGTGAAAATCTAGAGTCATAAGTCATAACTCAATAATGTTGTTCTATACTATCTTTAATATTTCTATAACAAATATTTATTTTATACTACGTATATACATTATTTCGCATAGGTGATTATAATGTTGGTAGATTTAGTAGAATTTCTGTAGAGCTAGTTGAGAAAACTAGACTTTAGTCGCTAGTGGAATTTTTAACAGAGTCGTTTAGATTGTCGTTAAATTTATTGGATAATATTACACAGTTAGTCAAAATTATCGGAACACTTAAATAATTCTCCAACCGTAATAAAATTACAAAAAAAAATCTAACCAAAGTTCTTTGGGTTTAAACAATTTCGCGTTTAAATATACTCTTAATATACAGGAATATTCATTTTTATTTTTATATATATTGTTTTATTCTAAGATTAATTCTAAGATATTTTTGTTGGAAAATATTCCTAATTTGAAGTTCAGGAGTTTTGATTAATTGATTATAACTCAAAAATGATGCGTTTAAAAAAATGATTCCGACAAAAAATATTCTTATAGAATTAATCGTAGAATACAGAAAAGAAAATATACACGGTGTTCTATTAGAAAAGCGAAAGGTTACCAAGTTTCTACACAGAAACTGTAGCTGCAATTAACAATAAATCTTCTTCGCTGTCCGCCATCTTTACTACACGCTGTCATGGCAGAGACTGCCGGGTTGGATCGTGAGTGGCCGCTAAATGTATACTGCGAAGTTGTACAACGCCGCAGTACGATTTTGTCGTACTGTGGCGGGCTTAATAACGTACACATTGAATGCAAAGACATGAACAAAAACATGTAAATCGAATTCAAAGGCATGAGTATATTTGGACAGCTACCCCCTTTGTAAACGCTACCTTAATTCGAATGTACATAGTACTTTAGGGGACTACTGGTCCCCGATTATGTTAGACCATAAATTATGGTTATCAAGCGTATGAAGGTAAGTTAAATACAAGCTAAGAGAATCTTTACTGAACTATTGTTAGCGAATATTTAAAGATGAAAGAAAATTTGGAATCAAGCCCTTAATTAATTTTATCCAGCAAAAATGGCAGTTAAACACGAAAATCGAGATACGTGACTGATCTCACAGACCTGCCCGATAGTTTAGCCATAGTATTATTTCGTATCGCATAGTGACAAAAACTAACGGTAACAAGTGAGTCAAATCACTTAGGTAAATACAACAGTTGCCAAATATCTGAAGTAGTCCTACAAATTAAAAAATCTGATGTGGCCAGGCACATGACTTTATCAACTATATATAAAATTAATAGTTTATCTGGATGAGATTTGATCGAGATCGGTCGTGCCTGCATTAAAATAAAACTAGTTAGCCAGGATTTGACAGATATGTTTATACTATTGACAGTAGGTATTGTCAAAACATCAACGTTTGACACTACCTACAGTCATTAGAATGAGAATATCTGTCAAATCCTGGCTAACTAGTTTTAATGCAGACACAATTTCAATCAACTAGAATTTGCTCATAGAGCTAAACTAATAATTTTACCAAAAAATTTCATAGACATAAATTATACAAAAATCCTCAACTTTAACTATTTTGACGAAATAACATAAATCGCGGCTCATGTGCAAAATCCTTGAAAAATGCTTAGAGTAAACATCCAGTTCCTTTTGACCCGTTTCAGCCAAAAGCTTTTCACCTCTGAGTTTGGTTATGAAACTTCTAAATATGAAGTTTTGTCCCGAATCGTGGTCACAAAAAAACGGGTACACACACACACACACACACACACACACACACACACACACGCACGCACGCACGCACGCACGCACGCACGCACGCACGCACGCACGCACGCACGCTCACGCACACGCACACAGAGACATTTTTTTGTACCTACGTCAATTATGTTCAGGGGGCCCAAAAGGACACATTTCCGTTAAAATCTCAAAAAATTTTTTCGGCACGATTACCATACTTTTCCAGTAATAATTCCTAACTCTATTTATATTGTTATATTGGTAAAATATTTCTTGGTACCTCCACTCCAGTATAGGGTTTAACGAAACTAGACACCAAAACTAGGTAGAACAGCGCAGATTGAGATCTGGTGGAGTCGCCTGGTAACATCAAAATACTAAAATTTAATCAAATACGCGGGGAGGATTTGTTTTTATTTATTAATAACGGGCACATTATTCTTAAATTTTAAGTAATCCAGTAGAATTCTATAATATCTTCCAAATGTTAACCAAACCAAGTACCATAATACAAACACTTCGAAGAAAAGAAAGCTCAACTAATTGTTGTGAAGGAATTAATGTTGTTGAAGGAGCGGGAAAGTAAAATATCTAAGAATGAGAATATGGTCCAAATTTGTCAGGTACGTATAAGGCTAGATAAATGGCTTGGCGTTTGTATTGCCTGGAAGTAGATGTTGTAAAGCAGAATACTTGCTACTAGTAATGATGGTCTACGTATTTACTGTCAGGCAGTCTAAATTTCAACCTGTCGAAACTGTAACATGGGGCAAAAAAAAGCAGCACAAATTTTCAATTGGTCGTATTTACAATAATATTTTTTCAATTCAAATATTTCATTAAAAAACGAATTGCTTTACAATAACAGAGTATTTTAGTATAATGTTACTTTATGCATGGCTATGAACCAATTCTGATATCGGGTCAATTTCATGTGAAATGAAGGGTGTCTTAAAATCATCAGGTGATACCAGTCAGTGTTAAAAGCTCCAAAAGGCAACGTAAAAATTAAATTTAACTGATCCGCCAAATTTTGTTCCACAAATTTAAAAAATATTCGTTCCCACATTTTCTCTTACACTATGTGACATATATATTTCATGAAAAAATTTTTTAATCTGCAGTCAAAAATGAAAAAGGCCGACATTGTGAGAACGTCAAGTAAATTGTTGGGGCACCATTAAGTGAAAGCTTAATTTATTTATTTTGGGTTTTACCACTACATTGATATATATATATATTTTTCTTCAAAACTATGCATTATATGACTGTTGAATTTTGATATTGTTTAATCGCATTCATTTTTCTATATACCGTACAACGGAAATAAGAGAAAATCTCTGAAGCGGTTTGTTGTTCAAAAAATCCTCAGACACGTGTATTTTTAATTATCAAAATACAAAAAACTTTAATTTCCGATGGGCATTTTCTTTTAATGGTAACCAGATTTACTGATTTTGATAGATCTTTTAATTGACTTAATGGTAGCATACCAATTTTATGGCCTTACATGCCAATGTTTTGAGAAAGACAAAGAGTTGTTAAAAATTTGGGTAATATTGATAACTTTTGTTTCGGAATGAAAGGGGAATAGTCGTCATCCGTTGATCTCTATGTATTGAATGCAAATCCGTTCTTGCATGTTATATATTACACAGGTTATGGTGTTTTTGTTGTTTCATTTATTGCAGCGCTCGGGTTCAGCTGGCATCAGTTAGCAAAAATTACCAAAATCGTTTTTTACTTTATCATACGCAGTATGTAAAGTATTGTAATCATGCCAAAAAAAATGTTTGAGATTTTAGCGGAAATATGTCTTTTTGGGTCCCCTGAACATTTTTGACCAAGGTACAAAAAAATGTCTGTGTGTGTGTGTGTGGATGCGGGTGTGTGTGTGTGTGTGTGTGTGTGTGTGTGTACCCGTTTTTTGTGGCGACGATTCCGGAGAAACTACTAAAGGTATCGGGACGAAACTTCATATTTAGAACTTTCATGGCCAAACTTAGAGCTGAAAAGCTTTCTGTTAAAAAGGGTCCAAAGGAACTGGAGGTTTAGTCTTAGCATTTTTGAAAGATTTTGTAAATAAGCCGGCATTTCTGGAATTTCGTCGAAATAGTTAAATAATAAATTAAACTAGAGGTAATTCTGAATCATTTATGACTATGACATTTTTTGGTACAATCAATAGTTTAGCTGCATGAGCAAATTCTATTTCATCGAGATCGGTCGTACTACATTAAAACTAGTAGCCAGGATATGTCAGATTAAATGTCAGATGTGATTTTAATGACGGTGTAGATAGTGTCAAACGCTAATGCTTTGACAATACTACTGTCAATACAAGCTGCGTTCGGATATTGTACACCGTTAAGGTGCGTTTTCATTAGTGCTAATGGCAGTGGTAGTAGACGCCATTATAGTATTTCTAATAGGATTTGCTAATGACTCAAGTTTATGTACATGCAAACTAATACGTGTCACCATCACGACATGTGAGAAACACTATAATTTCGTCTGCTACCACCGCCATTACCAACTATTGCCACCAATCGGAACGCACCTTCACACTTTTTACACCCAATAACACGTGTCATTTGGACGGTGTACCCGGTGTCAACGGAGTACAATATCCGAACGCAGCTTTAATCGACATATCCGTCTAGTTCTACTAGTTTTATTTTAATGCAGACATAGCCGATCTCGATCAAATAATATCTCATGCAGCTAAACTATTAATTTTATATATAGTATGATAAAGTCATGTGCCTGGCCACATCAGATTTTTTTTAAATGGCAACTAAGTATCTCATTTATTTTTACTTTATCATACGCAGTATGTAAAGTATAAAAAAAATTTTGAGATTTTAGAGGATATGTCTTTTTGGGTCCCCTGAACATTTTTGACCAAGGTACCAAAAAATGTCTGTGTGTGTGTGTGTGTATGTGTGTGTGTACCCGTTTTTTGTGGCGACGATTCCGGAGAAACTACTAAAGGTATCGGGACGAAACTTCATATTTAGAAGTTTCATAACCAAACTTAGAGCTGAAAAGCTTTCTGTTGAAAAGGGTCCAAAGGAACTGGAGGTTTAGTCTTAGCATTTTTGAAAGATTTTGCAAATAAGCCGCCATTTCTGGAATTTCGTCGAAATAGTTAAATAATAAATTAAAGATGAGAAATTGCTGAATAATTTATGACTATGACATTTTTTGGTACAATCAATAGTTTAGCTGCATGAGCAAATTCTATTTCATCGAGATCGGTCGTACTGCATTAAAGTAGTAGCCAGGGTTTGTCAGATTTTTTGATTCTACTGACAGTAGGTGGTGTCGCTAATGTTTTGACAATCACTTCTGTCAATATAAGCTGCGTTCGGATATTGTACCACACTTTTTACACCCAATAACACGTAAGTGTCATTTGTACGGTGTACCCGGTGTCAACGGAGTACAATATCCGAACGCAGCTTTAATCGACATATCTGTCTAGTTCTACTAGTTTTATTTTAATGCAGACATGGCCGATCTCGATCAAATAGAGTCTCCTGCGGCTAAACTATTAATTTTATATATAGTATGATAAAGTCATGTGCCTGGCCACATCAGATTCTTTTATTTAAAAATGTTTCCGATTCTGCGAAGACAATTAAAATAACTACCACGTCCATCAATATAAAAAATAATTCAGTAACAAATGAAGATCAGAAACACAAATTTACTCCAAAATGTAAATTTTGTTAATTAAAAATCGACAAATTTTTTAAAACATTAAATGATAGCATTCATCATGTACGCGAACAGTATAAAAACATTGAATTTTGATATTGTTCGATAGCAATCAAATTGTTACCTTTTGTTATTGTGATGAATGATGACATCGTGCACATTTTAATAAATCTTACGTTTTAAATCGACAGTTTACTTTTTCTAAGAAGTCGAAAACAAAAAATCGAGAACTTTAAGCAAGTTTCGAGTAAAAGATTTTATCCGGAGCTTTATATGAGTTGGTGTAAGGTATTATACCGCTTCCCTAGCCAGATAGAATTATTTATGAAGATGCATTACGGCGTCATAGTAAATTACTTTTGATGCACCCGTCCCGTGTATATTTTGCTGGGTCAACGCGGCAGTTGCCTGCATGGTAATGTACTCCCCCCCCCCCAGCGGACCGCGTCCTGAACAAACAATTTACAGACACTAAGCGAAAATTTATAGATATTTATTTCCAGGTTGCCCCATGTTATTTAATACAGTCAATTCACATACGATTTGCAAATGTTTCATGTTCTGTTATTTAGATTGAGTATAATTAATTACTGCCAATGCCCATTCACAATTTTTGCTTTTAATTATATTACACTGCGTTACAAATTGAGAGAAATTGTTTCTAATATTGATCAAAATAACTATGTTTGACTAAACTCCACCTGCTGATCACTAAAACGACGTTGAAATATTTCTATCACGTCAGGTTTCTCGAAAAAAATGGGGTCAAAATGCGGAAAACACGTGATTTTGGCAATGTTTACGTAATTTATATCGGCTGAACTCAATGTCACAGAAACTTCAAAAAGATCTCAAAAAAAAACCGCAAACTGTGTACTTTTTATATGCAATCCTCAAAGTTCGGTCACTAATGGCCTCGACCTGCTGACAAAGCTTGTTGATGAGTCGGCGGGCAACAAACAAGCTGCTGTTCATAGATTGGTTGTTGCAAATATAGTCCACATGCTTTGCATACACTATTGAAACGAAATCATTACGTTACAAGTTTGTTCATAATTAAATATACAGTCTGTTCATTTCAAAAGTATCCACCCTTAATAACTCTTGACCTGATGCGTTTATTGCTTTGAGTGGAAACACGTCGATTTAGATATCGAGGGGGAGGTTCAAAACTGGTACCTAGAGAAGTTTTGGTTTCATCCCTTTGCCCCCCAGCTACCCCACTTTGTAATTTCTAATGGCACCCTCTACCTTGTGATACATCATTTGAAAGGGCACAAAGGGCACACTCAACCATGAAAAAAAAGTGAAATCGATCGATTGGTTCTTAAGATAGACGACAGAGAAGATGGAAGGTATGAAATAACTTAACCCTTAATAACTCTTGACCTGATGCGTTTACTGCTTTGAATGGAAACACGTCGATTTAAATATCGAGGGGGAAGTTCAAAAATGGTACCTAGAGAATTTTAGGGTTCATCCCTTCGCCCCCCAGCCACCCCACTTCGAAATTTCAAATGCACTTGTGATGCATCATTTGAAAGGGCATAAAATTGTTTGCTCAACCATGATAAAAAAATAAAATCGTTTGATTGGTTCTTAAGATAGACTACACAGAAGATGGAAGGTATGAAATCAATTATTATTAGCGAAACATTGCGGATTGGATACACTGTTGAATTAAGTTACAGTCATAATAAATAAAAAATTTAAATAAATAATAAAATTATTTTATGACATGTTCGAAATGGCCACCATTATTTGCTAGGCAAAAATGCATTCTGCTTTCGAACTCTTCGCGAACTTTGACGAATGTTTCACGGGCGATTTGTCTACATTCTTGCGTACTTCTGTGTTTGAGCCCTTCGATACTGGCGGGAGGAGTTTTGTAAATTTTAGTCTTCAAGTGACCCCAGAGAAAGAAGTCGAGAGGTGTTAAATCTGGGGATCTTGCAGGCCATTTCCTAGCACCTCTCCTGCTAATCCATTTCCCAGCAAATCTTTGGTTCAGTCAATTTCGAACAGGTACATAGTAATGTGGAGGATCTCCATCTTGTTGGAAATGTAAGTTTTCTTCACTCAGTGGCCAACTTCGTCCACTTGGTTGTCCAAAGATTCGGTTATTAATGGGTCTATTACATTTTCCAACAGATTAAGGTACAATTCTCGATTCAAGTTCTCTTCAATAAATATAGGACCAATGATTTCGTTCCCAAGAATACCACCCCATACATTATTTTTTTGTGGAAACTGGGTATGCTCTTCGCGGAATAGGTGCGGGTTTTCATTATCCCAGTACCTACAGTTATGCCTGTTAACAACCCCGTTAAGGAAAAAAGTGCACTCGTCGCTGAAACATACAATGAAGATAAAAAGATAAAAAAGATAAAAGGATTTCCAATGATTTCTTTGGACATTTGTTCGCAAAATTCAATTCTTCGATCGTAATCGTCTTCACCGAGTTGCTGATGAATTTGACGTTTGTAAGGACTAACACTTTATGCACGGAACCAATGGAAATATTGCTCACGTTGGAGACATTACTGATAGAACTTGTAGGGTCACCGGCGAAGTGACCGAGAACTTCAACTTATGTCGCTTCATCGAAAATCCTTGGCCGACTATCTTTTTATTGCAAACCGAACCTGTTTCTTCAAATTGTCGGACAAGTTTCATCACATAGCAGTGCGTCACACTTGCCTGGATGTCTTGCGTTGAAAACTCGAGCAGTTCCTCGAGCACGACCGTTTTGAACTCCATAAGCGAAAATTATTTCGATTCTTTCTTCTAAAGAGTACACCATTTTCAGAAGCGTTCTTCTTCCTTATTCAAAAGTCTTTTCCGCAACAAATAGTAATACGACAAAACGTACTGATGTTTGACGGAATTTGTTGCATTTGTTGTTCCATGGCTGCCTTGGAAAACGACAAAACCGGATCCAATGGCTCGAGACTGTGTTTTTTTAATGATGCGACGTATGCAACATCGCCAAAGTTCGCAAATATTTCGAAAACAGAATGTATTTTTGTCTAGCAAATAATTGTGGCCATTTCGAACATGTCATAAAATAATTTTTTATTTCTTATTTTATTATTTGTATTATTTTTTATGACTGTAATCCGCAATGTTTCGCTAATAATTTATTTCATACTTCCCATCTTCTGTGTAGTCTAATCTTAAGAACCAATCGATCGATTTAATTTTTTTTTCATGGTTGAGTAGATACTTTTGTGCCCTTTCAAATGATGTATCACAAGGTAGGGAGTGCCATTTGAAATTTCAAAGTGGGGTGGCTGGGGGGTGAAGGGATGAAACCTAAAATTCTCTAGATACCATTTTTGAACTTCCCCCTCGGTATCTAAACCTGTGTTTCCACTCAAAGCAATAATCGCATCAGGTCAAGAGTTATTAAGGTTGGATACTTTTGAAATGATCACACTGTATATTTTTTTCATTTCCCTGCGATAATATATACCGTGTCCGGTAGAAAGTTGGCATTTCTTTTTATTATAGACATTTTAAGAAAAATATTTTTTAAAGCTTTTGAATTGTCTTCAACTTAAATTGTAAATTTTAGAATGTGATCATATACAGGGTGTTACAAAACTATAAAAATACTCTTAAGTAATGTACCTTTGTGTTGAAAGCTATGCATAATTGTTATTTGTAAAAGTACTTAGAAATATTAGAGCTCATAACATGAAATTATAATCACCTTCTTCCTCGTATATACCGGGTGTTTTTTTTAGTAATTAATATTTTTATTATCATCTTTCTCATAAAATTATATTCCTCATAAAAGTGTCTGGATTGTATTTTACCAAAAATGCAAATATTAGAATGTATGTATTTGCTTGCATGTACCGGATGTTACCTAAAGTATGTATAAACACTGAAGAGTAAAATATGTTCAAAGCTATGCAAAAATGTTATTTGAAACAAATATTTGGGAATATTAGAGGTTTTTAAATACGTAATCATAATAACCTTCTCCGTTACCTATACCCGGTGTTGCTAAAAAGATGAATATGACATAAGTAAGGTACATTCACCTTATGTAAAAATATTATTTGAAAACATATTCTAAAATACTAGAAGGCATTAAATATGAAATTTGAGTCACCTTCGACGTTCGATATACCAGGTGTCCATGCAACGACGAAGAGTTTCGGATTCTGATTTATCAGAACCGCATTAAGTCATCAGTAAATACTAATTTTTCAACGCAGGTGGCTGTGATTTTATATTTCATAATGATTTTTGTTTTAAACTGTGTTTCCAAATACCAATTCTTGGTAATTAATACAGTCAATTTGTGCTCAAAATGGCCTCCAGCGGGTAAGTTGTGGAGAAGTTTTGATTTCTTCCTTTTTATATGTTATATTTTTGCGTTGGTGAATCAGAATCTGAGGTTTGCTAATACTTAATAATATTTAACAATTTTGTGACGTAACATTGAAGAAAATGCAAACAAACAAGGTTAGGTTTGTTCTTCGACCTACCGTTCGGGCTTAAGTGATATTTTTTATCGGCGTATTTTATCTGGCTGCGCAAAACTCAAAAACTCTAATTTGTTATTAAAGGTTGTCAATTAGTGACTTTTTCCCAGTTCTCTGCACATAATTTATTGATATGGTATATGTAAAGGTGCTGGTAACTTTTAAAAAGTATATATATTTTTAAGTCATGTACTGAAGACCGAATTGAGACTGGATTTATGACAAATTATATCTAACAAATGTCATAGGCCTCAGTAGCTCAGATGGGAGAGCATTGTGCTAGAAACGCAAAGGTTCCTGGTTCAAATCCAGGCTGTGGCTGTAATTTTTGATGTATTTAAAATTTACATCCCGCCTGTATGTCACCATATTATTAACTTATTTAGTATTTTATTGAATGTTGCGTCACGAAATTTGGTTAACAAATCTCAGATTTGGATTTAGCACTCCAAAAAAGACATAAAAACTACCCCACAACTTTCCTGGTAAAAGCACAATTTGCTTGATTAAATGTAAATGTACTTAAATGAATTCGTAAAAGGTACACCAATTAAACAACATTTAAAGCGAAGAAGCCAACATTTTCTTTGATATTATTAAGTAATAAAGAACTATTCCATTTGTTGCACATTCTCTGGGTCACATTGTATATTCAAGAATAAACGACTCTAAATGATAAATATTGCTCGGGTCGTGCGTGACCTTCAGGTATCAACACAATTACAGTGACCAATCTATGAAAACGTGATTTTTTTTCGTTGGACCCTCAAACTAGCGTAGTCGGCACTTCAATACCACTTGCGAGTAAACTCCGGGATTTTAAATAATAAGTATATCCTTCAAGGATTACTTTGAGACCCTTTTGAAATCTCCCGATTATTGGCTTACGTCGCAAAAAATACGCAAACTTTGAAATAATCACGCATTTTTGGGGGTTTGACACCGTTTATCCCAAATGTGTGACGTGATGGAACCCTCTTGTCCATGACAATTATACTACTTATTATATTACCCTTCGAAATAAATGATAACGATTCATGTTAGAAAATCTTGTCAGCCAGTGTTGTCAGACTTATCAATGTCTTCATTCCAAACCTTGAGTGCTACTTTAGCCTACTTTAGATCTATGAAGACGCATAGCACAATCTGTCTATTATCTATTCTTGATTTTATGTCGTTAGTTAGGTCGGGTACGGCTGATCTTGTGCTGGACATTTTTTGGAAGCCATATTGTTGCCGGTTTGTTACTATGTTTTTTGATATGTTAATAGGACTTGTTAATTTAGTCGTCTGAGAATGATGCTTTCTAATATCTTCTAATATCTAATATCTATTGGTCTATAATTTTCGACTTAGTCTGTTTCTTCGCCTTTGAATATTGGTTTTGTAATACTGCATTCGGTAGTCTAGTAAGCACAGGTATTAGTATTTTTTATTTTCTTTGGTAAGCTTTATTGTGTCAAATCCAGGTGCTGCTTTGAGTTTTCCATCATTTATTATGCCGCTAATTTTTTATTTTTATTTGCTGCTCATTTGTTTCGTATAGTACTGCGTCTGGGTACACACAGAAAAGTGATCTCACGAACGAAGAGAGAATTACTTGGATGAAGTAGTTGGTAGGTTCGTATATACGCGACAGATTATTGACTTCAACCAAGACATGTTATTTCTTGGAATAATTACTAGATTTAAGAAAGTTGTTACTCTGGTGAAGGAAGTAAACAGTCTTCAATTAAGTGTATATTTGTATTCCCGGTAAATATTTTTAGCTACTTCATGTAAGAATTTTAAAGATTTGGCACAAATACGTTTTCTATTGCTAATTAACAAGATAGGTATGTTATATTTACTTACTCTTTCTAACCTGTTGCGTGCCTTACATCAAATTATTCCGTGTTGAAACGTTTGTTGTAAACTCATCACAAGGCACATCCCCTACGGGTACTTAGTTGTTGTTTTCGTTCTAGGTTTCGCTTCTTTACGGCGCCAGCACCACGCGCGGGCGCGCGAGCCTTGACAAAATCACTATGCGCATATTTATTCCAGAGAAAGAGATTACTTTAAAGAAGTGAGAATCACTTGAGTTAAATAATTGGTGGGTTTTTATTCAGTAAACAATACGTACTTATATTAAATGTCTTATATTTTCTTGGATCATGTAACTACGCACTTGGATGGATTTACTATTACTTCGTTGGAGAAATTGACATTTTTGGGACGAAAAATTCAATTACTTCTTTCTATACAATATTGGTTCTTATAAATAAATAATTTATTTGTCGGCAGCATTTATCTGAGAAATTATTTTACTTAGATCGAGTATGTGGTATTTCTTGTATATACCTAACTTTCTACATCCAAGTAAATATGCATTTGAATCTAGTAAATAAATTCAAGAAATTATGTTTTCTCGTTCCAAATAATCACTTTTCTGTGTGTATACCTTGTTATTATTTGTGCTTCGTTGCGGTGTTGGTTTGTGAGTGTATGTGTATCAGGTTTTCAGCCTTCCTATATTGGCAAAGTAGTTTGTTTCATCAGCTATCTCTTCTTTGGTTTGAAATATTCATACATCTTTTGTTAGTTTTTCGATATGCTTAGTATTAGGTTTAGTTTGGCTTCCAATTTGCGAATTTATAATTTCCCACAACCTGTTCTGGTTGTGTTTATGTGTGTTGAACAGTCTTTGGTAGTAAAGTATTTTAGCGTTTTATGAGTTTGGTTGTTTCGGTGTTTGTTTTTTTATTGACAAATGCAAAAATTAGGTTTACCGGTTCTGCGACAAGAACTTACTTTGACGCCACCAATTGGGATGCAGTTCCAACTAGGAATTCAACGTTATACAGACAATATAATCAACGGTTTCCGAGTACAGCAGTGAATCAGTACAAATAACGATTCATTTAGCACACGCAAGAAACAAGCAATAGCTTCCGGTGTTCCATATCCCCTGAGCAACGCTAGATCTTAATACAAACGTTGGTATATTCCCATTCGCGAAATTTAAATTCAAATTTAACTGAAACAGGGTCTGTGGCGGAGTGCTACTCGTCCTTATACCAAAACAGTTCCGCAAACTACATTTGTCTTAAGAAATACGGAGTGAATTACCGTGTACACACTGTACACAGCAGTAGACAGCATGTTTGTTGTTCTACTCTCATTGCTATTTACGGTGGATATACATACCAACATGTATATGTCGAGCTTTTATTGCAGTAGGAGTGTTTGCGGAACTTACTTTCTGACGAATACTCTCAGAGAGGCTGTCTGCCGGACTACCGTTGTTCCCGAACATCGTAAAGGGGAGTTTTGTTGACTAATCTCCCATGGGTGTTGTTGCAAAACAAGCATACACAGGAAAATATGCATTATATGGATTATACAGGGTGCAGCAATAGGATTTGACACATTTTGATCTAGATTTGTTGTGTTAGAGGAATGGATAAAAACAAACCAAATCGCACCATACAAGCTACTTCAGACATTTTTACAAAATTACATATATTCAGGCCAATTCTGTAACGACGAGAGTAGAACTACAGAAAATCCATATTTATGCCGTCATGGTTAATTTTATTCACAAAAATAAAGTTCTTCTGCGACGAACTCCGTTTACGGAAGCCCGTAACGTCTAAGAATTGTGGAAACTATTTACGCAAAAATTAAATTTGTGCAAAGGTCCACAGAAGATAGCTGCTCAGTAAAATCCCAAAATCATTGCTTATTCTTCTGGGACTTCGCGTCTGAGTGCATTTCTGAATTGTGAGGTTAGGTTATTCGAATATGAAGGGATTCATTAATACGACAACTGGTTAAATCCTAGTAGTTATGGTTAAAAGTTTCAAAGGTTTTCTCGTTTATTGGATACTAATTTAATTTTTTAACAATGATCATTTATTTTAACTGTGGTAATGTTTCCACTTTACATTTATAGTTATTTAACCAACAAGTATATTAAAAAGAGCTATAAATGATCGAGACTGTTTAACGCACGAGCTATTAGCGAGTGCGTTAATTTTATTGTCGAGATCATTAACCGCCGTTTAATATTCGAGTTGGTTACTGTTGGGGACATTATTTGTTGTTTTCTATTTGTTGTTTTCACGTTTCAAAATATATTATTAGAGGGCAAATTATTAGTGTACAAATATAGGTGTTGCCTAGGAAAAGCAACAGTTCAGTTTTTTTGTAGTAGCATAATAAGTTTTTGACTGATTCATGTTTCTTGTATTATCCTGATCGATAATAAATATATTCAAGAACCTGCGAATGTTCATAATTTACGGGTAGTGATTTTGGGCATTCCAACGACATTTGGCGACCGTGACAGGACCCTCTCATACGTTTTGGTGGCGCTGCGTGGTGACTGTAGCTGACAAAAACCCCGCAGACACACGTGAAGAGGTAGGAGATATTTTATATACTTTATAAACTTATTATCGAAAGATGGAAGCGTATAAGAAACGAAGATCAGTGGTGCGATCCGGTTTTACACGTGCTGCTCGACAGATGGCGGAGATTTTACAGCAAAAAGGTCTAGATTATGTTATTGCGGAGGCAACGTTTGACTTATTGACCGAAAAGGCGGACGCATTGAAAGTTTTGGACACTGACATTATGGAATCTATGGTGGATGGTAATGCGGAAGAAACTGCCATGGAAGAAGAGTGCATTGCTTGTGACGAGTATAAGCTCAACTACATGAGATTGAGATCTATGTATAAAGCTTTCATGGTTAGACAGGATGCTGCCGTAGCTAAACTTAATTCTTCGCAGTCCGAAATTTCAGAGCGAAAGTGCAAAATACCACGCATTGAGTTAAAGAAATTTGGCGGTGATGTTCGAGAGTGGTTGGCATTTTGGAGCCAATTTAAAAATGTCCACGAAGACAATGTCAAACAATGTCAAGTTGTTAACCTTGTATGACAAGCTGGAAACTCAACTAAGGGCACTGGAGACATTAGGTGTTACGACCGATACGTGTGCTGCCATGTTGTTCCCGCTTGTGGAATCTTCTCTACCAGAAGAACTACTGCGTGCCTGGCAAAGATCGGCAGACTACACGAAAAAGCCTGATGCCAGTCTGAAAACTAGGTTGAATTGTTTAATGGAGTTCCTGAAAACTGAGGTAGAAGGCGAGGAACGCATCGCTTTAACAGTAGAGGGTTTTGGTATGGACAACAAGATAAAAAGAACAAAGCAGAAGCCAGAAGATTCCAGACAATTTACAGCTGCGGGACTCTTGAATAATGCTGCAAGAGGTAAATGCTCGTTCTGTGAAGGTAACCACGACTCCGAGAAGTGTTTTAAGGCTCAGAAGATGACCCTCTACGACAAGAAGAAGGCTCTGAGTGCCAAAAGAGCATGCTTTCGATGCGCACAGGTGGGTCATCTTAGCAGAAAATGTCGCTCAAAATTAAAATGTGTTTTATGTGGAGACCAGCACATAATTTTGATGTGCCCAGATTTAAATAAGTCTCTCTCAGAACCAAATAATACCAACGACCAAGGTTCGAATCAGAAAACAGAAGTTTCAATGGCTAATCATTCAGACGTACACGTTTTCCTGCAAACCCTTGTTGTGAAGGTAAAAAGTAATGATGGTGAACGGAAGATTCGAGCAATTATCGACACTGGATCCCAGCGGTCATACGTTTTAAGCTCGATAGCTACAGAAATGAAGTGGAAGCCAAAGCGAACCGAACGAATTGTACATACATTATTTGGCGGATCACGCACGAATGAGCAACAACATAGCTGCTATGATCCATCAGCTTAGATGGTGAATTTGCTTGCAAATTTGAAGCTTTCAATCAACCCGTTATTTGTGCTGGTATTTCCAATGTGTTTAATGGTGTTTGGATCAAACAATTAAAGGACATTGGCATCAACCTAAGCGATACCGGTAACGTAGATGACATTTCGTTGCTAATTGGTGCAGATGTAGCAGGAAAGCTGTTCACCGGTAAGAAGCATGAGCTTAAATGTGGACTAGTGGCACTTGAGACGCTCTTAGGATGGGTATTAATGGGTAAAGTGCCAACTGCACAAAGATCTGGTAATACTACTATGACGGTAACTTCATTACTCACAAAGGATGCGTCTATCTCCACGTTATGGTAATTAGACGTATTGGGCATTACGGACCCAGGAGATAGGAAGTCGAAAGTTGAGATGGAAAATGACATCAAGCGAATGTTTACTGAAACAGTAACAATGACCGATGATACACGCTACGAAGTTCATTTACCATGGAAAGAAGGACACCCACCGTTACCTTCAAACTATATTATTGCCAAAAAGCGATTGCAACATGTAGACAGGAAATTACGCTTGTCAGGGGATTTCATGAGATATGCTGAAGTCTTCTGCCAATGGTTATCGGAAGGAATAATTGAACAGGTGCCTGAGGATGAAGTGGATAGTCCAGGTCATTATTTGCCACATCGTCCAGTCTTTAAGGAGACCAGTGCAACCACCAAGGTACGACCAGTGTTTGATGCTTCAGCCAGAGAAAAGGCCAAACCATCACTGAACGACTGTTTGGAGAAAGGCATCAACCTGATTGAATTGATTCCTTCAGTATTGCTGAGGTTTAGATCAGAAAGGATTGGGATAACATCCGATATTAGAAAAGCTTTTCTGCAAATAAGCCTTAACAAGAAGGATCGAGATTTTTTAAGGTTCTTATTGAAGACCGAAAATGGTGAAGAAAAAATATATCGACATAGGCGAGTTGTATTTGGAGTAAATTCGAGTCCGTTTCTATTCGGAGCAACCATAGAACACCATTTAGAAAAATATGGTCAGGATGGTGAGAGGAACGATGTTTATTCACAAGCAACCGTGAAGAGATTGTCAAAGGGATTTTATGTGGACAACTGTGTCACCAGTGTACCAGATTTGGTTACAAAAAATCTGTTTATTAAAGAAGCTACCTCCCTAATGTCTGAAGGTGGATTTGACTTGACAATGTGGGAGTGTAGTGGAGAAGGACAACCTGAAACGAATAATGTTGTACCGTTATTAGGATTGGTCTGGAACAAAGTCAAAGATGTGCTTGTTTTGAGTCCGACGGAACAGCCATCAAATGAGACAATAACAAAAAGATACATGCTTTCTTGTGCTCAACGTATTTTTGACCCAATCGGTGTTACATGGCCGACAACATTGTATCCAAAATTGCTTTTGCAAGATATGTGGAAAAGAGATATTGGATGGGACACCGAGGTAGACGAAGAAACCACCAAGGAGTTTCGTAAGTGGATAAATGAGTTGACATACATTTTTCGAATTGAAGTTCCGAGATGGATAAAAACTGGAACAGATGAGAGTCAACATATGTCATTACACACATTCTGCGATGCTAGTGGAGTCGCATATGCAACAGTATCATTCCTGAGAGTTGAAACAAATACAGGAGTTGAAGTCCATCTTATTCAAGCTAAGTCAAGGGTGGCACCGATCAAGAAGATATCGATACCGAGACTAGAATTATTGGCTGCAACGATTGGTGCTCGGTTATGTACGCGAATATTAGAAGCCATGAACGCTACAATTGATTCCTATTTGTGGACGGATTCCACCACGGTTTTGAGTTGGATTCGACGCCGTGAAGAATGGCCAACCTTTGTTTGGAATCGAGTGAAGGAAATAAAGGAGCTGACTTCTGTTCAATCTTGGAGACATATACCAGGCGAACAAAACCCTGTTGACTTACCATCAAGAGGATGTTCTCCCAGACATTTATATGAATCAAAATGGTGGGAGGGGCCTAGATGGCTTTTAAAACATCCAAATGAATGGCCAAGTGCGGATAAAGATGAAGACCATAATGAAGATGATATAAATACTGAAAAAAAGAAGAAACTAGTAACAATGGTGAGTATTGGCAAAACGGAATGTTTTTACCAATATTTCTCAAAGTACAGAAGATCTGTTAGATTGGTTGCTTGGATACTTCGTTTTGTCCATAATAGTGCTAATCCCGAAGATAAAACAAAAGGTGACTTGAACAGCGACGAAGAAGAACGAGCAGAGAGGAAGCTAATATACGTAATTCAACAGGAATCTTTTTCAGAAACGGATGGCAGATTGTCTACAATGAAGGTCGTAAGGAACAAAGATGGTATCTTAATGCTGGAGTCGAGAGTGGCGGCCAGAGAAGATTTGAATACCTTTCGTTATCCCTATCTGCTTCCTGGAAAACATGAATTAGTGGAGAGACTGATTTTTGACCGTCATATAAGATCTGGACATGTTGGACCAAACGTATTTATGAACCAATTGAGAGAACGATTCTGGATACTTGGTGGTCGAAGATCCATTCGTGCTGCCATCAGAACTTGTGTGGTATGCAAGAGACAAGTAGCAAAGAGAGCTGAAAAACAATCGCCACCCCTTCCTTTGGACCGTGTCAGAGATGCTGCATGCTTCGAAATTACAGGAGTGGACTTAGCTGGACCACTATATCTTCGTGATGGTAGAAAAATTTGGATATGCCTCTTCACGTGTGCCGTTTACAGAGCTGTACATTTAGAAATGGTGGACTCCTTATCAACCAGCACCTTTCTCAGAGCACTGCGACGATTCATCGCCCGACGTGGAAGACCTCGCATTATTTACTCCGATAACGGTACCAATTTTGTCGGAGCAGAGAACGTGCTGTCACAAGTAAATTGGGTAGATATCGCAAGTTTTGCCAGCGCCCAGAGGATCCGTTGGCGTTTCAATCCTCCTTCGTCTCCATGGTGGGGAGGATGGTGGGAGCGTCTCATAGGGGTTGTGAAGCAGCTCTTACGTAAGGTTTTGGGAAAAGCGAGACTTGACTGTGACGAACTTTATACGGTGTTATGTGACTGCGAGTCGGTTGTGAATTCGCGCCCGTTGACTTTCGTTTCTGATCAGGCGTGCGAACTTGTACCGTTAACTCCCGCGATGTTCTTGCGTGAATTAACTGAAAGTGGCGTGCCGGACTGCGATGTTGTAGACAATACCGCGTGGGACGGACGGTTTCGGTACATTCAAAAAATACGCGAAGACTTACGTAAACGTTTTCGTGCTGAATACTTAGGACAATTAAAGCAATGTGGTGCCGCGAAAAAAACGCGCACCATCGCGCTTGACGAAATTGGGTTAATTGGTAATGACAATTCTAAGCGAATTGACTGGCCGTTAGGACTCGTGGTAGAGCTGCTGCCTGGTAAGGACGGAAAAGTGCGGTTAGTACGAGTGCAAACCCAACACGGACAACTTATGCGCCCTATTCAACGTCTGTACCCACTGGAGTTGCTGGATCCTGCGTCGGAACCTGACTGTGATCAACCTACGCCATCGACTGCATCCGCGGAGGAAGACAACCCGAATGAGGTGGAACGTCCAGAAGAGCGGGCTGTGCGCGTATCAAGATTTTGGCGAAAAATAAACCCTCCGATAAAATATCCTTTATAAGTCAGCTAGGACGTAATATTATGTGTGAGACAGTTCAGTTTTTCCAAGGTACTGTCTCAGGTGGGAGAATGTTGGGGACATTATTTGTTGTTTTCTATTTGTTGTTTTCACGTTTCAAAATATATTATTAGAGGGCTAGAATTGTACAAATATAGGTGTTGCCTAGGAAAAGCAACAGCTCAGTTTTTTTGTAGTAGCATAATAAGTTTTTGACTGATTCATGTTTCTTGTATTATCCTGATCGATAATAAATATATTCAAGAACCTGCGAACGTTCATAATTTACGGGTAGTGATTTTGGGCATTCCAACGACAGTTACAAAATTTTTTCGTCGATCGTATTTTTCTGGCGGCGCCTACATAGATTTTATTCGTCGATGTCGAGGTTATATGACCATTTATGTAATTTGACACTTGACAGTTCTCGGCTGTGTGCCTCGATAACGAAATGTGTTGATTGGACGGTTTTGTTTTACGTATGTTCGATTGGCTATAATGAAGTCGTTTGATCTGCCTACTTTTATTTATTTGTAATCATTAAATTTAATTCATTTTTTTCAATTTTTTTCCTATTCAACACCTTTTCCGTGGACATACTGTATAACAAATTAAGTAATGATATTTGCGAGTCGAAAACACATCACAATACATCTACGGACTGTTCCACGTGACCTGGGTCGCCTTCCTTTTTTTTTTTTTTTTTTTTTTTTTATTATGTTCAAACACAGAGTGTTTGTGACATAACACCTAGTCAATGACTAACAAGTTATTTTCACTTAACCTAAACTGATAAAATAATGAGTGTTTCTACAATTTTGCCCATTGGCCCAAGTTGTTTTAGTCTGACAGTTTTTACCACTCAAGTAGACGGCGGTTGTTTTCACCTACACTATCACTGTGAATACACTACGGGTGCTCTGCTTTTAGTCACTCCCGCACTAGTTCGAATGGTTTAGTTCTTTTCAGCCGACGCACTAGCGCACTGTTGTCTAGCAGCTGGATGGCTTCAATGTTGTCGTGGTGGAGTAGACGATCCTCGTGCTTCTTAGCAAATTTTGATATTTCGCTAGTTACCATCTCCATGCGAAGGTCCCGATGAAGATTGGTGTTTTTGATGTACCATGGTGCACCAACAATGGCCCTTAGAACTTTATTTTGGAACCTCTGAATGAGGTTGATATTGGACTGCTTAGTGCATCCCCACAACTGTATTCCATACACCCATACTGGCTTTAATATTTGCTTGTATAGTAGGAGCTTATTTTGCACTGACAGGGCTGACCTCCGTCCCATTAGCCAATACATTTTGCGGAATTTTAGGTCGAGTTCGTCCCGCTTTTTCTTGACATGTACTTTCCATCTAAGCTTGGCATCCAGTGTCATGCCAAGGTATTTCGCTGTATCCGCGTATGGAATATCGTTCCCATTCATGGTTACTGGAATATAGTTAACTCTCTTATTAGTGTAGTTTACATGCGTGGATTTTCCTTCATTTAGTTTGATGCGCCATTTCTTTGTCCAAAGGTTGATTTTGTTTGCAGCTATCTGTAATTTTTCAGTTGCTTCTTCGACACTGTCACTAATCGCCAAAATAGCCGTGTCGTCTGCAAATGTTGCTACTGTGCTTTCTCCCGGAACAGGAATATCATAAGTAAACAGTAGGTACAAAAGTGGTCCCAATACACTTCCTTGTGGTACTCCGGCATTGATATTGCGTAGCGAGGAGTATTCGTCATCTTGTTTCACCCTGAAGTGACGGTCCTTCAGATATGATTTTAACAGTTCTGTATATTCAGTAGGAAGCTGCTGTTCCAGTTTCTCAAAGAGTCCATCATGCCACACCTTATCGAAAGCCTGAGCCACGTCTAAAAATATTGCTGAGCAAATTTTCTTTTCCTCAAGAGCCTTTTCTATAACGTCAGTAATTCGGTGTACCTGATCGATTGTTGAATGTCGAGCTCGAAAGCCGAATTGATGAGATGGAATAGTTTGATTTTTCTCAAGAATTGGGTATATTCTCTTGATAAGTAATTTCTCAAACAGTTTTGAAATGGTTGGTAATAAAGATATAGGTCTATAGGAGGTTACATCATTTGGCGGTTTACCGGGTTTGGGTATCATGATGACCTCGCCCACTTTCCAGAATGAGGGCACATATCTTAACCTAAGTGCAGCGTTGAACAAATTTAACAATTTTATTACGGCTTTTCTCGGTAGCTGCTTCAGCAGGGCTCCTGATATCAGATCAAATCCCGGTGCCTTTTTCGAACTGAGGTTGGTTTTGATTTCGGTCATTAGTTCTTTTGGTGAAATATGGGGTATAGCCTTTGACTCCAGTGCTGTCCAGGTGATAGACTCGGGAAGTTCAGGGGTATGAGTTTCATTCGGTGTAAATGTCTTTTCCAAGTGATCGGCAAAGAGATCGGCCTTATCCTTGTTACTTCTGGCCCAAGATCGATCTTCCTTTCTTATCGGGGGAATTTGCATTATCGGTCGCTTTATGTTTTTGGTGGTTTTCCATAAAGAGTAGTCCGTAGCAGAGTCATTGCTTAGCCCCTCCAAATACCGACCAATAGTTTGCTGTTTGATTTCTTCGGTAAGTTTGCGAAGTTTCCATACCATATTATTTAGTTCTGTCTTAACTATGGGGTCTCTTGTAGTTTGCCAACGTTTGCGAACTTTTCTCTTCTTTGCTATCAATTCTCTGACTTCTAAAGGATAAATGTTGCTATTCTTGATATGGTAACTTATTTGGGGTGTAGCTAACCACGCAGCTTTCTGTATATCGCCGTGGAATCTCTGCACTGCGTCTTCCAATTCTTCGGGAGTTTTGAGTGAAACTGACAAGTTGATGTTCTGCTCTAGGCTTGCTTTGAATGCTTCCCAGTTTGTAGCTTTAGTTGTCAGAGCTGGTCTTCTTTCTTTTCTAATTACCGATTGACTTAGAGTTAAGATAATTGGTGTATGGTCAGAGTCAAGATCTAGTTCCTCGGTGATATCAATGAAGCTAGACGACAGATTTTTTATTACAAAAAAGTCTATTAGATCTGGAATCTTGTTTCTGTCAGTAGGCCAATAAGTTGGCTTACCTGTTGAGTGGACTTCGCATCTGTAGCTTTGGATTGCATGTAGCAATTCTCTTCCCTTTGTTGTAGTTAGCCGTGAACCCCAATATGTATTCTTGGAATTAAAGTCTCCCCCAAGTATGAACTTCCCAGAAAAAGTCTGCAAAAGATCTAGATACTGTGTTCTCTTAATGTTGTGCCTCGGAGGTGAATACAGAGCTCCAATCGATATTACTCCACATTTTGTTTTAACTCTAACGGACGTAACTTGAAATTCTTCTTTTTCGATTTTCTCGTCCTCATGATGAGATATATTATTTTTAATTAATACTGCGCTTCCTCCTCTTGCGCAATTGCTGGGGTGAATAGCGTGATAGAGTGTGAAGTCTCGAAGTTTTAGGTAGGATTCTGAGTTTCTGATATTAGGCAAATATCAATTTTATGTTCAACTAAAAATGTGTGTAGGGTATTTCTGTGTTGTAATAGCCCGTTAGCGTTCCAGGAAAGTATGCGAAGACAATCAGCCATTTTTATGGAATTGTTCAAGCTTGTCGAGTCTGGCAACAATGGATTTTGTAACATTTTCCTGTTTATTCAGTTTTTCCAGTATTAATTGCAGTGTTTTGCTGATTTCTGGAAGATTGTTTACGGTTTGGTCCATTTTTACCTCATTGCTTTCTATTTCTACTGGCTTAGAACTAGAGGTCGACTTACCATTTACTATGTTGGCAAAAGACTGCTCACCAGATACCTCTTTTGCCTTGATAATTTTCCTGTTTATTTGCTTTGTTTTCTGCTGTTCCGGGGGAGAGTTTTTCTTAAAATTGGCGTTTTTAATCTTTTGAAGTTCAATCGGAACTACACAACCCCTGTAGTTTGCAGGATGACCTTTACCGCAATTATAGCATTTTGCGGGTTCCTCTTTTGCCTTTGTGCAGTTCTGGGTATCGTGCTCTCCAGCACATTTTACGCATCTTGGGTCTTTGTGGCAGTATCCACGAGTGTGACCCCACGCTTGGCAATTCTTACATTGTGGCAACAATTTAGGTTTTTTCAGTGGAGATATTTCGACTCTCATTCCCATTATATCCGTTATTGCAAAGATTTTGTTGATATCTTCGGTCTTGTCGAAAGATAGCATGAAGATCGGTAAAGGATCTTTTGTTTTTCGTTTTAAAATATTAGTTACATCTAAGATTTTATATTTTTTTCGCTTCAGATCTTCAATTATCTTTTCCTTACTGCAGGTTTTATGCAGTTTTTTTACTACCACTTTAGTTGGTCTATCTTGCTTATTTTCGTAAGATGACCAGTTTAGTTTTCCTTCCTCGAGAAGGTTGGTGATTATCTTGTAATTGTCGATTGCATCAACATTTACTTTTAGTACGCCACTGTTTAGTAACGTTATTTTATACTTATTTTCAATTTTGGTATTTAGCAGCTCATATACTTGCTCATATTTAGTTACATCGTATATCATTATCGGTGGAGGTTTGTGTTCTCTCACCTTTTTTTCCTGTGAGTTTTGTTGTTGTTTTTGTTCTTGATTGTGTTCTGATGAGTGGCGTGGGGGGTTATAGAAGAATCTGAGCAAGTCGAAGTATCCATTTTCTTCCTCTTAGTATTGTTCCCTTTGCCCCGTTTAAGAATCCACTCAGTTTCTTTGGCTACTTCATCCTCATCAGTGAAATATTCCATTTCATCTGGTTTCGATTGTACCGCATTTTCTGCGTCCTTCTTTTCTTTGTCATTGAATTTCTGTTGGAGTTCATGGAGTTGCTTTTGCAATTGCTTCAAAGCAGATTCCAACTCGGTTTTGGCAGATCTTTCTTTTTGCAACTCTTTGTATAGCAAATGCTCATTTTCTGTTTTTATTTGGATGGTTTGCGACATTTTTTACACTTTAAATTGCACGCGTATTAAACGCGTACTCAGCACAACACTTAGCAGTTCAATTAACTCAGTTTGACACACATTCCGAAGCGCGGTTTGATTACGCACACAGTTACATGATATAAGTTTAGTTATATTGCTGATTGACAGAAATATATTCCTCGCTCACAAACAATTAAAACTTGATTGCAAAACACATCCGATCACTTCGACTGCACGATTACAACTATGCGTCGGAACCTGACTGTGATCAACCTACGCCATCGACTGCATCCGCGGAGGAAGACAACCCGAATGAGGTGGAACGTCCAGAAGAGCGGGCTGTGCGCGTATCAAGATTTTGGCGAAAAATAAACCCTCCGATAAAATATCCTTTATAAGTCAGCTAGGACGTAATATTATGTGTGAGACAGTTCAGTTTTTCCAAGGTACTGTCTCAGGTGGGAGAATGTTGGGGACATTATTTGTTGTTTTCTATTTGTTGTTTTCACGTTTCAAAATATATTATTAGAGGGCTAGAATTGTACAAATATAGGTGTTGCCTAGGAAAAGCAACAGCTCAGTTTTTTTGTAGTAGCATAATAAGTTTTTGACTGATTCATGTTTCTTGTATTATCCTGATCGATAATAAATATATTCAAGAACCTGCGAACGTTCATAATTTACGGGTAGTGATTTTGGGCATTCCAACGACAGTTACAAAATTTTTTCGTCGATCGTATTTTTCTGGCGGCGCCTACATAGATTTTATTCGTCGATGTCGAGGTTATATGACCATTTATGTAATTTGACACTTGACAGTTCTCGGCTGTGTGCCTCGATAACGAAATGTGTTGATTGGACGGTTTTGTTTTACGTATGTTCGATTGGCTATAATGAAGTCGTTTGATCTGCCTACTTTTATTTATTTGTAATCATTAAATTTAATTCATTTTTTTCAATTTTTTTCCTATTCAACACCTTTTCCGTGGACATACTGTATAACAAATTAAGTAATGATATTTGCGAGTCGAAAACACATCACAATACATCTACGGACTGTTCCACATGACCTGGGTCGGCTTCCTGATACTATTTTTGTCACGCGAAAGTCTCTATTGCCTGGTCTATTCCTTTCACATCCCTTTTAAAATGGCGAATCTCATATTATTTCTTTATTCGTAAACGACAATGTAAATTACGTACTTTGAGATATACGTAACTGTTAATATCCAAATTTCAACTCCTGTGCAACCTTGTTAGAGATGGAATTTCCAATTTTTTTTCTTAGTGGATGTTTACGTTGTATGAGCAATGCACCCTCTAAGTGGAAATTAAACTAGGCTGTAGCCCAATCATTTTCATCTCACTTATATTCCAATTTATAAATATGAATCGCTATTAATTCCATCGACCATTGTCCGTTCTAGCTTGTAGACCAGTAGCCTTTGAAAATGGTAAAAAGTGAAAAAAAAATAATAGTAGTATGAAACCCATTGGAAAAGAAAGAGAATATAACAAAAATGAGGGTAAAATTATTTACGGACGATCTGAGGTCGGGAAGTGGAAGAGGGTGAGTTTTTAGGGGAAAAACGGTTTATCTCGATTTTCGGCAAAACTACAGGCGCTATGGAAAAAAAGTTAAATGGCAAAGTTGTAGGTAATAAAAAGATATACAACTTTTGTATTTATACTTTTTTCACATAATTCAAAATTTATGTGAAAAATTCAAATAACCAAGTTCTTGGGTTTTTATTTTTATCTTTTACGAAAAAAAAGTTCTTTTTCACGATATTTGGTGAAAACTCGAAAATTCTCACGTCAAAATATCTGCTTTTTTATAAAAGTCGGGGGGCTTTTTGTTCGTTGAAATCTCTATTTCCTGATGGTGTTAAAAAAATATACATTACTATGTAAATGCAAAGAAGCGAAAAAACTCGAATCCGAATTTTTATAATCATAAATTTATATAAATAGCTCAAAATTGTACATAATGATTTAAATAAAATTTGGATTCGAGTTTTTTTGCTTCTTTGCATCTTTTGAGAACATTTACCATAGTAATGTATATTTTTTACACCATCAGAAAGTAGAGATTTCAACGAACAAAAAGCCCACCGATTTTTTTAAAAAAGCAGATATTTTGACGTGAGAATTATCGATTGAAAATTAGGGTGCGTTTTCAATATTAAGTCAAAATAAGGTGAAAAATAAATATTTGAAATCAACAAAATTACAGTGTGTTTGGGACATAAGAAGGTAAGCTTTCACCAATTTCTTGGTGAAAAACTTGGTTATTTGAATTTTTCACATACATTTTGAGGTTATGTGAAAAAAATGTAAATACAAAACTTGTAGATCTTTTTATTGCCTACAACTCTGCCATTTAACTTTTTTCCATAGAACTTGTAGTTTTGCCGGAAATCGAGATAAACCGTTTTTTCTTCCACTCCTTCTTCCACTTCCCGACCTCAGATCGCCCGTAAATTATTTTTCCTTTCATTTTTGTTATATTCTCTTCCTTTTCCAATGGTTTTCATCCCACCATTATTTTTTTCTGTTTCAAAAATTATCGACCCAGGTCTATATACATTAATCGTGGTTACTAGTACAGTCAAAAAATAAATAAAAACAAATCCCAAAGCATTCAGTAATTTAGCTTGCTCATTACGTCTTAGCTCCTCCGTCTGGAATATTCAATCATGTGGCTCGCTATCGAGTGCTTTCGAAAGCGCACTGAAGCGGATTCTCAGAACACCCCACGCTATCTTTGGGCCGATCTCTAAACCGTAATTAAAATTAATCAAGCCTTTAATCTTGCAAACCGTGCACCCGACCGTACTACCTTAAACCCTCCGCGCTAGGTGAACGTTAATTCGCACATATGTGACGTTAATAATTATTCAGGGAAATTGTCGACGGCTTTCCCAATCTACAGAGATTCTGCCCACTGGTTAATTTTACAGAACAAATACTGACGCGCACACTGTTGAACAAATGAATCATCAATTCGATGAAGTGCATTTTAATATTGGCGCAAAGCATCGATTTGCTAACAGCGCCTGTCATTGGTCACTGGTCAACGGTCATTAAAAAATCGGTTAGTGTTTGCTTTTCTTCCTATCAAAGTTGGAAATATGCCGTCTCTAAACAGAATATGCTCGTGCTCTGAACCGCAGAGCAGTTATCTGACGGAAGTAATTATTCCGTACGTTTCACTATGGCGAAAATACCCGAAAAGCTGGCCAAAACCTAATGCGGCAATTGTTAAAAACTCACTTAAGTTACCAAGACAAGGTACCAATGCATATGTGGAACACAAAAAACTCTATTTCTAGTTAAAACTAGTTCGTGGAGTTAGCCCCAAAGTCGACTTGTTGCGCGGGAGAATCATTCTTTACTGCAAGTACAATTTTCATTTTTACAATGGATATTCTTCCTAGGGTGGATCTATCAATGCAAGGTTAAAACAGTAACTACGGGTTTAATTTAGGTTAAGTCTTAACTTTGAGTTTACGGGTTCATCCATGGTCGGGTTAGCTGTAACTACCACTTAAATCGTGGTTAATTTTACCCGGCAGAATTCTTGATATTTAAAGCGCTAACTCCTAGTTTACGGTGGCGCGCGCATACAATGGTGCGTCTAGAATTGCGCACTGGGCGTTCGGCGTTGTAATCTAACCTAACGTTTTATTTATGAATTCTGCATGCGTCAGTACTATTTTAACATGGGTATGGATCTTATTAATAATTCTTTGCTAGTCAGCGATGATGATGAAGAAATCATCGAATATCTGGAAAATGAGCGCAGACCATCTACCGTTCGAGAAAGAAAGTCGATCATTTGGAGAGATGGGACGACACAGATTTCTTTCGACGATTTCGGCTATCAAAGAAATCTGTTCTCTTTGTGTTAAGTCAGATTGAAGAGAATATAGAATGTCCAAGACAGGTATGTTCATTTTTTCTTATTTTAATGTTATTGTGTAGTAAATAGTATTTTTTTTAGGAATCGTGCTATTTCTCCTGTTGAGAAACTTCTGTTGACTCTCCGGTTCTACGCTACAGGCGGGTTTCAAATAACAGTTGGGGACTTTATTGGAGTCAGCAAGGCCTCAGCCAGTAAGATTATATGCGAAGTGAGTTGTGCTATAGCTGCATTAGGTCGTACATACATTTCGATGCCACAAAATCAAGACGAGATTAAGACTTTTCAAGAGGAATTTTTTGAAATTGCTAAAGGTCCTCGTGTTATAGGGGCCATAGACTGTACGCACATACGAATACAATCTCAAGGTATGCACAATCTAAACACGATAATAAGTCTTATTTTAATTATTTTTTATTTTTATAGGAACTGATAACGCTGAGGTTTTTACAAACCGCAAAGGCTTCTTCTCTATTAATGGTCAGACTGTGTCATCACCAAACCTAAAAGTGTTGGATATAGTTGCTCGTTGGCCTGGATCAGTTCATGATCAGACTATCTTCAATAATTCAAGATTGAAGGAAAGATTAGAAGGTGGTGAATTTGGTAATGCATTGATAGTTGGAGACAGTGGTTATGCGAATACCATGCACATTATTACTTCACTGCTAAACCCGAACGGACGAATTGAGGAGTTGTATAATTCAACTGTTAAACGAACAAGAGTTTGCGTTGAACGACAATACGGTGTCTTAAAACGTAGATTTCCCGTTTTATCAGTGGGACTACGCCTGAAACTGGAACCGACAATGGCAGTAATCGTCGTAACAGCGGTTCTCCACAACATAGCCTTCGACCAAAATGAAGAAGTTCCACCTGACGATGCGGATGTTGCCGTTATAATAGATCAAGAGGAATGGAATGTTATGGTACCCATACAAAATAATTATTTTAATGCTAGGGCACAGTTATTGGCAGAATATTATCCCACATTATAGAATAAATAAATATTCAGATGTTTTTGTAGTCTTTTATTTTTTAAAGTGTAGAAACGAAATCCAGTGAAAAATTGGCTTATATAAAAATTAAAGTGAAAATATACAGTAAATTGCTCTGGTTAGTAATTGGTAGACGTGCTTTTAATTGATATACAACTGTAATAAAGATTAAGCAACGGTGAGTATTAATTACAAAACCAGTATACTCTTGTTAATTCGTAATAACCTGTAGTCCAAATAGTCCGAATGCCGATATAAGATGATGCAAACATCTTAATCCCAACACGGGTACAACAACGGATTTGGATTAACAAGAGTATGCTATATTATTGATATAGATTTTTAAAATACTTAATAAATATGATACTTTGAAATAATGTGAAAATGTAAATAATGAATTTTGTTAAATTTTGATCTTTCAAGATCTTTTGCCGAATTTGGTTCTGTTTTTGGTATATAGGTAGGTGTAGATCAAAATAAACGCAAAATATGTTAACACATTTGTATATATTATAAACATATACATAATAATATAATGCATATAACAAAAATAAAATATGTATAGAAAAAAATAAAATGTAATCTTAACTTTGACCAGCTTTTTCTAGTTGTAGCAAAACCAATTTTAACTCTGCTTCTTTCTTTGCTTTTTCCAACTTTAGTATGTCCATTTCCATATCGTGCTTTTCAAGTTGCTGTAGACGCTGATCCTCTAGAATTGTTTTCTTTCTCTCATCGTTATCTTTTTAAAGAGCAACCAAAACCAATTTCTCGTCAGCTAACAAACTAAACTTTTCAGACATAGTTTGTTTTGTTTAGTTTTTTTTTACTGCTGGTGACTGGATTGTAATTTTTGGTGGCAGCGGTGGGATAATTTAAGACATTTCAAGTGATTATTTGAGTAGATTATGAAGAAAGCACTCTAGTTAGATTTGTTTGTGAATTTTTGAAGAAAATTGTGTGACGCATTTTAAAGAATGCATTGTAGACTATGGTTAAAAGCAAAGTTAGGCAAACGACCCTTTAAAGAAAGTGGTGTTAAGGGCTAGCTTAGGCGCCCTTGTGGAAATTGCGCGTGGCATTCCAGGAATTTTGTTTGTTGCTTTAGAGGTGGACATTTTGTTTGATAAATGTCGATATATAGTCGTGAATTTTAGTAGGAAATGTACTGCTGGTGGCAGCATAATAATTAAATATTTGCAGTATAATTTCTTTTGAGTGTTGGAATTGTTTTTGAAAGAAATGTCTTAATTCTCGAGACCGTTCGTTGGAGAAAGTTTGAACCAGATTGTGTTAGACAGGGCTTGAGTTATGATTTATAACGATATGCAGAACAGGTAGTTTTAAATTAAATTCTGAGGAATTTTTTTTTTATTGAGTAGAAAAATGGCAGAGTAGAGATGGCAACAGTAAACAATAAACAGAAACAAATCGAACCGTCACAAGTCGATTTAGTAAAGTAAGGATAGGATAGAAACAAAGCCCGAGTACTTTGTTTGGTCAATTATGAGGAAATTGAATTGAATTGAAAGATTGAAACAAGTTAAGCTTTTATGTAAGCATTTTTGAAAATGGTGGCTCTGAGCGGAGAAGCACGAAACACACACACGCGGTAATTAATTAATAATTAATTAAAATTAATGGGTATACTCTTGCAACTGTATTTATGTTAGAATAAAGCAGTTATTAAGGGAAGTTGCAGAGTATTGCTTTGTAAGGGAAATTCAACGGCAAAGTATAGGTATAAGCAGCTATTCCGAAGGGTCACATGTCCCAAGTATCCGGCCAAGCAGACGTGTATTGAAGACCCCACGCAGCGCAGGTAGTTTGGCCCATCCAGGAATTCCCGAGGTCATGAGGAGTGGTCTTTGCATGAAAGCAGCGTGCCGTCGTCCAGTTCCAGGAGCCGAAAAAAGCGTCCAGAGAGGCGTAGGGTCAAAAACTACAAAGTGACAGATGACAGAATTCCTGTACTTTGTACGTCGATGGTGTTAGAAGAAAAATGACTACACGGACAACGCAAAGGGATGTCTTACCAGGGCCTAAGTGTCGCTGGACAACATCCACACGTCGTGTAGGTCATCTACGAGGTATACGATAGCTTTCGAGGAACGTTGGACGTCGCTGGAGATTAAAGGACCACCGATGACGCTAGGAGGGAAAATGGACGGAGAAAAACCGAGGCGAGGGTGGAGGCGAGTCATTTCACGATTGCGGTTGTATTTGAAGATGGATAAAAGACAATGTAAGTTATGATGTAATCGGACTGCTATGATACTGCTTCAATGTTGTTTTTCTTTTGTTTCATATGACCAATGGCCCGGGAATGAGGACATTCGCTTGGTTTGGAGAACCAAAGTCAAATCAACACCGCCGGACTCCTGGACCAAGGCCGAATTCTTTTGGGTTTTTATTGGGTCATATCTGTGTTTTTATTTCAGGAAATGAAAAATGTACAAGAAGTAAAAAATTTGCATGTCAACATTGTAACTAGCAATTAAGAGAATTGTTTTGTAAGGGGAGTTGGTACAGTCAGCAATTTGCTTATTTAGTTTTGTTTAGGGATAAATAATTGGTCAAATAATTATTTATCTTAACGTGGGAGGAATGTAATAAGTCAGATTACGATTTAAGTTGGTATTTAACAGACGCTCGGAGTGGCGCTGCAGTCGCGCCAGGTTTACCGCGCATACATCTAAGGGTTTTGGCGCCAAAGTGTCTGGGAAGATGTAAAGGGACAAGCAAACAGCCTCTTTGGCATCGGGCTTTGAAAGTAGACGGTCGTGCGTCAAAACGCGCGCCCAAGCGTAGGGCTCCAATGGGGGACAAGTTATAGAAACTGTGCTGTCTCGTGTTTCTTGTGCTCAATTAAAATAATAAGGTATTTATTTGTTGTCTGTACTTGCTGATTTGTCCATCTCTGCCAAAGTATATCATCTTTGTTAATAGGGATTAAAATTCATATTTCATGTAAGCAGTTCTGTATTGTTGTATATATTTTTGTTAATAGATTTTATTGTGGTTTTCTTCGGCATATTCATTTTAGAATAATATAAACCTGTCCCTTTTATAGTAAAGTATTTAGCCTTGCATATAGTGATTAATAATTAGTGAGTTCAAACGTCTCTGACAAAGTCTCAGAGAAAGAACTCACGTTTTCAAGCCTCCGTAAGAGAGAGATAATTAATTCACGGTACCGTAAGATTAATTAACATTCCGTTGTTTACGTCAGTTAGTACCTGTGATTGAAGATGGCGGACCAAGCGTCGCTTGAGGCGAGTTACCACCTTCAACATGTGGGGTTAAGGTTAGGTAGTTGAGCAAAGTCCTAACAGGGGCCCCCTTCAGTTTAGAGTGTGATTAAAGTATAGTAAATATTGAGAGGGGTGTCCGCCCCATCACAGGATAATGATCTCCTCCAGAACTTCTTCAACATCCATCGCTGTATTAGTCACTTCCAGTGCTGCGAGACAGAGGTCACATTGAAATCGTTTGTTGGGGTCTCCGGCATCGCAGCGAAATCCGTGGAATTTGTTGTTATTGTCCTACTAGTGCTCGGTGCTAAAAATTAATACTTTTTAAAACGTCCAAAATAAAAGTACGTTACAAGTAAATACCATCGCTATCAAAAACGCTGGCAATGCCCACAGCACTTAATTTAATGGTATCCAGTAAGACCGACTCTTCACAAGTCATTTGTGTTGGTGGGCAGTACGGGCCTCCACCTGTTCCACTGGAATATTTCATTTCCGTAGAAACTTTTTTCCGCAGCGCCTTTTTTATTGCGTCGTACTTCGACCGTAGCTGCTTTACTGATCTTTGCTATAAATATACTAACATTATTTACATTGGAGAAAGGTATTTGTCGGGCAATTCCGTCATACGAAGATCGAAGATCGAAGAAGCAACCGTATACGCGTGTTTCGGACTATTAGTCCTCATCAGTACGGTATAGCCAAAGAGCAAGATGGACACTCAATGGAAAAACATTCAAATGGTTCCCTACAGGGGGTGACCACATGTCGCCAATTTGGTGCTTCAGTCCCAACATCTTCAGGATTCGAAGACAAGAAGTGACGTCGCGCCGGAGGTGACTGGTACACCCCAAGTACACCATAGCCCATGGAAATTAAAGGAAAGCTGGTTAATCGACGGTAAGATATAAAGAAGAAAGGTATTTGTCGGGCAATTCCGTCATACGAAGACCGAAGATCGAAGAAGCAACCGTATACACGTGTTTCGGACTATTAGTCCTCATCAGTACGGTATAGCCAAGGAGCAAGATGGACACTCAATGGAAAAACATTCAAATGGTTCCCTACAGGGGGTGACCACATGTCGCCAATTTGGTGCTTCAGTCCCAACATCTTCAGGATTCGAAGACAAGAAGTGACGTCGCGCCGGAGGTGACTGGTACACCCCAGGTACACCATAGCCCATGGAAATTAAAGGAAAGCTGGTTAATCGACGGTAAGATATAAAGGAGAAAGGTATTTGTCGGGCAATTCAGTCATACGAAGATCGACAAATACCTTTCTCCTTTATATCTTACCGTCGATTAACCAGCTTTCCTTTAATTTCCATGGGCTATGGTGTACCTGGGGTGTACCAGTCACCTCCGGCGCGACGTCACTTCTTGTCTTCGAATCCTGAAGATGTTGGGACTGAAGCACCAAATTGGCGACATGTGGTCACCCCCTGTAGGGAACCATTTGAATGTTTTTCCATTGAGTGTCCATCTTGCTCCTTGGCTATACCGTACTGATGAGGACTAATAGTCCGAAACACGTGTATACGGTTGCTTCTTCGATCTTCGATCTTCGTATGACGGAATTGCCCGACAAATACCTTTCTCCTTTATATCGTACCGTCGATTAACCAGCTTTCCATTATTTACATTCTTACATTACAATATATCCGTACCCCAGTGAGCACAAACGTCGTTGGGATGTTGAGTTTTGTCCCGTTTTTTTTTAAAAACATTTATTCTTTTCGTACATTCATAAACACATGATACACTATACAAGATACATTAAAATATTCTGCACATTCACGTATCACGTTGTCTCTGTCTTCCCTCAATCCTCGCCTCGGGATTCGGACGTGTCCTTTCTCGGGCTAACGGTGGTAAGGGTTCATCATGCTTTTACTTAGTGACTCTGGTTAGCTTCGGGCTCTCACGTTTTGTGTTTTAGTAGTTGTTTAGTTTTTGCTTTGAAGCTTTCGTATGGCATATTCTTCATGTCATCTGGCAGTGAATTGTATAGCGCTATCTCTGTAGTTTTCATAATTGGTGCGCATCTGCTTGTTCGGTGTTTTTTTATTCTAATGTGTGTCATTGTTCTTGTTCTATGGCTATGTACTTCATTAGACTTAGTGAGTTTCATGTTGGTCTTTATGGTTTTGTTTTGTAGTCTGTTGATCAGTAACATTTTGTTTAGTGTTATTCGGTGTTGTAGTATGAGCTCATTAGTTTGCTTGTGCACTTCGTTTGTTGGTGTGTTTCTGTCAATATTGTGTAGTATTTTTAACATTTTGTTCTGTTGTCTTTGAAGTTTATTTATGTTAGCTTTTGTGGTGTCGCTCCATATGTTTATTAGGTAATTCATATTTGATGTGTACAGACTGTTGTATATTGGCACTTTTAAGTATAAAGGTATTTAGAAAATAAACTGCTTCCGGGTTATGCCGTGTGTCAAGAATTGTTAATGCTGACGTTTCGCGAGCCATGTTGCTCGCTTCTTCAAAGCTAATTGAATACTCGCTTTGAAGAAGCGAGCAACATGGCTCGCGAAACGTCAGCATTAACAATTCTTGACACACGGCATAACCCGGAAGCAGTTTATTTTCTAAATGATTCTGGCCGTGAAAGCCTACGTACATATAAAGGTATTATAGCTCTTGTTTTGTAGAAGGCAGCTATACTTTTGGCATTGTTTCCTATTAATTTATTGATGTGTGTATTCCATGACAAATTCTCCTGTATGGTTATTCCAAGGTATTTTATTTCTGATTTTTGTTGTATTGTGGTTCCGTTTATTTGAATATTCAGTTGTAATTTGTCTTTTTTGTTGGTAAATAAAAGGTATTCGGTTTTTTGTTCATTTATAGTTAGCAAGTTTGTACTGAACCATTCTTCAATCTTCGGTAAGTCTTCGTCGATCATGTGTTGTAGGCTTTCTCTGGTTTTTGCCGAGTACATGATGCATGTATCATCGGCATACATGTAAACGATTCCCTTTAGCGGTATATTTAGCAGGTCATTAGTGTATAGGATGAACAGTGTAGGCGGTAGAATTCCTCCCTGGGGGATGCCGTATTCTGCCATTTTTACATCACTATATTGTCCTCGGATTCTTGTTATCTGCGGGCGCTCGTGTAGGTAGGTTTCCAGGAGAGTGTAAAATTTTCCTCTTGTGCCTATTGACTGGAGTTTGGACATTAAAATTTGTTTTGATATCGTATCAAACGCCTTTTTTAAGTCGACAAACATACACATCACGATTTGCCTATTGTCTATTTTTTCCTTTATATCGCTAATTAGGTCAAGCACTGCTGTTGTTGTGCCGCAGTTTTTTTGGAAGGCATATTGTTGTTTGCTGATGATATTGTTGTTCTGTATATGTTCATTAAGTCTTTTGTGTATGACTTTTTCTAATACTTTGTTGAAACTTGTGGTTAATGAAATGGGCCTATAGTTTTCTACTTTGTTTTTTTCTCCGCATTTGAATATGGGTGTGATAATTATTTGTTTAAGATATGTTGGGAATCTTCCTTCGTGTAACACTTTGTTGGTCAGTTTAGTCAGCACGGGTGTTAATGCGGTTTTGTTTTCCTTTATGAGGTTTGTTGTTGTGTTGTCAATTCCTGGTGCTTTGTTTAGTTTTAGCTTGTCGATTATCTCTCCAATTTCTTTTTCGTTTGTTTCATATAGTGCTGCATCTGGGTATATGTTTTGTGTTTTTTGTTGATATATTTTATTGTGTACAGCTATTAGTTTTTCAGCAAGGTCTTTCCCTATATTTGCAAAGTAGTTATTTATTTCGTTTGCTATGTCTTCGCTTTTTACCAGAATTTGGTTATCGGTTGTTATCTGGTCAATAGTTGTGGTTTTATTTTTACTTTTTATTTGCTAATTTATGATGTCCCACAGTTTACGCTGGTTGTTTTTGTGTGTATTGAACAGTTTTTGATAATATATCATTTTAGCATTTTTTATTAGTTTTTTCGTTGATTGTTTTTTCTGGTGGTAAGTTTCTCTTAAAAAGTTATTTTGGGGATTTCTTCTATGTCGCTTGTGTAATTTGTTTCGTTCTTTAATCTGTTGTATCACCTTCTCTGTTATCCAGTCGTTACCCTCTCGCTTTCTTATTTTTTTTTTTATTTGATTTTTCCTCGTTGTTTCTTCCACAATTTTAGATAGTTCCTCAAAATTATCGATGTTGTTTAGGGTAAGCTTCTGTATGTCCTTATTGTTTTTTAGTTTGTCTGTTTGTATGTATTCGTAAGTGTGATAATTCGGTTTTGGTTTATCAGTATTAATTGTGGTAATTATAGCATTGTGATCCGATAGATCAGAGTATATAATTTTTATTTTTTCAATTTTGTCTGGTATGTTTACTAAGACATGATCAATTATGGTATGATTCCCGTTAGGATTTCTGCGTGCATAACTTTTTCTTGATGTTTTGTTTATTATTTTGTAGTTATTCTCGGTTAGAGTTATTTTATAGTCTCTTGTTATTTCGCTTTTTTCTCTTATATTTATATTAGTGTCTCCAATTATTATATGCGGTTTTCTACGGTTTAATATGTTGTTTCTAAACACATACCTAGTCGTGTTATAGGGTATGTTGGGTGGTCTGTATACTAAGGTGATGGCAGTGTTGTAGGGTTTCAGTGTTATTTTTAGTATTTCTATTCCTTGGATACTGTTCTTTGTGTTGGTTTCATATTCTATGTTCTTTTTTATATAAATCGCCAGACCTCCACCACGCGTGCTTCTAGACAAATATTCCGCATTGTATTTATCCAGTGCATACATCTGCTCATCGCTCGGAGTAAGCCATGTTTCCGTTAGACCTATTATATCTAGTTTGTGTAATTTTGATATTATTTCCACTTCACTCATTTTATTTTTTAGACTTCTGATGTTGTGTAAGTATACAGTGTAGTGGCTCATTATAGTTTCCTCTTTATTTATTATCTTTTACTATTCTACTTTACTGTAATTTGTCTATGTCTTCGGTGCTGTTGATTTTTATTCTCCTGTCTCCTTTTTTCTTTCTCATATAGACGTTTCTATCTATTGTCCAAGCATATGCGTAGTTCTTGTCTTTCTTTGCTTGTCGGCAATTGAAGAATAAATTGGCCGTTTGCACTGTTAACTGTTCGTTTATGTAAATATCTTTCTTTCCTTTTAATCCACATTCATCTGTTTTAATTGATTTAATGGCTTTCCTGCTTTCCAATATTTTGTCTTTGCTTGTCTTATTTGACAATTCGACAACAATTGGTCCGCACTCCTGCCTTCCCGGCTTTCGTTTGCATGATACAACTTCTGTTCTATCCAATTTAATATGTAGACCTTGCATCACCTTTTCAACGATCTCTTCAACCTTTTCAACACCATTTCCTTCTGCTTGTTGCTCTATCCCAGTTATTATGATGTTGTTTTTAATTTTGTCTTTTTCGTTGTGTTTTATGGTATCTTCCAGTATCTTGATTCTCTCCTTCGTGGTTTATGTTGCATTATGAACGTTCAATATGTGATGTCTATGTAACGTTTCATATTGGTGCAAATTATACATTGACGTCCCATTATCGTTACAAAAGTAACGTTAAAATGTGACATCAATATGATGTTGCATGTATGTTATATACAAGGTAGGTTGAAAATAAAACATCTATGAGGTGTTGGGAAGTGATGTTTACCCATTTGTGATTCGCGTTGGGTGGTGGTGGTGGTACATGCGTTGTCGGTTACGAGTTTGCACTTTGCGATCAGTAGTTGACTGGCTGGTAAAGCCTTGTATACACTGCAGCTGTAACGTGTAATGTAACATGTAATGTAACGTGTAATGTAACCTGTGTGGACGGGGTACCATGGCGCATTCCATGTTACAGCGAGCGTTACACTGTGTGCTCGCCGTGCTCCGTCGGCTGACTGTTTTTGTCGCGAACACAAAGGGACTGAGCAGTTGCAGCGTGGACGTGTTTGGTGGCGCATCGGCCAGTGTGTACTGTGCAGCGAACAAGCAGTGCGAACAACGTCAAGAGGCATGTCTAATGTCACATATGGATAAAACACATAAAATATTAATTAAAAACTATATTTGGCGTTTGATTGGGATTGATTTTGTTTGATAAATGAATCCAGGTCATGTGACATTCAAATAAATAAATAAAAAATAAAGTAAATAGAGCAAATCTGATCGTATCATTTAATTTGAACCGGCTGAATAAATATGAAATCGTTGATTAATGGAATGGATTAACATACTTAGCAAATTATTCCATAAACCTAAATAAACAGCAGAATGACATCGACAAACAAAATTTGTTTAACTATGCTCGCTTCAAATTGAAAAACAAAATGCATGTACTCCGTTATTTAATAATAGGTAATTCCATGTCAACTCAACAGAGTTTTATTCCTCACCACTTTGGATTTTGATGAAATTTTGTACAATTGTTGTCTTCATGTAGTTATAGAAAAATACCAAATTTTATGATATCAATATACTGGCTGTCTCAACAGTGCGATCTCGGAAGATTGTGCGTCTGTTAAGGAAGATATTTTAAAACTGATTTCACTGATATATACGGAACACCGAGGCGGACATTTTAAAATTATTAGCGTGTATACAGGGTGTTCCATAAGGTAGTACCAACCCAAAATCATGTTTTTTCAAATGGAACAACCTATATTTCTGCACAATTTTGAATTCCTCGCAAAACTTTACGACAATGAGAAATAACATTACCTACCCTGAGCTTTATACTTATTGATTTATTGGCATTTTTATAGAAAAACAGCAGTCTAAGAAAAATTTTACATCTCAATACCTGTTTTTAATTTTATTGTGCACGCCTTGATTATGATTAACTAAGCGTTCTATTAGCGTGATTAACTACCATATCCAAATTGTGGCAATTCGAGGACCGATTAACTGCACCAGATTTTCAAAATCAGTACTTGTCATTCGGACAAAATTTCGATACTGACCACTCAACTCCTGCGACTTTAATTCTAACATTAAACTACGTTCTGTTCGATTTTTATATAAATTGGGTCTCCACCATCTTTGCTTTTTTCTATACGTAGTTAATTCATGCATCAACATACATGCACCGCAAGCAACGGCACTTGAAATGACGATTCCATGCTTCTCAACGCTCGTCGAACAACTGTGGATCACCTACGAGCGGGACTAGCGCGCCCCAGCCCGCCAATGCATTGCGCGGTCGTTTTAACCCCGTCCACGAGCATTCACGTTACATTACATGTTACATTACGCGTTACAGCTGCAGTGTATACTAGGCTTAAGATCGGCGGTTGCGTGAGCTTATTCTTCCGTATCTTCAAACAAATTACCGTAAAATTACCTACTATGGAGTTGCCCAGTGGTAGTACAAGTGCGTCTAAAAAGGTAAGAACGTCTTTTAAGAGCTTCGTTTAATTGGTAGACATTAGGCAACAGGTTAATATATGTAACTGCGTTGATCTCTCGGTATCGTAAATTTCGGATTTGATTTTGTTTACACGATGCGTACGGTACTGTTTGTATGATCCCAATGAGCACGCTAATTATGCTTATTATCATTGGAGAACGTGTCTTACGTCAACGTGTCTGGGCATATATGAGGAATATGTACGTATTTACTATTTCGTTTTTTTAAGTTAAAATTTCTACAGTTGTCCATCACCAATGGACGGACGGAAACGTATGTTTTGAAAGCTATATATGTTGCACAGCTGTAGCCTGCACTTCCCGCTTCCCAGGAAGTCGAGAGTGGATGACTATTCATGCGGTCTTTTGCGGGTAGTAAGCAGGGTTGTTATGCTTAAAACAATTTGTTTTAAACCAGTGTTTTAAACATGTTTTAAATCAAATGTTTTGTTTTAAACAGTTTGTTTTAAATATTGTGTTTGAAACGTGTTTTAAAACTACCAATATTTGAACAGTTTTTGTTGTTTTTCATAAAATATACAATATCAGTGGTAGCAAGTAAAATAAAAATGAACGTTTTTTTATAACAACCCTGGTAGCAAGTAATGCTCGTTAAATATAATTCGTATCTAATATAAATGTCCTAATATCCTCGTACCGAATTTAAGTTTTTTTTTATAATACTTATTTAATTGTATTGAAAAATTGAATTACAGCGCATTTCTCCAAATCATCTTATACCGTTGTGCTGCGGGCACAAAGAAATATGTCAACACAAAATAAACGAAACCACCAAATGAAACGAAAAAGACATGTCGAACCGTCCTGAATTAAAATAATTTTTTCACACGACTTTTGCTGGTCTCTTACGCCGAACCCCTTCAACCAAAACTCACATTTCAGTTAATTACAATAGTATGGAGAAATATTTATATCACATAAATAACTTGATTATGCATGAATGGAAAGAAAAATACATATCCATTAATTAGCTTAAAAAGTCAAAGTCGATGCATATTGCCACACTTTTGCGTGGTCGGGTTCCCAAATTGCGCAGGGCCAAAAAACACTTCCAAATAATGTACTTAAATAATAAGAATCAACTAAAGAAGCGAATGATAATTAATCCAGGTGAGGATAATTAACACTCGCTTCTTTAGTAGATTCTACATTACTGGCGAGTTTATGTAATAACCATTTTCCCTTGAATTAAATAATAAGTTACATGTCATACACTTACTTACACTTCGCGCAGTCATATCCTACGAACTCGGTATGAAATGTTCATCAATACGAAACATTAAACATTTGAACTTGTTCTTTGATTTGAACAGATAATTTCTCTTTCAAACTAAACAAAAAACAAATTTTTGGTAAATCTTTAAGTACGGTTTAGATATAATAGGTATTGGTCAAGGTTCTGATCAAGTTATTGTTTTATAGTTCATATTCATACTGATGTTAACCTCGGATTTTATTTTGAAAAAATATATATTTTCTCGATGATGGTATTGGACATGTAAATATAGTATGGAAAAATGGCTGCTTTGAAAGTTATTTTTCTAACAAAAATGTTTAGAAAAATATAAATGTATTTTTGGTAATTGTGCTGCAAGTTATAAATAAATGTATGGTAGGGGTGCGGTTTTTCTTCGCGCAGCTCCTAGGCCTCAATTGGCCCCTTGAGCTTTTCCCTCACTACTATACAGTCATATCGACAACCAGAGGTGTACAACTGGTTCCCGGGCCCCATGGTTGTTCGTCTCTTCCGAAAGACGGCGGGACGCATTTTCGGCTTGTCCTGGGTGTGAACCCCGGACCTCCTGTCAGTAGGCCAACGCTCTGCCACTAGAGCCATTCGCCCAGCGCTGCAAGTTATAACTTCTATAACTAACTATAGGAACTATTTTTTTTTATGTGGATTATTTTCTCTCCCTCAAATTTAGTAGATGATTTTTTTTTCTGAATTGATCCATGCTCAAATGTATTTTGTGACTTACATCACAAAATTTTGCAAGAAAAACAGTTGAAAATATATTAGTGTGACTCTTATTATGTGAAAGATATTTAATAACTATTTTTTTTTATATTTGTGTTTTGTTTTAAAAGCATTTATGGTATTAACAAAATTAATTTTGAAATTATTCTTGTTCAAATTTCGGGCAATGACATAGGCGTTTTAGATGGATCCAAACAAATTTTTCAAATTTCGGAAATTTTTCCAATTTTTGAAAGTTTTCATAATTTTTGAAATTTAAAATTGTAATTAAAAATTAAAATGTTTCTATTTTTGTATTCATTCATGCATTGTCACCGGAAATTTATCCGCATGCCAAATTTCAACTCGATTGGACAATGGGAAAATATCGATCACGAGATTTTAACGTAAAAAAATTAGTAAAGTTAATATAAGCATAGTAAAAAAAGTTCTCATTCTTAGGTCATTCGTTTGTAGTACGATAGGTAGATATGTAAAACTAGTTGACGTTTGGACCGCATAGATAGGTAGACCAGCGAAGTCGGTAGACCGCCTAAGTCGGTAGACCGCCTAAGTCGGTAGACCGCCTAAGTCGGTAGACCGCCTAAGTCGGTAGACCGCCTAAGTCGGTAGACCGCCTAAGTCGGTAGACCGCCTAAGTCGGTAGACCGCCTAAGTCGGTAGACCGCCTAAGTCGGTAGACCGCCTAAGTCGGTAGACCGCCTAAGTCGGTAGACCGCCTAAGTCGGTAGACCGCATAATTCGGTAGACCGTATAATTCGGTAGACCGCATAATTCGGTAGTCCAGCGAAGTCAATAGACTGCAAACATGAGCAGAAGAACGAAGTCGATGGGCCGCTAAAATCGATAGACTGCTCAAAACTAAAGAATTCATTTGATTATACAAAATATATGAATTATTTATTTGACAATTAAGTTTTTATTATTAAAACCACAATCCGTATCAGAGCGCGCCACAGGCCGCTATTCCATTTCACTCCCCATCAGGTACATAACCCCTCGACCTCTCCCCTTACACCCCCGCGTAAGAATGGTCAAAATCGGTGCGATGTAATCATGCATCAATAACAAATGGTAAAAATTTGAATGCTTTCGAACAATATCAAAATTCTCTGAAACGGTTTATTTTAAAAACTCCTAAAATTATTTTTTATATTTTTACTTATTACTAAATTACTACAGTAGTTTTATATTCACTTTTTATTGTCGTAATGGGTATTGAAATAGTTGCTTACAGGAAAAGTCAAAATGTTGAAAAATTTTGTTTTTATTGTGTACAGATGATATATAGGGATGAAATATATAAGGGTTGGGAAGCAAAAAAAATTAAAAAAAGGTAACCACAATCCGTACGCGCGCTAACCAACTACCAACCCCGCTTCCTGTGGTAGGTTTTCTCTTGTTTTTCATGTTTTTTTTTTAATTTGTTGTATTTTTTGTTCATTTTTTTTACTTCCCAGATGTTTATCAATATATTATTTCATCTGTATACATTATCTAAACACAAAAGGTAACAACAATTTTATCGATTAAACCTTTCCTACCAGCTACACTTTACGCCTTCTGGTTTTTTTTTATTTTGCATTGTTTGGTATCTATTTTATATTTTATTTTTCTCTTTGTTTTGTAATACTACTTCAAACGGGTATAATTTCTTAAGGATGTGAAAAACAATTAAGTTCATATCGATGGCCTAGCTGTAGTACCATGTGTAACCTATGCTTTAACCATGACGATACGTGGTAGGGGAGCTAGGCCATGGTTATAAAATATTTCTCTCACAATGATATTTGCTCGCAAAAAAATAATTTTGTCAGGAAAAAGTGGGGGACAGGCTGTATATGTCATATTATTGTGTAAGACAAAATTAATTCATATATTTTTTGCAGTAATTATTTGAATTATCTTTTGTTTCAATATAGTCTATGATTATTTTTAGGTAATATGTGTAAAAAAAAATTTTGAGAGAACCATTTGTAAATTTGTATAAACATATTTTGCAAGTGTCAGTAGAATTTAATTTTTCTTTTGCATGATGCAGTACCCTCACAAATGAAATGCAATGATTATTTTTTCTTTTTTCGAAAACTGCACTTTATAAAAAAATAAGTAAGCTGTAATTATTAAGCCTTTATTTATTAATATTAAATATTATAATTGTAAAGCACAAAAACCATAATAAGTAGTAGTAATAATATCAATACAGTAGTAGTAGTAATAATACATAAGCGCTTTACCTTCAAGAATTTCAAATTCCAAACTTAAGAAAAGCTCTACTAAATTTTATGTACATACATACTGTGTCCGGTACTAACATTTCAGAAAATTTTATTATTCAATAAAGTTTCTAGATTGTCTTAAACCTAAAATGAAACTATTAGAATGTAATTATCTGCTTGCATATACTGGGTGTCACCAAAACTATGAACAACTCTTAAGAGTAAAGTACCTTTCTTCTAAAAACAATGCAAAAATGTTATTTGAAAAATAACATAAAATTTTCTGAAAAATTGATAATAAACATTTTTCAACTTAATGCCAGACACTGTATGTAGGTATCTCTATTATATTAAAATAACATTTATCGGAAAATTTACTTCGACAAAAACTGAGAAATTTACAACTTGGTGACATGATTAAAAAAACATTATTTAGCAAAGCCTTTTTTTGAATAGGTATATTATATGTAATTTAATGAAAATAATGGTACCGTACCTGACATTAACACTTTGAAAGAAATAATGGAATACATATGCAATAATAATGGACAATAATAAATTGTTGCTTAAAATAGGATTGGATATCGATGTTAGTGGCAGTGGGGTGTTAAGATCCTAGATATAAATTTATGCACAAAAGAAATTGCTCCTTAACCAATAGTTCAAAATTTAAAATGGAGGTTTTCAAGGTGAAGATGCACAACATTTTCAAAAATTTAGATCTCTTGACTCGTCACCAAGTTGATAATTGAAATAGAAAACCGTGTTTATGCATTGAACCGTAATATATAACCCACATTTGTCGAAGAAGACGTGATATTCCGAAAATTAAAAAAAAACAATGGCTTTACACCCCTCCAGCAGCCGAAATTATTATAACGTTCTGGAGTTACCAGGGGTCATTGTAGAACATGTTGACCGAGCAGAATGACGGCCACATCGGTTAAATTTCCATCGATCATATTTAAAACACAAAAAAAAATCAAATGAAACACTACTTTGATTGGTTGAAATTACTGAAAGCTCCGAGCAGATCAGATTTTAACATTTTTGCCACCACTGAAAGTAATTTTTCAGAAATCGGGAACATTTAACATTTTTAACAGTTATTATAACGTTCGTAGTTTAAAATATGCCCATATATGGGATTTTCTTTAAATTGTATATGGCCGCAAAGAAGATTGACAAATGAAATCTCTGTTCATTGTCAACATTACGTAAAAGCTTGTCTGGAAGGCTTGTTTCTAGATGCTCGAAAAAATCCCCCGCGTCTGGTTAGCTTCAATTCTAATGTAACTTGAAATATATTGATTGCTCTGCTCTGAATTAACTTTCGGATAAGCTTTCTTTGGTTAGAAAAGCGTTTTCAGGTTGCTTAAACAAATAATGTTATATATACCGTGTCCGGTGCAAAAAGTGGAAAAGATATTAGCGGGCATTAAATACGAAATTATAATTTCTTTCGTCGCAGATAATTACATTCTAATATTTGCATTTTAGGTTTAAGACGAAAGAAGAATTAAATCAGAAGCATTTATGAAGAATACAATTTTCTGAACAGGTAATATTAATAATTTTGTCCCGTTAGTGACAAAAAAGTGCCTTTATAATGTCAAAGCGCTTTTTTGATGAGATCACATACAATGAAGTTATGACTATAATTAAAAAAATACATTCTTTGTTTTTTCAAAATAGCTTGAGAAACGTTTGGAATTCAACTGTTTTCTGAACAGATTATGAAAGAGCACATAAATATGCACTACTTTGTCCATTTAACCGACTTTCTATCTTAAATTATTGTGACGTTCTGGAGTATACCAGGGGTCATGTAAAACATCTGCCCGGGCAGAATGACAGCTACATTGCTTAAATTTCCATCGACCACACTCTTAAACATTTAAAATTACTAACATCGATTAACATAAGAGCTGTAGTTTAAAATAGGGCCCTACATGAGGGTTCCCATTAAATTCTATGACATATAAGAAGATTGACAAATGAAATATCTGTGAATTGTGTACATTACGTAAAAACTTATCTGTAAGCAAGAAGGCCCGTTTCCTGACGGAAAATATCCCTCGCGCCAAGTTAGCTTCAAGTCTAATGTTTAAATGCCAGTAACTTGAAAAATACTGATTGCACTGCTCTGCAATACCTTTTGGATAAAGTTCATTTGGTTAGATAAGCGTCCGGCGAAAGTTGGTTACTAACGGATTTTTTTTATATCAACTTTTCAATAAATTATATTTTTCATCAAAGCTTTTGGATTGTCTTAAACCGAAATGCAAATATTATAATGTAATTATCTGCTTGCATGTACCGAGTGTTACTATAATTTCATATTTAATCCCTTCTAATATTTTGAAATAATTCTTAAAAAATATTTTGGCATAGCTTTGAAGATACAGGTACTTTACACTTCTGTCATTTTCAGCTTTTTGGCAACACGCGGTATATGCAATGGAAGAGGATAATTTTGTATTTAAAGACTTAGTAAAATGTGTTGTTAATAAACGACAGTTTTTGTGTTATTTCCATGTTCTGTACCTAAATTCATCTTCTTATATGTGATTAGTTTGATAAATTCAAATTACGTCATTGTAATTTATGTTACATCCTGTATATTATGATAAAAATTAGACAAAGTGTTAAAAATCCAATATTTACCTCAAACAAATGATATCAAATATAAAAAAAAAAAAAAAACATTGTTCACCGGGGTTTGAACCGGGACCCTCGCTCTCAAAACATCCAAACGCCCGTATCTTCACCACTGAACCACGACACTGCTTGCAAAATAACTCGTAAGTTACGTATATAAATTAATTCCTCCTAACCTATAATGTTCCTAACGTGTAACATCGAGAAAATTATCTGTCCGCATGGTTTTTTCAAGTGAAGATTGCTTAGCTTTGCTTAGTAGTCGTTTTTTCGACGCGAACTGCGCTAACTATAGCACCTTTCACACCTGCCTGCGTCGCATTGCCTAACCACATTGTAACATGACGTTTCCCGGCAAACTTGTACCCCGCACATTTAACTCGCTTTACTTGAAATATTGCAATTTTCCTCCATTTTCTCGATCAAAATATCCAGGAACAGGTCCGATTGCGACAATACATTCACCCGTAAACGTCAATTAACCTATTAAATGCACTACATGTGAACGCAAACATGGAACTGTAAGTTTTGACAAATAAATTTGACGTTTCTCTGAGCGCGAGACTCCGTCACTGACTTTGACGTCACACGCCGCCATATTTGCTCGGGGGATCTGCACGACTCCATTCGGGGGCGTTTTTGGGGCACACGCGCTTGGATGACCGTTTCCAAAATACATTCATGTGATTCGAAAAAGAACGACGCTCATTTTGGTGGTTCTCGCTTCGCCGTACGTTTCGCCAGTTCAGAGGAGATACGCCAATAAGTTTAGGCGGGCTACGCCGTTTCGCAATTATAAAGTATGAAAATACCGGTTTTATTTCCACGCTAATACGTGCTTATGTTCAATAATAACAATGGAAAATATTATACTCGGAATACAAAAATAAACCATGAAAGACTTTAAAGGGGGTTTTATTGAGCGGTACATGCCAATATAATATATTGGTCACTTTATGGGTTGATGAAAATGATCTGAAAATAAATCGTTTATGCTGAGGCCACACAGAGTGCTAAACGTAATGCGTTGTTATGTGTATTAACAGGCAGCTTTAGCTAACGTTGAGTACCTAGCGTACGTAGCGAAGTACTGTGGGAGGCCTCAGCAATATCATGTGTCTTATTTTACAGAGGAGTAACAGAAAAGAACATGGACTAATTTCCCATCGACATATACAACGTTTAAGTAAATTAGAATATAAAAACGCCATACTACAAAATGGGATTTTCAATCGGAAGAAAGCAAATCAACTTTTGAATAAAGATGACAATAAAGACGATAATAATTGTAAGAAATATTTTAGATTACTACCTAGGGAACCACCGAATATAGTAAATATTTCTTCTGCTATAGATGTAAATCCTGTTAATAGTGAAGCAAGTGTTACTAAAAGTGTTACCTTATCAGACAATTTGAGAAATTGGATACTGAAATATAACGTCTCCCATATTATGCTTGCGCGAACGAACTGCTGACAATATTGAAAAATGAAAATTTGATTTTACCAAGAGATTGCCGAACTATAATGAAAACTGCACGATCCTGCACGGTAATTAATATGGGAGACGGATTTTACAAGCACTTCGGTCTTAATAATGCTTTAAATCACATCATATTGATACATGGAATAAAAGAGTTTGAGTCAGACGTTATTAAAATAAGCTTAAATATGGATGGTTTACCGAGCACAAATAGTTCTCGATGTCAATTCTGGCCGATTTTAGTGCGAATTGTAAATATACCTGGACATCGCTTTTCGAAGCCCTTTCCAATTGGGATATATTGTGGCAATAGCAAACCTAAATGTTTTTTAATGATTACTTAAAGCATTTTGTTGACGATTATCTGCAGAACAATGTGCTAGTATTTAATAATAAGAACATTAATGTTAGAATAGCGCACATTATATGCGATGCTCCGGCAAAGGCTTTTATTCTTAATGTAACAGGGCATAATGGACATTTTGGGTGCAATTACTGTAGTCAAGAAGGAGAATATTTGGGCAGAAGAATGACGTTTTTAGAAACAAATGCAAGGTTGAGGACGGATGATTCATTCAAATTAAAACAACAAGAAGAGTACCATAAAGGCAATACTGTTCTTTTGCAACTTGATATCGGTTTGGTGACTTGTGTGCCCCATGACTACATGCACCTAGTATGCCTAGGAGTCGTTCAACGTTTAGTTAAATTTTGGACACTAGGTAAAAAAGATACTAGATTGGCTCAAGAGAAAATAGCACTAGCGAACAGTGTATTGTTACATATCAGGACATGTATTCCAGATGAATTTGCCAGACTACCCAGGCCATTGACAGATATTTTATATTGGAAAGCCACGGAGCTAAGACAGTTTTTGTTATACACCGGCGTTTTGGTTTTAAAATCACAGCTATCTAAAGCATATTATAGACATTTTATGTTGCTACATTGTGGAATAAAAATATTAGTTGCCGCCGATTTACATATGAGATATAATAATGACGCTCACCAACTGTTGATACAATTTGTACGTGAATATCCGATGTTATACGGTGTCTCATATGTTACCTACAACGTACACGGATTAGTACGTTTATCAGGGCAGGCAAAAGTCCATGGGCAAAAGTCCACTGGACAACTTTAGTGCTTTTCATTTCGAAAACTATTTGCAAACTTTAAAAAAACGTTTTAAAAAATCATCAAAGGCTTTGTAACAGGTTTGTAATCGCTTGGAAGAAGAAATGTCTAATGCACGCGAACAGCAAGTGCCTTCAAAACAAGTTCTTATTCCGTCGCAGAAAATCGAAGAAATTCGAGGCATTTCATATTTTAAGTGTTTACAGCTGGAAGATTTTTTAATTCAAATAAACGATAAAGACAATTTCTTTATGTTGAAAAATGGTGATTTAGTAACAGTTGAGGCGATAGGATTAATGAAAAGTGTATATGTCCTACTTGCAAGATGATGCAAGATGAATGTCGAAGAATTGTATTCAAATCGATTCAAATTGATTTGAAATTGATTTTCGTCTCTCCCAGACAATCGAGAAAATCGCTATGACCCTTTAGAAGTTACACGAAGTTACACACTTTTAATTAATATCGCTGCGCTATGTCCATCGCAATTTTTGGGCGAAAATTGCGAAAATCGCAATTTTTGGGCGAAAATTGCGAAAATCGCAATAGATATAAAACAGTATGGTTCCCAAACGACGATATTTAGACTCCATATACCCATATTATGTGACTTTCAAATAATTGTTTTGGTAAATATTTCAATTAATAATTATAAATTTTATTGTAGATAAATGCACGTTTTTAAATTTTATGCAATACCGCAAATAATTAATTTTAGTTTAATACTATATGATCAACGATTAGTATCAGTGATTGTTCTTACAAAGCTGTTATATTTCTTTTAGAATTCCTACACTGTTGCGTCGTTTCTTAACGATGACGGAGACAAAGCATTCGGGGCTTTTCCGACCTCGTGGATGGTGGAGAAATATGGTGAAGCCTTTGCTTTCTGGCCGAGGAAGAATTCAAATAAAGCAGTTAAAAAATGTGGAAAGGTACACCCCTCCTGGAAGCTTTTTAAAATTGATGTTCTGCATCAGTACGGTTAGCATTCAACAAAATCTATATAAAAATATTACATTTTACATTCCCACTTTTAATTAGATACTTATGACGAGGCGAAAGCAAAGGAAGTAAGGTTAGTCATTGCCTCTGATTCTGAAGATATAACCCATGCAGAGTATGGCAGGGGGTTCCGAACTAAAACTAAGAGGACATTGTCTACAAGCAGTGAAGGTAATAGAAGTTATACTGTATCTACGTATTCTACGTACATAAACATCTTAGTGGTAAAAAATGCATCTCAATTTTTATATCAAACTTGAGATAATCATGATGCTGATATGTCAAAAATATAGCTCATGTAATGGTAAATTCTTTTCAGTTAAAGGTTTACTCTTTTGGAAGATACAGCATTTTGAAAAATCCGTTTTCTTGTATTTAAATGTATAGGCAAGCTTTATCATTAAAACGGATTTTATAGATATTAATAAAAAATTGAGTTACGATCATTTACCTTTAAGGTGCTGATATTTTAGTACAATTTAATTGTGTGATTAATTGTGTGTACACAGCAGCATCAAGTTTATCTGAGTTTCAGATTATTTGAGCTCCACATTATCTGAGGTAAAATTCAGTACAAATATTCTCCTATTCTCCCTTTTGCTCTTATTTTCTTTCAACGCTTTTTAATTCTATTTTACTATTCACAGAATCAGAATCACCAATATACATTCCACAAATTCGACCTAAAAATAAATATTTTAAGTTGGATAAGTCTTCATTGTCAAATGCAGAATATCAAAAAATCCTAGAAAGTAAGTGCCTTTTATCTATTTTAGTTGATAATAATACACTTATGACTTCATCATTTACAGAATATTTTGACGAAAATGACAATGATAGGTATGTGGACCATAGCTCTCACAAGAATAAGGAAAATGTAGCACCGCTTGTAATAGAGGATAAACATTGTGAAAGTGTTGAAAATTGTGAGAGCAATGTCAGTCACTCTGAGGGTATGGACTGAAATAATTTAAGTATACATTTTTATTTATATGACTTTGTTTTAGGTGCCATGCAAAATGTATTAAGAGAATTAGTCCTGATTAAGAATTACGTCAGAAGAAACAGCCAAGCCTTGGACGCCATAAAATTTAAGTTGGAGAAACAGGAGCAGCCTCATGATATAACACACCTGGATAAACAAATGGAAATAGAAATAATGAATAATCTTCCATTAAAAAGTACTGAAAAGTTACTTAACATAGACAAAGTAGCTGAAGAAACAGCCAGGCCTTGGACGCCATAAAATTTAAGTTGGAGAAACAGGAGCAGCCTCATGATATAACACACCTGGATAAACAAATGGGAATAGAAATAATGAATAATCTTCCATTAAAAAGTACTGAAAAGTTACTTAACATAGACAAAGTAGCTGAAGAAAATTTTACAGAAATGACAAGTATTCACATTAGGTTACATTTATATAGGTTTCTTCCAACACAAAGAAAATACCATTCAGATATGATACAATGTATTGGACCAGATTGGACCAGATGTGTCGGTGCTACTTTTTATCATTGAGTTGTCAATCATAGCATAACTGGTCCGTCACAAAACACAATATCTGAACGGTGCTTTCTTCATGTTGGAACAAACCTATATTAATTGAGGAATTAACTATAAGCATAAATAATGTTGTTTAGAGTTCAGTGGGAATTAGTTCTATAAAGCGTAGTAGAATGTGCTGTATAATAATTTTATTCTGATTACCGTAGAAAATGCTATTTGTGAGGATAGGTGGATTTACATCTAGAGAAGCCGCGAAGCTCTGTCTAAAACGGACATTTTCCAATGATTTGGCTAGGCAGTGCTCCTGGCATGGCGCCAAAAAGAACTTTCCGTTAAAAAACCTAATCTTGATGAAAGCATTAAAAAGTAGGTAGTATGTATTTTGTTTTGTAACGGATTTGCATAACTTGTGCATTGGCATGGGTTTACTGAATTTAAATATGACATCTAACCAAAAACCAAATGATGTAATTGAAATGAAAGCTCTAATCGACTGCGTGTTTGTTCAAGGTGAATAAAATAAAACGCTCGTTCAGTCTATGATTTTTTGGTGATCATAAATAATGGACCAAAAAATCATAGACTGAACGAGAGTTTTATTTTATTCACCTTGAAAATGATATAAAATCGAGTAAGAAATTTGAAGAATTTGATTATGGTGCAATAATTACTGCTTTCAGAAATATATAATATGCATATATATTATATAATATAAATATTGAAATGTATTTACCCAACAATTGGAGTAACTACTATATTTATTTTACAGATGCTGTGCTTCAGAAGTTCCCAAATTGCACAGAGGCAGATTTTGAAGCAAATGTTTCGACATGGTTTCGCCACGGGCAGCAGCGATATTCTCGGGAAACAGCTGGTTTCAATCCACAGGTAATTACAGGTTTATTTAAAAATTAAACCTATTTAAATATGATAAGCTGTGCCGTAGGTTGATTGTAAATAATTACTTTTAAAATGTTGAAACAAAAATGTTGAAAAGTTTGTTTTAAAAAACTCACTTTATACAAACAAGCATATTAATACATCATTTGAAACGTAATTTTGCATTCTATCAATCTTTATCTATACCCATCCATTGTACTTTCATAATAAAAACATTTGTTTAATATGTTATTCTGTATAATTAAATACGAATTAATACATTTATTACGTTTTCTTGAATGGACGTAACATCAAAGCAAAACTGATATACATACTTACATATTATTTAGGGCAAATCAACATGTTAGCAAATCACACACAATAACTGTGTCTCCAACAAGTAATCTTTGTGATACCAATAAATACTGTATTTATTATGTTATTTTGCTTTTTCAATGTTTGACTATGTCATTTTTGTTTTTTTAGGGATAAACATCACAACGAATAAATGAAGAGGGATGAAGATGTGTTTATATTATTTATATAATTTTTTTTTTCATATTATTTTATTGTTTATATTATTACGTTTTTATATTATTTTTTAATCTGATATTTCTTAAGAATAAATTTTAGTTTGTGAATTTGTGCTTTATTATTGTATTAGTGGTATTTTTGTGATTACCTATGTTTGTAATATTTGAACAGTCAAAATCGTAAGTTTAGTCTGTAGTACAACATCTGACTACTCTACAGGTAAGTATGCATTAACATCTCATTCACCAGCCAAACGAACGGTAGGTATAATAAACGGTATCGCTTGCATACTGTGTGAGAAATATATAGATGTACATTAGAAGACATCCTCGTATATCGCTGTAAAAGGTTCTAACATTTTTGTGTTAAAGTGGCGAAAACGCTCCTGACATGATCAAATCAGAGTTAGGAGGTTTTTGTCACTTTAACACAAAGTATTACCCTTTTTACAGGTATAGTGCGATATCTTCTAATGCATATCTATTTGCTGGTCTTTACTTACTCGCATAACTGTTAAAATAAAATATTACATAGTCGATTACCGCATACATCCATGCGAGGTTATTAGCAGACATCGTAAAGGCGTTGAAAGTTATGTTTCGGTGATGTCTTCAGTTAACATCGCATAGATGTCCTCTGAAACATCCCTGCGAAGTTATTAATAGACATCCTATCAGCGTCTAAAGTCATATCTCGGTGATGACCCAACGTAACATCGCATAGATGCCCTCTGACACATCTATGCGATTAGCTGTTTCTGATTGTAAGTAAGCGACATAGGAGGTTTATATGACATCCCAGATATGTTTTTGGGATCTACTATAGAACGTTACAGTTGTGACTTTCACATCTTAGCAATGTCCATGAGACGTTTTTGTGCTCACTGGGACGTACCGTTTCAGTAGAGACCACAAACTGGTGTTCAATTTTACTCCACACAACCTCCTTGTCACGCCAGGTGACTCCATCGGTCTTCTTATTCTCGAGCACGCTCTTATGGCTGTTTGTTAGAGCCAATAGCATATACGTTTCAGAAGCCGGAAAATTCGCTCCTCTGACCCGTTTTTCCTCTTTCATGTTTGTGGGTGACATGGGATGACACTAATTTGAAACTAAAACAGTGGTATATATGAAAATCATAAATATGACCCCTTGATAAACTGAACTTACCTTAGCCTAATCCTTATAATTTATGACATATATTACGGTACTACTACTCTAAACAACTATATAACAAACTAAACTATACAACTAACTATAAACAACTATTATGAACACTATTTAAGAACGTAGGACCAAAACAAATCGAAATATTCGTAACGCGTATGTAAAACGTGAACAAAGAATGGTGAACCTTTCAAATTCAAACAGAAAGTTTGTAACCGGATACAAGCAAGCGCTAAATGTCACCAGAAAGTTACTAAGATCTTATTTTTATATAGTTGGCGACATTGCTTTGCCATTGCCAACCTATCCTTAACCCGTAGTCGCCTAACTAGAAGTTTAGACTGCATTGAAAAACCCGACATTTTGGTAACTAGGAGTTAACGTAAACTACCAGTTTGTTACCTATAAGATTTAACCTTGCATTGATAGATCCACCCCTAGAGGTTTGTACTTACTTAATGCACTTTAATCATGATGAAAGACACAAAACATTTTGTTATAATTTAAATTGGAAAATAGCTGGATCGTATTTTTATTATTCGTTGCGTTTATTTGACTTTAAGTTGTGGAAAAGGTACGTATTCCACTCAATCCTACCGAATGGTGGTATGAAAATGTCATCCGACTTCATCCGATTTTACATGAAATGCAATATATTTCTATTGAGTTGCAAACTAATATACATCGCAGTATCAACCCGGAGACTGGATAATGTGGCCAAATTCACCTTCTTGGACTATTGTAAAATATGCTTTAAATATGTTGACAAAGGGTTTTTAGTGTCAGTGAATCTAAATCTGTAGCATTTTTTTTTCAAATTCAAAATGGCGGAGTCAATGTGGCGACCAAAAACTCGCGAATTCGTGCGAAACTTGCCTCCTGTGATACATTAAGGTCCGTGATTCCAAATATGTAACATTTAAACAATTCAAAATGGCGGTAAATATGACGACCAAAAATGTGAAAGCTATGGATTCGCATGAAACGTATTTCCTATCATGTTTTAAGCATCTTGATTCCACATCTCATGTCAGATTTTGTAAATTGAGAGTGGCGGATTCAATATGGCAGACCCAAAATCAAAATATGTTCAGATTCACATGAAGCTTTATCCTGCCACATTTGAGAATCTATAATTCCAAATCTGTTGTCAGATTTTCAAAATTCAAAATGGCGGATTTAATATTGCAAACCAAAGTCTAGAAACTGTCGTATTTAATTTAAACTTATCTCCTGTGATACTGACGCTGTCGATTTCAAATCTGATGTCAAATTTTCAACATAATTCGCAGGCTGATAAATCGAATTGAATTTACTTTTATAAGCATTTAGAAAAACTTTGGAAAAACGCACAATAGTACAATACTGCCCTCCAATGGTAAAGTGCCGTATGTACATCAACGGTAGTTACGAGATATTTGCAGTTTTCTATTAGTATCAATTTCAAACAAATATGCGTTAATTACTTGCACATACTTTGTTATTATTATAGGTTAAAGTAAATTGCTTATAATTAACAACATTTTCATAGATTTTATACAGAAATAAAAAAATTATAGCGAATAAATGTAAATGCCGCGTTCTTCCCTTATAGACCAATGTAAACATTCATAATATCCAACGGTAAAACGCCGTATGTACATACAAAAATGCACTACATGTTTTCTGTTTCAAAAATCATACACTTTTTACATTTACTGAAAGTGATAACTAATGATGTATATTTTGTTGTTTTTAGATTAATGAGCAAGACTCAAAAATTTTGGGGAAGGGTACCTACCTGGTATTTTTAACGCATTTTTTTAAGTAATAAAAAGTTTAAATTTCACGAATATTATCCATATTATAGTAAATATATACATACATTTAAATGCATGAAAGAAATTAAAAATAGGTACTATAAACTTAAAATATATGTAATTAACATAGTAACAACAACGTATATATATTATCAACAGATTTAAACACACTTGACTAAACTGGAGATGTGTGATTGTGGACTATATTTACATTTGCTCAAATTAACACGCTCTTTTCTTCTTTCGTTTAAGCTGCGGATTAACTTCATTTGTCGTATTAGAAATTGGCTCCGGCAAATTGCTCCAAAACAGTTTCCGGTTTTCTGGTAGAATTTTTCTTAAATTTTTTAAAATGTTTTCTTTTAACTGTTTGGGAAATCTTTTGGGTGTTGTTTTGCTCGATGGGCGCGGCATTCCACCAGCTTTCATGCCAGATGCTTTTAGAAAATTTAAATCCTTGTATTCCTCATTGCGCTAATTTGAATTTTAGTGTGACACTACCTCGAGTAGCTTTTAGACGGACAATATCGGATAAACGCGGCCGATCTGGGCTTTTTAATTTTATTGCGGACGCATAATCAGCCCAGTTCAAAAAGTCTGAACAATACATTTCTTTGATATTCACTTTTTTCTTGCTTGCGTTTTGGACACATGATGGAAAATCTGCAAAGTCATACACTTTCCCCATCTTTTTTAAGGATAATTCCACTTGGTGATGGAAGCTATCGGCGCTCATGTAGCTGTGACCGGGTTCGAAATAATAAATATTTAGTTCATGAATAGATACTTGATCTGAATTTACAATAAAAATTTAAAAATTTAAAAGCACCAATTTTTATTTTGACTAGAACGATTATCCACCCATAAATGCAATTCTTTTGCATCTCGCTGTGATAACAGAAAAGCATAAAAACAGCTAATGATGTCTACTTTCTGTCTTCCTGAAATGCCTTCGTGCCATACACATGCTAATGTTGGTGATGCAGATTTTTCACCCAACGGGACAAAGCATTCGTTATATGCAATCAGTCTTTGCGTAAAAATAACCTCTTTAAATGTGTCGACACGCGGCAGCATTATAACTTTTTGCAAGTCCACTGAAAAGTAGCAACTTTTCTCCAAATGTTTGTTGTTTTGGGCGTGTTGCTCGTATACTTGGCGGGTTTGGTATACATGTTTTTATGCTTTAACCAAACTTGACACTCATCGAAGTTATCTTGTATGTTATCTTCTTTATGTCCGTGCAAATTAAAAGCTTCGCAAGTTGCACACTCTTCATGTCCTAGCTTAGCAAAGGATATATTCATTGACTTAAGCTTTTGTCGGTAAAGCTCATAGCCGATGTTCATATTTGGATATTTTTTAATAAAGTCGCTGTGCATTGTCTTAATTGTTATGTCAGATGGTAAATATCTCCTGTGGGGTGCGTGTTCGCGACGATAGTGCGACGACGTTGGTCTAAATGATTCAACATGTTCTTTAAATTCCAAATCACAGCTTATTTTGTTAGGGGGTGTTTTTTTCCCTCTTTTGTCAGCTTTAGGTAGTATTTTTCCTTTTGTGTTTTTTGATAAAACATCATGTACTACACGATCGTTAGTTTTTTTTTGAAGCCTAACGTGGTTAAAAAGAACGTTTTACACACCGACTGCGCAATCCCATCTTCGTTCTTGAGAAAGTATTTAAATGTATTGCTTTTCAATAAATTACTGCCAATTCTTCTGCGTTTTACAACGTGTCGAGCACAGCTATTCAAAATAAAGATTCGTCGTTGAAACCAATTCATTTCCCAGAATTGTCTGTTGATGTCCATCCGGAGTTCCATTTTTATTTTGTTGCTGCATTTCTGTCTGCATGTATTTACACCACATGGCTCCAGAACTCTGTGGCGATTTGTCAAATCCTCTTTTTTTTTGGTAGTTTTGCAGCTCTTTTTTGTTACTGTAGCCCTACCATTTGTTGTTAAATTGTGGTTCTGGTTCAATAAACTTCTATCGTCTCCATCAATATGTTCCTGCGCCTCATAAGTTTCTGAAAGAATCATCATTCTATATACATATTGCATAACTAAAACACAATAAAAATGATTATAAAAAAATACTCCTTCTTTGTTTCTATGTGTCACAAGTGATTGATTTCTATTAATTAAAGTGACTGTAATTTCTGCAATACTAAGCGCTGTGTCTTCAACGGCTAGCAATTTGAGTGACTGTTCGTCCATTTGGGCGATGTACACAGCAGGTAATCAAATTGTTTAATTAAGAGTGTTTTGTTAATTTTGATGCGCTTTGTCAGTTTAATTTGGAAATTGAACTGTAAATGCCGACGTTTCACAAAAAAAAAATTTATATATTAAATTATTTCCCATCAGGTAAAATTTTGATTCCGGATTCGTATTTATCTATTTATTTATCAAACAAACCTATTTATCTATTTAAAACGTCAATTCACTTTGCTTTTACGAAATCTATGCTCTCCAGAGTCAATACTTTACTATTTTCAATTGTATATATTTTTATTTTGCTAAGTACTAAATTTCAGAAACAAAATAGGATTTCTTTTTCACTTGAAAAGCAATGCTGGTTGCTATATAGCAACAAAATCGAATAAGTTATAAGGAAAACAAAAACAAAACTTGAAGCAAAATTACGCTAAGAACATTTGTTTAAACAATTTTGTTGAAAATTTTGTTAATGAAGTTATGTTGATTATTTCTTACGTTATTTACATCTTATATGTACTTCTGTACCTATATATTATCAAAATTATACCTGTATTGGATCCTATAATATTCTCTGTTACAAGCGGTTGACATAGTATTCCATCTTCGGTAAAAATTTCAATATCTTCGAGGTTTTCCAAAAGAATGAAGTCTGGTGGTGAATCTGTAATAAAATCGGTGGCATTAAGCAAGAATTAGAATCACTACCAACTTTATTAAGATTGCGAAATTTTAACTTTAACTTTCGAAAACAAATTTAAAAATAATAATAAATATGACCTACCTTGGAATTCTACCGGCACTGTAAGTATTAAGTTACTATATTCTTGTAAATTCAACATATTCGTATGTTAAACCGAGCGACGTGATTGTTCAGTCAATAATAACGAATAATACAACACAAAATGAGAACTGTAAAAAATAACAAGATGGCGCGGCGCGCGCGGCAATTACAAAATTCATTCCATGTTACTAGGCTAAAACGCGGCATGTGCAAATACAATGGTAAACGCCGTATGTACACGCACATACCGCGTTTTACCGTAGTATACTGCACTTGCCGCGTTTTAGCGTAGTATTATATCACAAAAAGTACACATACGACAAGACGTGTTTTAAAAATTATCGAATGTACGGCCCTTTTGGTACTTTCTTATAATAAATATGAGAGAATACAAAAACAACAAAAGCTCAATTTTTAATTTTTTTGTACATACGGCACTTTACCTTTGGACGGCAGAATAGTACTTGTTTGTGTGAAAACTATACTAAATTCATAAAATGCAACAATATCCAGGATGATTTTTTACATTCATATTTTTTCTACAATCACTACATATTTAATTTTAAGCTTTCACATGTTCATATAAGCCCCAACAGCAAAGTATGTAATATTGCAGAAATTAAGTTTTATGCAAATCAAGAATTTTCGGTCGCCAGATTGATGCCGCCAGATTTATTTTGAAAATTCTGATATAAGATTGAGAATCAGGAGACTTGTAATATTACAGGAAATAAGTTTTATGCAAATCGGATATATTTTTACATTTTAGGTCGCCATGCCTTACGGCTTCTTTTATACACTGCGTACTTTCTATCCCACGCTTCATGTTTATTGCCCAACTTTATTTTTCAGTTGTTTTACGGCTATCTAACAATTAATGCAACATACTTGGTCTTCCTTAGCTTTGCAGTCGTTGATTTCTTGCGCTCGGTCCATACACAGACATACCACAAAATATGTACATCTGAACCCACCAAAAACTATTTCATTAACTCGTCACTGTGCAAAAATATTTGTGGCCTGTACATCGAAATACCGGGTGACCCACGCCAAGGGTACTCCCGTTTATTTTTTTTGTTTATAAAGCTGAACGAATGAAATTTGGGAAAGTTTTAATAGACAACAAATGCCATTATTTGGGATACTATTGAGGTTAATTTGACTTCCGGTTTTTCCGGAAATGACGTCATCATTGAAATTTTAAATGGCACCTTATATTCTTTGTGTGATATTTTCAATCAGGATGACATTCTGAACACAAAAACATATCAATCGTCAGTTTTTATCACCAAGGCAACGCAAAAGTAACTTTATGGTGTATTAATCTAGGTGGCTATGATTTGGTGAAAATAGTCGAAAATTGTCAAATAAACACTCACTAAATCGATTTTGGTCGACATTGCATTACTGGCGCCCTCTAGCGTGATTTAATTGGTTTTTGGCCAGTGAGTCAATTTTTTCACGGGTACCCAATGACCACACCCTGATTATTCGATAGGAAACATCTTTCCGATTACAATGACACCAAATACTTGATATTTTGTTGAAATTCGTAGCGTACAAATGTTGTTAGAAGCAAGGAAATCGAAAAAAATTATGACCTAATAATCATTGTCAGCGTACAAGTCAAAGTCACTGAATGGGCTCTTCGAAGGAAGTACCCTTAAACGTCAGTTTCACGCTACGAGTATCAGCAAGATATCAAGCCTTTGGTATCATTGTGTCGGAAAAATGTTTTTCCTCGAATAATCAGGGTACTTCCTTCGATTTGATTATTAGGTCATAATTTTTTTCGATTTCCTTGCTTCTAACAACATTTGTACGCTACGAATTTCAACAAAATATCAAGTATTTGGTGTCATTGTAATCGTAAAGATGTTTCCTATCGAATAATCACGGTGTGGCCATTGGGTACCCGTGAAAAAATGACTCACTGGCCAAAAACCAATTAAATCACGCTAGAGGGCGCCAGTAATGCAATATTGGCCAAAGTCGATTTAGTTAGTGTTTATTTGACCATTTTCGACTATTTTCACCAATTCATAGCCACCTAGATTAATACACAAAAAAGTTCGTTTTGCGTTGCCTAGGTGATAAATATTGACGATCGATATGCTTTTGTGTTCAGAATGTCATCCTGATTGAAAATATCACACAAAGAATATAGGGTGCCATTTAAAATTTCAATAATGACGTCATTTCCGGAAAAACCGGAAGTCATATTAGCCTCAAGAGTATCCCAAAGAATGGCATTTTTTGTCTATTGACACTATCCCAAATTTCATTCGTCCAGGTTTATAAACAAAAAATATAAACGGGAGTACCTATGCTGTTGGTCACCCGGTATTTCCAAAATATGAAATTCTCAAAAATAGAGCAAAACTATTACAGGTTTGTGGAGAATTTAATTCTGCCAAAAATTTTAACTAAAATCATATAATTATCGTGTCCAGATGCCAAAAATCTACTTCTGATATTTACCGAAATAAACGTTAGACAAACTGATTTAGTTTGTCAGTCTGGAACAAACTGCATTGTGTTAAGAGTCTGTTAAGTAAACTTCACTTTATGTGATGGTGTGTTAAAATAACATAATTAGAAAGCAAAATACTACTTTACTTTATCGTACAACCACAGCATAACCATGTGCGTTACATGTGCGTTTTTAGTTTGTCCGGCACAACCATCTGAAAATAGTCTTACTTGTTTGATATCTGCCTCAAAATAATGTTAATTAAGCAAATTGTGTAAAACAGAACTTGTTTCTGCAGATTAACTTTTATCCTAATTTTCCATCCAAGTATATATTTATATGTTGAAACCTACAACGAAGAAAACACCACTCTGGTATCGTGTTTTGTGAAGGACCGGTTATGTTACGATAGACAGCCGAATTAGTGCTGAGACATCTGGTTCAACATAATAGGAAGAAAACACCGTTCAGGTATCTTGTTTTGTAATGGACCAGTTATGTTACGATCGACAACTAAATGACAAAAACTAGCATTTGTAATGTACCTTACCGGTATTTTCTGTATGTTCAACCTACATTCAATATCAGTAATAAAAAAAACAATAAAATTATAGTTGGTGGGTGTAGAATGCATCTTGAATCGGCACCTTCAGTAAAACCTGACTCTGTTGGAGTTCAATATTATATGAAACACTGTGGACAGGCTTCTTTTTCATTAGTTTAAAAACTGTTTTGCACAAAATTTATCACATTTGAGCACTTTTGCGTGTTATTTCTTTTTCGCCTACTACCCCGGCCAACATCACCAACCACATGCTCCCCTTCAGTTACATTAATTATTTTCTATCGTACCTATCGTACCTACTTTCAAAAGATATGATAACAACACAAAACCATCTTTGGCCAGCCACGACAAATTTATTGGACAAAATGCTGTCTGTTTGTCTTTCAACATTGAACATAGTACACTTAGAATGTCAAACAGTTTTTCATGATTAATTTTACGCATAACAAAACGCATTTAGAACCAGTTTTAATACACGGGATTGTAGTCTACCATTTATAAATTATTGCGCCACCTTTGGTTGAAATTTTCAAATTTTGTACAAAATGCGGATTATGAAAGAAAATTACATCGGCCATTGGAAAGCCTACACCACATAGGAACAACAACTCTTTACTGATGGGGGCTGCTATTCGATTAATGATGAGTTTTCGGAATCATGAAAATAAAAGGTAGGAGGATCGACAAAGTATAAATGAGCAAATCTACATAGAGATATCATATTTTTCTAGAAACAAGTATAAAAGCTTATAAACACGTTTTTTTTTGGGTTATTACAATACGTTATATATAAAGTAAAACAATATATACATCCCCAAATTTGGAAAATATTTAAAACAACATCGAAATTAAGAAACCGTTATATATCGCAAGATGTAGAGATATGTCCAGTATCGTGGTTGTATGATATTCGTAAATGAGTGGGCAAATGAGAATTCTTGTAGACACATTATTACATTTCCATACAATTCAGCACGTAAACCGTATAAATTCTATTATTCCTCTATCTCGGGGTCCATTCGCAAACCTCTCTCCGGCCATTACCAGACGGAAAAGCAATTTAAACAAATGTAACACTGTCCGTGAGTGGAAGATATATAGCCGCGCTATTTGTAAGTGCTCTTTTTTAATGAGCTTCTTTTTAACAACGTTTTGCTTTGTGTGCAACATCGCCAGCAGTGTTTACGCCACTCGCCGTCAGATATATTATCTGGAACGGAAGATATATTTTCTCTTGCCTAATTTCGAACTTCGGGAATTGACTTTTAGTTAAAAGTAGATGCACCTTTTACATATATTTCTATAAACCTAGGGATTTTCCTCAAATAATCATATATTTGGTAGTTGTTGATTTTACGATTACGATTTTACGACTCATTGAAACGTTAGTTATACAAAACATCTTATGTGGCCAAGCACATGACTTTATCATACTATACAGCAGTATTTCCCAACAGGGGGGGGCAATTAGAGTATTCAGGGGGGGGGCAATTTGACAGTTCAGGGTGGCCGCAAATTATAGCCCTATATTCTCCAATGGTCAATTTTCAACATGATCTGGATATAGTTTTAATGCATACACGAGGGATTTCGCTCAAGTAGAATTTGCTCATGCAGTTAAACTATTAATTTTACCAAAAAATGTCATGGACATTATTTATCCAAAATTTCCTCTACTTTAATTTATAATTTAACTATTTTGACTAAATTACAGAAATGGCGGCTCATTTGCCAAATCGTTGAAATATGCTAAGAGTAAACTCCAGTTCCTTTGGATTATTTTGTACAAAACTCTTTCAGCTCTAAGTTTCTCCGGAATCGTTGCCACAAAAAAAAAACAGGTACTCACACTCACACGCACACACACAAACGCGCGCGCGCGCGGACGCTCACAGACATTTTCCGCTTTTTCGACACTATTATAATACTTTGTCATATTATGTATCTAAAAGTAAGGACGTATAACGCTTCTCAATGAAAATGTCAATCGATTGTCAATTTTGTACGGCTTCCCTTTTTTCGGTAATGACATCTTTTACACTTTAAGCTGCTATACTTTGCTTGCGATAACTTCAATCGGGCTATATTCTGAAACCGAAGCACATCTATTGTTAATGTTTACTTCTTCGTTCTTCGGAAAAGACGTCATCTGCGAAATTTTCTGAACCTACCAGTGCAGAGATAATGTTTGTGAAGAATATGAAGGAACCCATTGTATTACGGTATACGCAGGACATCTACTATGAATCCACTAGAGATGGGCATTCTCGGTCATTTCAGTGAGACGGTTCAGTCCAACCGGCTCACTAAACTGACCCGTTCAAACAGACACGTTCAAAATGAACGACTTGCGTATGGCCCGACCGGGTGACCGAACTGTGGACAAAACCGTTCAAACTGAACGAATTTCATGTCGGTTATATACGGAGCTAGTGAACGATCGTTATGTCAGCGGCTTACTGCCACTTGTCGTGAAAGAAACTATAAGGAGAACATGAAAGATGGACTTCGAGCTGCTTTCAATGGGTTATGTGCTAACTCTATCAGGGACACCACCAACAATAATATGTTAAAAAGAACTGAAGCATGTTTAGCGGAAAACGGCAACGTTTTTTTAACAGTTACTGAAATAGAATTAAGCAATTTTTTTTTTAAATTTACTTTACTATTTTGTTTTATTTTTAATATTGTTTTCTTGTAGGCTTATAGTTTTATAAATACTAAAATAATTATAATGAAAAATGACATAAAAAACTTGCTTAATAAAGTTCTATAATATTTGTGTATACGCCTTGAAAACAGGTGTCTTGATAAGTTGAGTAAAAGAAAGTCGTTGTTCACTCTTTGTTTTACAAACAGTGAAGAACGACTTTCTTTTACTCAACTAATAAAATTCTGTTTATTCCAAATTGTTCAGTTGTTTTTAAACGCAATCTAGATTTGGCAATGTGATGTTTAAAAATCGATTTCAGTAGGTACAAATACATTTTAGGTATAGGACATTGTACACAAAGTTGATCTAAAATTTTTCATAAAATTGAGAAATGTATTCATATGATAGGGTTGCCATTTAAAAAAGTCGACTTTTAGTACTTTTCTCGAATTCAACTTTGATCTTATAGTTTGAACACCCTGTATAACTTTTAGAAGAATTCTACCGATGTGTCGATAATATGTTACCTTCACAACAATATTGCATTACAACTTTTTTCCAACGGTCACAGGGGATAATTTATAAGTAATTGAAAGTAACCGTGCAGCTGTCATTTTTTAATGAAATAAATGAATATCTCAAAAATGACACATGTTAATTATAGGGAATGTAACATAAAATTGATGTAAAATTTAATAAAGATTTCAAAAATGCGATAAAATACAGGGTGTTCCATTTGAAATATAAAAGTTAACATCATTTCCGGTGTAACCGGAAGTAACCGAAAACTCAAAATATTTTAGTTAAGTGTCCTGTCCAACAGCTGATCGACAGAGGCTTGGCTGTTATTCTTAAGTTTAGAAAAATCAGTCGAGAATTGGTCTTTGCGTGGGGATGTCGACGTTTTCGCTAAAGCTACTTTGGAACAAGATAGACTTTGCCGACGTGCGGTCAACATTATATGATCTAACGTATTTAACGCAGTTTCAATTTATTTTTGCACACGTAAGCAGGCTGTCTAGTGATTTTACAACGGTTACCAACATAACATGGTAGCTCTAAAAATTACTGTGATAAATTGTTGACATAACCGTGACGTAACCTATGTGGAGAATGTGAGATATTTATCATATATTTATATGATAAATAACTTCAACATTTGTCTACGGTTTATGAAGTGATATATGCAAAAACCACGTACTATGAATACACGCACACGTACTGTGAATAGGTGGAATCTTTGAAAGTGTATTGAGATTATGCGCCCATATACATTTATACCTCCTAGAAAACAAACCCCGTACCAATAAAATAACTTTGGTCACGGATTACTTACTCTTGGTACGATAGATTATGCACTCATTTCTCAGCCGATAATACACTTATGCCTAGCTACTGAAAAACAAATACATATCGACCCACGCAACTAAGACTATCGTAACTAACAAACTAAATGTAGTTACTATAAGTCTTTGTTGCATGGGTCGATATTACATACGTATGTACATCCACAGCGCAGGGATCTGATGACGTATAAGAAAAACAAAACAGTTAATAAGTTATTCTTTATCTACCAATTTGTAATTCATATATTATTTATAAAAGACAATTAGACAACATAAGCTTTATAATATTATATAGCTTTATTAATATATTATATCAAAATCACAAAAATGTTGATCCTCGCTATCATGAGACCACACGCATACGGGTTCTTCGGGGCTAATTGCAATACTATCTGCGGTTTGTTGTGTTAATCGTAATTCTCCATACACTTTGCACTTGAGAAGAAAAACATCTGGAGTCAGTGGTTGACAAGTCGACTATGTCCCCGTATGTCCCATTATACATTTCTCATATAATAATGTTATAGACGTCTTCCAGTAATATTACCAAAAAATTTGATAAAAAATCGGTAATCTTCAGCATACCTCGATAATTTTATTGTCAGTTCGTGGAAATTATGAAAATTAGTAATCACATCTCTTGTCTAGAAATCCTCTTCGATCAACAAAATAGTACGTAAGGATTTTGATTCCTCGTAATGTGATTTGAATCCAATTACAAAACCCGTAATGAGCTATCTGCATCATACCATACTTGGAGCTTGAATTCTCTGGTAGTAGAATGGATAAAACAGCACTGTTTATATGTATATTCTGCTAACTAACCTAACAATTGAAAAGAAAATTTTAAAAAACAATAGTATACTTCTTTAGGCACAAACCTGATTGATGTCTGATATAATAGTAGAATTTTTATGTAATCTCCTAATTTCGATTAGAATACTTCTTTGTGCAGTGTCCCCAAGTTTTCTACATTTTCAGATTATATCGGATTTGTAGGTTAGAACTCTCGAAATCTGTCCCAGTAAATAAAATGAGTGAATTTTAGCGAGTCACAGCTTTTTTTTGTGGTATATGGTAGATAGAGATAGACCCATTACTATCTTCGTCTAATGACGTCTAGTTCTCGACAACATCGTAGATGGCCACACTGTCCAGCCTCGAAATGGCCTCGAACATGGATGGAAAAATTGGGAAAATACGACGCCGATTTTTTAAAAGTGTGGCTTTATTTCGTTTTATTTATTGGAATTTTCACAAATATTACATTGACGTAAAGTGAAACTACGACGGACTTGACACAGAAAACATAATTACATTGTTATTCCTGAAATCACGACATCTAATTATACGTCTATTTTGAGCAGCAATTGTTTAAAATTGGGCATGGGTATAATAAATATCGAGCAAGTCCGACCAAGAAGAGTTAATTTAGATTGTTATAATCTCATAAGATGCTATCGTTATTCAATAATAAACCCACACGAGCACTAAACAGTTTGAACATAAGCTTTATAATATTATATAGCTTTAATATTATATTATAATATCAAAATCACAAAAATGTTGATCCTCGCTATCATGAGACCACACGCATACGGGTCGTAATGCTTGTTCGGTTCTTCGGGGCTAATTGCAATACTATCTGCGGTTTGTTGTGTTAAACGAAATTCTCCATACACTTTGCACTTGAGAAGAAAAACATCTGGAGTCAGTGGTTGACAAGTCGACTATGTCCGATTATACATTTCTCATATAATAATGTTATAGACGTCTTCCAGTAATATTACCAAAAAATTTGATAAAAAATCGGTAATCTTCAGCATACCTCGATAATTTAATTGTCAGTTCATGGAAATTATGAAAATTAGGAATCACATCTCTTGTCTAGAAATCCTCTTCGTTCAACAAAATAGTACGTAAGGATTTTGATTCCTCGTAATGTGATTTGAATCCAATTACAAAACCCGTAATGAGCTATCTGCATCATACCATACTTGGAGCTTGAATTCTCTGGTAGTAGAATGGATAAAACAGCACTGTTTATATGTATATTCTGCTAACTAACCTAACAATTGAGAAGGAAATTTTAAAAAACAATAGTATACTTCTTTAGGCACAAACCTGATTGAAGTCTGATCTAATAGTAGAATTTTTATGTAATCTCCTAATTTCGATTAGAATACTTCCTTGTGCAGTGTCCCCAAGTTTTCTACATTTTCAGATTATATCGGATTTGTAGGTTAGAACTCTCGAAATCTGTCCCAGTAAATATAAATGTGAATTTTAGCGAGTAACAGCCTTTTTTTGTGGTATATGGTAGATAGAGATAGACCCATTACTATTATCTTCGTCTAATGACGACTAGTTCTCGAGAACATCGTAGATGGACACACTGTTCAGACTCGAACATGGATGGAAAAATTGGGAAAATACGACGCCGATTCTTCAAAGCTGTGGCTTTATTTCTTTTCATTTATTAGATTTTTTTCAAATTGTACATTGTCATAAAGTGGAACTACTGCGGCGCATCGCAAAAATACATAATTGAAATGTTATTCCTGAAATCAGGATATCACCCGTCCTCCAATTATACGTCTATCTTTGAGCAGCAATTGTTTAAAATTGGGCATAGGTATAATAAATATGGAGACGTGGCGCACTAGAATAGTTAATACAGATTGTTGTAATCTTATAAGATGCTATCATTATTCAATAATTAACCCACAGGAGCATTGAACTGTTTGAATAATTGGACCAATAGGGGACCACCACAGCTAAGCAGAACAGACCTGAAGTTAGGCTGAACCAGCCTCTTAAGACGAGCGTGTCCAACAATATGAGTCCACCATTTTTCAATCTCTCATTTCAGTTGGTTCTCCATATACTTCTAATGGCAGCTCGTCGTGGGAGACCCTGCATAGTCGTTAAACGGGCGTGACGGGTGTGGCACGTTACTGCGGAATAACCCACAACTAGGAGCCTGGCATTTTAAAAAAATCACAATAAAATAACATCAAATCAAAACAAATCAACATCAAATCAAAACAAATCACATAAATTTGTTTCCTCTGGGTACCTCTATCCGTGGAGATATACTGTATATTTATTTGCAAGGAACACATCTAACTTTAATTTTTAAAATTTCTCCGGTAGTTTGTCATTTTTATTTTACTGTGCAATCGCACAGTTCGCACACGCCTCCCGCCGGCCCTGATTAGGTTGTAAAAAATGTGGCAGAATCTGAGCTTCTTCGTGCTTCTAAATCTTCACCCCTTTTAGATTTTTGCTCTATCGCAAACATTACCCTAGTTTCGATTTTATCCGCTACTTCATTACAACCCTGTATAATAATAACACAATTCTCACTTTATTTATAGTTCCCCAAAACACTTACCTCTTAAAGAAAATTTAATAACAATTCAACAGAACTATTAATTTCACTTATTTCCTGTCTGCCGGCATAATATAGTTTATCCGCGCACTACGTAACTCTGGGTTTTATATTATATTTTAATTCCAGAAGCTCTCACGCAACCCCGGCAGACCTTTTGTTACGGCTCACTCATAAATTGTTACCATACATATTTCAAAAGTGCTGCATTACCATGTCTTGTACATTATTCAACGGATATTCTGTTCAGCATATCTCGAGCACGCGCCACTCGGCAATAGACTCTAGTGTGGATAAGAATTTTTTACATCACTTCTCACTTGCTGTATTAATAATTTATAACAGGTGCCCCAAAAAGTACGCAAAATATTTTTTACTTCTTTACCCCGTGGGTTACAAAACGCAGTGAAGTGAATAGTAAACGAAATAGTAAACGCGGAAAACAGTACTCAGGTGGAAACTGTTTTCTTGTGTATGTTGTATGTTACATTAAAAGCATGAACTCGAACTTACTAGTCTGTGGATAGATTTGCTAGATATTTGCTAATCGGTTTTAGGTGAAGTAGTTACAAAATAATACGCAAGCTAAAGGACTTGAGTGTGCTCATCGAAATTATCTAAGATCCTGTTTGTCGTGCTAGAAATTTTATAACTACCTAGCCATTCGTCCACTAAGCAGACTTATTCACTAAAATTATGAACTGAGTTTTCCGTCGATTTACAAAATGGCTATCTAATGGCTAATGGCTAGCTGTGTTCAAGATTACTTAACTAACTAAGGTTGCACCAACGCCTATACCGATAATGTAGAACAGCGCGCTAGGAGCGGTGATGTCAGTGGAAGAGCTGCGATCCCAGTTGAATGCTGCGAGAGCCGTTATATATGGACGGTTGCTGTATTTTAATAAACTCTACACTGTTTATTGTTAAATTTAGTTAGTGTAAAGTTAGTGTTCTAGTATCAAGGGTCTGTCTACGCGTTGTTTTGAGTTTTTTTACCTATATTAACTATTAGAAGCGGGTATGTAAATTGTAAATAAATTCTTTAGTTAACTTACTGAAACAAAAATCCTGCCGTCCAAAGGTAATGTGCCCAAAGGTAATGTGCTGTACCTACAAAAACGATATTCATGGAAACATTTGTCTTTATTCTCTTAAATGTAACATAAAAACAAGTCGTGGCTTACGTACAAATAGTTAGTAAACATGTTAGGTTAGGATAAATAGTTTAAAATGTAGAAGATTTTTGCATTTAAACAGAAATAATTGTAGTGAATTTTTGCATGTAGGTAAGACGTTCTACAATATAAAATAGTTTAATACAAAATTAGGTCTAAAAATGGTTGTATGTATGTGGACATTTTGCAGACGTTTTGAACAGTTAGTCAATAGTTCCCACCAATAGTACGGCTGCAAAAAAATTATAGTGTTCTGTTTTTTTGCGATTTCTCCGAAACTACAGTTTTTCGGACAAAATAAAACATAACAAATTTGTACCTCGTAAAAATTGCTTTCGAAACAGTGTCCAGTACTTTTTCGAGCTACTATAACCCTTTCAAAGCTATAGGTGTCTAATTGTATAGTACAGTCAAATTATATTTTCTCTTGAAAATTTGGAACGAATGTAGAAGATTCTTGTGAAACAGAATATATAATAAGAAAAGTATTGCACGAAAGTGGAATTTTAAATAACATGCACGTGTCTTCTAGCAGTTTTGAAGCATTACATCACAAAATTTTTGCCCAAGATTGTTTAAATATTTCACATAATAATGCACCTATGGAAGACGACGGTCTCCATTATCTGGCAGGATGGCTTGCAAAAAAATTTAGGAAAACCCATCCTCGCCTAGGCAATACTTCAAGCCAATCGGATTGTCACAACTACTGCGAGTTTTTGAAAAATATTAAAGACTAATATATCGTTTAATAAATATTGCCGAGATGCAATATTATCTTGCAAACAAATAAATAAAAAACTTTTCAGAGTCTTCAAGAACCACTTTCCAGATGTGGACGACATCTTAATAAAATCATTTCTCAGACAGAGAATTTTTATTAGAATTAATTATTTAAATTATGCATATGTCGCTGGAAAGTAGATTGAAAACATGAAGCGAAAAGTTGCAAATATTAGAAATAGGATTAAGAAAATTAGACGTAAATTTGTTGAATTTTTGCATTATGAAAAAATAAATATTTAAAAAGTATGTTTTATGCGTATTTTACCCTTTATATTGAAATAGTCCCATTTAATACCACGCGCCATGCTCTTCCACTGACGTCACAGCCCCCGCTCTCACACATCTCGTAAATCGGTCGGCCGACGCAACCTTAAGTTTAGTAACTTTGAGCTGTGATAGCCATTTTATAAATGCGTTGAACGCGTTTACATACGTTCCTGTTCTTCCTTTTAGGGTGGATCTATCAATGCAAGGTTAAAACAGTAACTACGGGTTTTATTTAAGTTAACTCTTAACTTTGAGTTTACGGGTTCATCAATGGTCGGGTTACCCCGAACTACCACTTAAATCGTGGATAACTTTACCCGGCAGAATTTTTGATAGTTAAAGCGTTAACTCCTAGTTTACGGTGGCGCGCGCATACAGTGATGCGCGTAGAAAGGCGCTGTGGATATATTAACCCAACGTTACATATGTTGTGAGATTTTTTTTATTTGCTATAGACATGAATTTTTTGGATGATCCTTGTCGATTCGATGATGGTGAAGAAATCAGCGATTTCGACTACCAAAGAAAATGTTTTATTTCGATTGATGGGAGTATACAATGTCCATAATATATGTAAGTTCCGTTTTTATTTGTATGTTTTCGTGTTAAATGGGATTTCTTTTTTAGAAATCATTCTGTGTTCCCTATTAAAAACTTCTTCTGCTCTCCGAGTCTACACTGCTTCCTCGTCTAATAGGGACAATAGACCGTACAAACATAGGTACACAATCTCCATCAGGTATGCAATACAAACACATAAATGACTTTTACTTTTATTAAACTACATTTATTATAGGAACTGACAAAGCGGAGATTTTTAGAAACAGTAATCTCGCTAAACGTCCCGACTGCACACAGAAAAGTTATTATTTGGAACGAGAATACATAATTTCTTGAACTTATTTACTAGATTCAAATGCTTATTTACTAGGATGTAGAAAGTTAGGTATATACAAGAAATGCCACATACTCAATATAAGTAAAATAATTTCTCAGATAAACGCTGTCAACAAATAAATTCTTTCTTTATAAGAACCAATATTGTATTAAAAGAAGTAATTTAATTTTTCGTCCCAAAAATGTTAATTTCTCAAACGAAGTAATAGTAAATCCATCCAAGTGCGTAGTTACTTGATCCAAGAAAATATAAGACATTTAATATAAGTAAGTATTGTTTACTGAATAAAAACCCACCAATTATTTAACTGAAGTGATTCTCACTTCTTTCAAGTAATCCCTTTCTCTGGAATAAATATGCGCACCGTGATTTTGTCAAGACTCGCGCGCCCGCGCGTGGTGCTGGCGCCGTTAGAGGAGGCAAAGGAGCCTAACCTAGTACGCAAAACAACAACGAAATACCCGTAGGGGATGTGCCTTGTGATTTATTGGGGATGTGTATTGTGATTTATAGTGTACAATAAACGTTTCAACACGGAATAGTTTGATGTAACCCACGCAACAGTTTAGAACGAGTAAGTAAATATAACATACCTATCTTGTTAATTAGCAATAGAAAATGTATTTGTGCCAAATCTTTAAAATTCTTACATTAAGTAGCTAAAAATATTTACCGGGAATAAAAATATACACTTCATTGAAGACTGTTTACTAACTTCACCAGAGTAACCACTTTCTTAAATCTAGTAATTATTCCAAGAAATAAAATTTCTTGGTTGAAGTCAATAATCTCTCGCGTATATACGAACCTACCAACTACTTCAGCCAAGTAATTTTCTCGTCGTTCGAGAGATCACTTTTCTGTGTGTGAGCCTTCACCTAACCTAAATCCGAACTAAATTATTACGAAACATGAATTTGCGTTATAGTATTGTCCTAAGGGGGCATAAAACACAAATTTCCTGTTTTGCATTCAGCTTACGCCTGATACCACAAACTTGGTAGTAACTCTTGCAACATCGGTTGGGCATAACATTGCCTGCAACAAAATGAAGAAGTTTTTCTGCAAGATCTGTATGTTGCAGTTATACCACATGAAGCGGCGTGGACTGGCATAGTACCTATACGAAATAATTATTGTAATTCTAGAGCACAGATATTGGCCAAATATGTTCCCACACTATGCAATAAAAAAATTTTCGGTTATAAATGAGTCTTGTGGCGTTTTATTTTTTAAAGTGTGGAAAATAAATAATAACTAAGTATAAAGTAACCCTCTTCGGTAAGTATTTGGTAAACAATGTGCTCTCTTCTACCACTTAATTGATATCCAACAGTATTGAACACGGATTAGTAATAATTGCAAATACAGAAGACTTTTGATAATCCAGACTAACCTGTAACTAATCAATAATGTTATAAATATATAACTTATGAAAATATCTATAGAAAATAAAATGTACAGAAAACAACATAATACGTAAATTCGTAAACAAAGAAAATGTCGAAGCTTTGAAACTCAAACAGGAATGCGGTAACATGGCAGTAATCGATAACAGCTGACAGCGAAGCGCTATATATCACCAGAAAATAACTAAGATCTTATTTTTCTAAGGTTGGCGACACTGCATTTCCATTGCCAACCTCTCCTTAACCTGTAGTCGCATAACTAGAAGTTTAGACTGCATTCAAAGACCCGTCATTTTCGTAGCTAGGAGTTAACGTAAACTACCAGTTTGTTAACTACAAGATTTCCTTGCATTGATAGATCCACCCTTAGAAGAGTAATTAACAGCTGTATTTCGCTTATACATTTTCAACCGGTATATGAACCGAAGTCGTTATAAGTTGATTTTGTCCAGTTTGTTCTTTGGCAATTTAAGGCTGATGAAGGCTATGATAGGCCGAAACATGTACCATATGTAAAACATAAATAAAAATATAATTAAAAAATCATTTTTAAAATGATATTTCCGCTCGCCTATATGTAATAATCCATTGGAGTCATAATGGTCAACCATCGGTGTTACATGATTAGTATAGTAGAACAATTCTAGTTTGTTTTGACAGTAGTCATGGTGAACTGTCACTCTAAAGTCTTAAGTCACTCAGTAGTGGCGCGACGGTTTATTAATGCCAACAAAAATATAGTAATTTGTTCGTAGCGGTTCACGGGCAATAATTTCTAATGCGGTAAGTTTGTGAGTATTAGGAATTCGAATGTAAACAGATAATAGTATATTATTATAGGTACAAGTTTTATGAGACGTCAAATTGACGCACGAGTTGTTTTTCCAAATGGAACGTGTCCGCCAATACGTATAATAAAACGAGTAAAATATACTATTTTTTCTACTTTGCGTCATTAATTTTATATACATTAAAATTGTAGTTACTATATTGCGCTAAATTAGTATCTAGGGTATTTTGCGGTTACCACGTGGCAGTACTGTAGTAAACTGTCAACTTCGTAAGATTGGGTTAAAATCATGACAAAATCTAATTGTGAATACTTTTACTCTACTTTAGGCTACAAGTTCTAATAAATAATCAGCGAGGTCGCAACTGTGATCACAATGGAGCTTGGGGCAACACTTTTAACCCTACTGTGATAAAAACTTACATTACACCCAGTATAAAGGAAACATAACCTAAAAAGTTAACTTTAAAATAGTGGTTTCATAATTATAATAATCAGAATAAACTTGTTTGGCGGTAACTGATTAGTTATTTGAAAGAATAAGAACTTACTAACGAATTGTTATAACGGTTAACGTTTAATAGCGGTTTCTACCTAGTACCGCTGGCTTATACAAGTTTACACGCACATATAATTGAAACCAAATTCTAATTTCGATGTAATAATTTATTAGAATAAATTATACTTAGTAAAATTACATGTGGTGGAGGTAATAGAAATACGTTGCACACAACCAGAACTAAGACAAAGTCGGAAGCGACGGACAACAACGAATACGGTATTGACACGAGCAGAATTCAATTCCAAATGTTACCGAAAACTTATATGTTACATAAATTAAGAAATCTTCAACACATTTAAATGTACTATAGCTTTCTACGTGTATGCTGATATTGAATAAACCATTTATTGCGCATATACAATGCCGCAGCAGTAATTAAAATCGTTCATATCTACTATGTAGGTTTGATCTTCGCATAATACCTTATTAAATTAAATGTCGTCCTTAAATTATATATGAAAAGGCGATTTGATGTTTAGTTTAGACAAGAATGATGACGATCACTTCCTAGAGTCGCAAAACATCACCGAAAACGTCATGCTGGCGTATTTTGAGGAACACAGCAAAACTAAGAAAGCCCCAACCCTTTGGTCACACTACAGCAGGCTACACACATGTTGAAATATGCATAGAATATTGATATTTCGCAGTTTATGCAATTGCAAGCATTTCAAAAGAGATTCAAAAGCCTATATTAAATGGTCAGTACCCTCTACAGGATTGTCAGAATCCTAGATTTGCCCGCCTATTTAGACCGCCCAACTTAACTGAAACGCACAGTAGTAATATGACAATCGCCGAAACCGGCTGCATATAAATTGCAATTATGATTTACTAGAGAAAAGGTTTTACTATTTACTATAACATTTAGAAATGCCATCCATAACTACTACGCTACGTAGCGTACTGAAGCCGGTTTATCCATAAACCATGACCGTCTTCTTCTGTCATAAATACCTACTCAATACCACTGACCTGGTAGCAATATTTAACGACTTCACATCCGCAAGGGCTGGTATCATGAGAAGATTTAGTACCTATCGATTCAAAGGCACTCGTCGTCGAGCCTGAGCGGTCGGCATTGCAGTTACCTACCTAGCTCGCCTAGAGTGCTTCTGCGACAAATCAACTTCGAAACGGCCGGAAATTCGGCCACCACCTCACGTATCTCTCATAAAAACCGAATTTTCGTGATCGTTCGTTTCGCATCTCGACCTTTACGTCCGGAATTATACGAAACAAATGGCATCGCAGCAGAATAGGCACGAATTTCCCACGAGGTGACGCTACCGTCTCCGTCTGTTGAATTGTCCAGTGCCTTTTTGCAAGCTTTAAGCGCGATGGAATATCGCGATACGACAGTGTTCCCTAGGGCTGTATGTATCTATCCAAACAGAAAAAGGTGGTGCATAGTTCAGGAAGAATGTGTCAGATTTTTTTTATTTAAACGTAAAATATCCATTTCTAGCGGCATTGTTAAAATAAATAACGGTCTACAAATCCTATAATCCATATTAATCTAGTCAAATTGGGCTTTTACCCGGAAAGTTGTGGGGTAGTATTTTATTATTATTATTATTACTTAAAAAAATACCTGTACCTTGACATATACGACTTCAATAAGGTATGTGCATTGGGAGAAATTCACTAATTGACAGCCTATAATAATAAATTACAGTTTTGGAGTGGGAAAATATGTTGTAACAATATACGTCAGAAATGAGTTTTCCCGCGGATATTTCTAGGGCCTGAAAGCTTCTGGACATATCTAGAAGTTTATAAACTCTGAGTAATAATTGGTACTGCCTATAGACCACGAAATTGTAACGGTTTGAAGTTTCTGGACCATGTTCAGACTTATGTCAATGGTATTGCGTATCTGTGTCTAATTTATATTTTTGGGAGATTTCAATATAGATCTTCAGACACCTCGTTGTTCACTAAGTTCCTTGAGTACCAGTTCTACCCTCCTAAAACGCATTTTCAAATAAAAACTTTATTTATTGTTCAAAGTTTATGAAATTTTCAGTGTAACTTTTAGATAAATAACGAAAGACAAAACTTAATTTTACTTTTATATCTTTGGCGCTGTTCAAATATAAAACATCTAGCCCAACTCATGATACAAAAATAGATTTTTTATTTAAGTACAATTTTAACCCAAATATTATATGTAACTGCGATAATAAAGCATAATGTATTTATTTGCTCATATTACTGCTGCCCGGTGTAGACAGCAGATATCAGGCGCTTCAAACACCGCCTATAACTGGTGACTACGGATTGACGGTGGTGGGGGACAGGCTGACCACTCCCAGGCTGACCAAACATCGCAATGAAATATTTCGTTTCGCAGTAGCGATGATTTCAGAACGGAGCCCTAACGCAACATGTTCATAAGCCAATGCGTACGTTAGCTAGTACGTTGATAGATGTCATTTTTACAAACAATCGGAACTCGATGAAAGCGTGTGGTGATTAAAAAATTCCGGATGTAGCAGACCACTGCCCAGTTTTTCGCAAACTAGCATGTTTTGCGGCGCGCGCGCATCCATTAGTAATTTTAAATTTCTTTCCAAAACAAAAATCTTAATGACGAAGTGTTTGAGCGGCATCTTCGTTCGATACCGTAAAAAAAATTGTTACAAATGTAACGGAAGTTTACGTTAACCTATAATCGTTAACTTTTTCTAAAAAATATAGGTTGTGTTGAGTGCCGATCTGCCGGTGAATATGCAACCCAAATAACTGCGGTTGCATAAGTTAAAATTGCATTAGGAATTTTTTAAACTGTACCTAGTGGTAACTAAAATAACTACATTGCGAGATGAAAGATTTATAAAAGTTATTGAATAGATCAATTAAAGCTAATTTTACATCAATGCAAATCAAAACAAGCGATTTTGAAAAATCGCATGCAATTTTATTACAATTTGTCCGCCGTTTACATCTGTGCAACTTTAATAAATCGCATGTGTGATCGTATGGCTTGATCTGTTCCTCTGTTCCTTCTTGTAATTTCTGTTTATTTTCTGCTACATGTTTCGGCTAAAAGCCATCATCAGGTAGCTGCAATAATTAGTTACATATAGTGAAAAGTCGAAATACAAAACAAAGGGAAACTTATGCAACGTCTAAACTTAAAATCGTATACATGTATATAAATGGATAAAATTCTTCTTTCCTTTCTCGCTTGATTCAGTCTAAGATATATAGTCAAAATCAGAAACTAAATACGGAAATTTCAGCGATCGAGTTTAGGTTATGTCGCATAAGGTCGAAAATCGAAAATTACCTCAGTGTTTAATTTGCGCTGCAGAATTTGCAGGCAGTTGAGCGTTCGGCAGCAGTGCGGTGGTGAGGACTATGCTTGCCAGGAGCACTAACGGAAATTTGTTTCTGGAAACTATTTAGCAAACTTGTCAATAACAGCACAAGATGTAGAAACACCACGCCGAAAACAAATAAAGATGGCGAACGTGAGGACAGTCTAATGCGTACTTGCGACAGGTCGGTAATATAGGTTATATCGAAGGTTGTACATATACAGGGAAAATCTAATTTTAGGGGTCAAAATTTAAATTAGAAACCGAAAACGGTTGACTAAACGCTAAGTTACATAATACAATTATATCTTTCGTAGATCCTTGAAAATTGGTTCTGGTTGGAGGTGTAGTTGATCGTTTAACAGTAGTTTGCCGTCTCTCTGATGTCTTTCAATTTCGAGCGCTTCTAGAAGATTGAGTCGAAAACCCTTATTTTGGCTGTGTATGACTTTATGTTTTTATAGTCTGTGCTACTGCGTCCACTCTCATAAAGATGTCTGCCAAAATTGGATTTGTCTTTGTTGGTTCTGTGTTCGTGGATTCTTGCCTTGAGTGATCGGCCCGTTTCTCCGATGTACATTGCGTTACAGTCGTCAGACTGTATTCGGTAGACTCCGCGCCATCTCCGCTCTTTGTCATGAGATCCGTTTTTTGTTTAACCTGTCCCAAATTTGACAAATATACAATTTACATCACCTGAGAAAGCACTTCTAGACAAGGTACATAAATTCGCGCCCACTACAAAACATCGAAACCGCCATTAAGAAGCACCCACAGGAGGAAGTCATCAGAAATGAAATGATCCAGATCATAAAAAACCAAGAACGTCGAAACAATAGGACAACGGACAATAGAAAACCACCGCACCTCAAAATACTAAAAAACATAAAAGACAAGATGAAAGCCGTTGACGCAATCATAGCCAAAGCCGACAAAAACGCTGGAACCGTACTCATGGTCAGACACGCATATATAGAAAAGACCAATAACTTTATAGACAATAACAAGAACTAGATAATAACTAGATAACAAGGAACAAATTATCTTCTTGTACCTACTACATACGTTTATAAAAACAAGAAGTTTTTTCCGAATAAATATTGTTATGTCGCCGTATGCCGCACAAGTTCAAGGCGGACCCGGCTAATGCACTACGCACGCATGATCTCGGCCGCACTGGAACCCCGTCTCTTCAATTCAATAGTACTCTACTCATTTCATGTTGAGAACAATACTCAGTATGTACTCATATAAAATAATATGAGTATTGAGTAGAGTACTCAGTACTCACCGTTTTTTTAGTATGTACTCATTTTGTCCATGAGTATTGAGTATCTACTCAATACTGATTTTTTTAGTTCTGAGTACTGAGTAGTTACTCAATACTCATTTTTTTTCGGTGAGTAGTGAGTATGTTCTGAGTATGTTCTCAACATTAAAAAAGTCGAGTATAGAGTAGATACCCAGTACTTACTGGAAAAAAATGAGTATCGAGTAACTACTCAATACTAAAAATTAAAAAAAAATGAGTATTGAGTAATCTACTCAATACTCTGCTCATGAGTAGAATTTGCCCCACGCTGCTCTGCACTAGCTGGCAATATCCAAAACGTCAGCCCTTTTTCATTTACAGCCGTATAACCTAAAAACGGTTACTCCTACACAGAAAATGAATAGCCTTTACTGTAGAAAATTATCTAAGGTTCATTGTCGTCAGACCATAAAATATAATATTGGTGCCAGTGCATATCATTTCAAATTACATATTCACTATTTGAACTTTGATTCCACATTGAATTATTAAGCAATGGTATTTGTTGTGGAAAATTAAACTCACGTTTGTACATAACGTCACGCAACTATAAATTAAATGGAGTGGTCATATAGGTGCCGGTGACATTTAATCAAGGTACCAGTTGATAGATTGTTTTCCAATAGCATCGAATCACGGCCACGACGTTGACGATCGATAACTCATTTACGTTTTGTTTGGTCTCATTGTCATCTGAGCCATGTTTCTTTCCAAGAAAACTTTGGTGCTGAAACTTTTAGTGCCCCATCGGACGATCGCAACCTCTATTAAATGCTGACAGCACACTAACCACACAAAGAATAATCTAAGAAATTGTTAAAATACATTTGGTAACAGAATTACAGATATTGATAAAAGCATGATTACTGATCATGATTCATGGACTGTATGATATCTGTCGCTTTGTTCATAAAATACTTGAGTGAGTTTGTAGCAGCTGGTTTGCACTTGCTCTGTAGAGATCAGGCTGATGGGCTGCTACTGTCTGTTTAAAGCTCAGATAAATTACTAAAAATTATGGTGGCCAGATGAGAAGGTAGAACGTACCCGCATTTTTAAAATAAAAAAGGCAGGTGTGAACAAACCCGCCACCACCACGCTGCAGGGCATCGCATAAAGGGCTACTTCCCGCAGTGACATCCCCTTTGATTTCTCTCTTTGCCTATTCCTTTTGTGGCATACTGGCTGATTTGCTGTTTATTTACCTCAAATACTCATAAGGATTACAGAGTACGTTACAAACGAACAACATGTTACCTACTACTTCTACTAACTCATATAGTGTTAACTACCACCACCACAGCTAAGAGCTCAAACCCACAAACCTCTCTCAACTAACCTGCGTCACCGCCACCATGTTCTTCTGGAACCACGGAATGAACGTGTTTGGACATCAGAGTTGCCGCTGTTATTGCGAGAAACGGATTTTATTGCAAGCGCGGTATCTACTGGCAGCGGGAGCGACAAATTTCCAATGATAATACTTTTTGATAGATTTTCGTTTTATTAGAATAAAAATAGAAAACGTTATTTATGTCTACATTATACAACTTAGGTTGAAGCTTTCATTTGAGACAATTTAGAAGGTAGTGTGTAGCCGTTTTTGTGGCAACGATTCCGGAGAAACTACTGAAGGTATCGGGACGACACTTCATATTTAGAAGTTTCATGACCAAACTTAGAGCTGAAAAGGTTTTTCTTCAAAAGAGTCCAAAGGCACTGGATGTTTCCTCTAAGCATTTTTCAAGGATTTTGTAAATGAGCCGCCGTTTCGGTAATTTCATCAAAATAGTTATTCTTGTCGGTACAAAGTCTTTGTGTGTGTATGTCTTTATGTGTGTACTCGCTTTTTTTGGCGACTATTCCGAAGAAACTACTGAAGGTATCGGGACGAAACTTCATATTTAGAAGTTTCATGACCAAACTTGGAGCTGAAAGAGGATCAAAGGGGTCCAAAGGAACTGGAGGTTTACTCTTAGCATTTTTCAAGGATTTTGCAAATGATCCGCCATTTCTGTAATTTTGTCAAAATAGCTAAATAATACATTAAAGTAGAGGACATTTTGTATAATTTATGTATATGACGGTTTTGCAAAATTAATAGTTTAGCTGCATGAGCAAGCTAACGACCTGTTGTACTGAATGACGACTATATCGGGCCCTTACGCCGATTAATGACTGATGTAACGTAGGGTAACCCCTACGCCAGGTAAGTATTTACCTATCGTAGGGGTTACCGTGATCAGTAGCAGAAAATAAACATAAATTACCAGAAGGAACATATTGTCTTTTTCCACCCACATATAACTTTTATCGGAATTTTTACTTTATCATACGCAGTATGTAAAGTATTGTAATCGTGCCAAAAAAATTTTTTCAGATTTTAGCGGAAATATGTCTTTTTGGGTCCCCTGAACATTTTTGACCAAGGTACAAAAAATGTACCATGTGTGTGTGTGTGTGTATGTGTGTGTGTGTGTGTGTGTGTGTGTGTGTGTGTGTGTGTGTGTGTGTGTGTGTGTGTGTACCCGTTTTTTGTGGCGACGATTCCGGAGAAACTACTAAAGGTATCGCGACGAAACTTCATATTTAGAAGTTTCATAACCAAACTTAGAGCTGAAAAGCTTTCTGTTGAAAAGGGTCCAAAGGAACTGGAGGTTTAGTCTTAGCATTTTTAAAAGATTTTGCAAATAAGCCGCCATTTCTGGAATTTCGTCGAAATAGTTAAGTAATAAATTAAAGATGAGGAAATTCTGAATAATTTATGAACATGAAATTTTTTGATACAATCAATAGTTTACCTGCATGAGCAAATTCTATTTTATCGAGATCGGTCGTACTACATTAAAACTAGTAGCCAGGATATGTCAGAAATTTTGATTCTAATGACAGTAATGACACTAATGACAACGCTAATGTTTTGACAATAACGTCTGTCAATATAAGCTGCGTTCGGATATTGTATTACACTTTTTACACCCAATAACACGTGTCATTTGGGCGGTGTACCCGGTGTCAACGGAGTACAATATCCAAACGCAGCTTTAATCGACATATCTGTCTAGTTCTACTAGTTTTATTTTAATCATGGGGTGCTTACTTCCCATACGCAGGCGTTGATAGCAAAATTTTAGTTCACCCCCACGCGCTATCTCTGGCTAGCGCCCTGCTATACCGGCCGAATCACATGCTTGATACCTATTGGATCATTCAAACCGTCACTGTGGATGCCGCGTGTTGCGTAGTCATGGCATTAGTAAACCATAAACAACCATAAAGTTCTGGCAATTAACTGTCTAGTGACACAGCTAATTTTTACCACAGACTTTTAAACGCATATTTTTCACTGATATAAGGGTGATGCATATAACTTTAAATTTGATGTGGTAATTTTTGTTCTGTACTAGTTCCATCACGCGGATTTCCTGATCTTATGAATTCATTAAAATATAATATGAGAAAAGGCTAGAAGTGGGAAGTGCTATTAGTGCCTCCTAGCGGATGGGGGTGAACTAAAAGTAGAGTCCACAAAAATGGCCTTGAGTCGCCAATCTATATTAGTAAATATGTATTTTATCTATGATTTTAATGCAGACATGGCCGATCTCGATCAAATAGAATCTCATGCAGCTAAACTATTAATTTTATACATAGTATGATAAAGTCATGTGCTTGGCCACATCAGATTTTTTAATTATTCAATGTCTTTGAAATGAGTTAATGAGAACCCAAGTTTTTTAAAGTTAAACAAATAAAGTCTGAGTAGCTCAGATGGGAGAGCATTGTGCTAGAAACGCAAAGGTTCCTGGTTCAAATCCAGGTTCTGGCTGTAATTCCTGATTTATTTAAAAATTTGCATCCCGACTGGTAATCACATTGATTATTTCATCATTACGGTAAGTCCGTATGATACGATATGTCCGTATATTCATTTCCAGTTAAATAAATAAAGGTTTACATACAAATTATTTGTTTTTAAAATAGCTATTCTATGATACTTCACACAACCTAAATTTCTAATACAGTTTCTAAAGTTGGTACCATACTCCAGCTTCCTGCAGTTTCTAGACAGTGTGTTTCTGGACGCAATTAAAAGTTGTTATACTATATTTTATCACCCAATATACTAGAAGTAAACAAGCTATCAGTGAAAAAAATTTGCGAAGTAATGAAACCTAAAAAGTATGATTAAATGAAAGCTCAAACAATTGGTCATTTTGGACGCAACCTAGCCGTAAGTGTCGCCCCCTTCGCCACACCCTCACTGCGGCGCAGACTTTACCTTATGTAGCGAGTAAATGTTAAATTATGTTCTTCAGATACATGTAGCTAACATCAGTCAGAACTAACTGTGCATATCGGGCATATCTTCTAGTTGTAGCTAACGATTTATGTAAGAGAATATGTTTATTTATATTCTATATTTATATGCACTGTGTAATAGGGTATTTGACTATTATTGGAAAACAATCTTAGTGTGTTTATTCCTTCACTCTACAATGTAAAAAAATGCATTATTTTTTATTATTATTTTCTGAATATTTCATAAAAATCAGCGTTAAAAATTGAATCACAAAAAGTCCCGCCAAATCGATACTTTCTGTTGTGTGACGTCACCCGATAGTAGATGTCAAATCGGCCCATATGGTCTGTCAGCATCGGCTTCGGCACCGTTTGGTAATTGTGTTGTATGATGTGTTGTTTTCACAATTTCTACATAAAAATGGGTTATAAATGCTGTATAAATCCACAATGCAGAAATAGGTCAAGAAAAACTCCGGATAAACTATTTGTAGCTGTTCCGCAAGATTTGAAACTGCAAAGTAAGTGGTTGGCTCGTAGAAATCCAAATGACACAAATAGCGGCCTAGTGACTAGAATAAGTTATCTATCGTATTTTCAAACCAGGTATTATCTGATCTGACAGCTTAAGGTTAGGGCTATCCTAACCTATACAGTTATGCTTACATGGCACTTTAGTGTTATTAAATTCAAACAGGAGAAGCATAAGAGCGCGTTCCGGTAACCCGGTATTGTACCGTGAGAGTGACGCGCTGCATAATGGGCGGACTAACGTCATAACTAACGTCATCAGACCATATAATTAAGACGAGTATTGTTTGTTGAACAGTACTTTATTGGTAACGAGTTAAAAGTTTCAACTCTATCGATTTCGGTTCTCTCGGTTTAGAACCATCCTCAGGTGTCACTGAAAAAAGGGCGTTACGATAAGTTTACAAGCAAAACGATCATGTAAATGACAAAAACGAGAAAAAAATAAGCAATTAGCAGTAAAACAGGTATATATGCGTAGACACATACAAAGTTGTAGTACCCTGGCTGTATTGCACAGCGTTGCCAGATTGGGGGCTTTCTCCCCGCTTTTGGGGGTTTCCTCCCAAAAGTAGCACCTTGGAGGATGTTTTGGGGGTAAAATAATGTAACCAAAATCCCCCAATCTGGCAACACTGGTATTGCATGCACCCATACTTCCCCGACACACCGCTAGATGCCGCCGCCGCCCCATGCCATGTATCGCGTTACCAACCATTTTGTCTGGCGGGTTCCACATACATCGTGCTGGTTTTCGCAAATTGCTCTCTTTCCAACAAGAATGAACATTTGTCGGTGTTTGGAAGCGCCCGGCTTTCTTCTTTAAGGCTTAAATTTGTCGACGGTGAGTTCGCTCTCCCCCTCTTTTGGTCTTGTTTGTTATTTTTGTGTATGTAATACAGCCAGGGTACTACAGCTTTGTATGTGAACGCATATATACCTGTTTTACTGCTAATTGCTTACTATTTTCTCGTTTTTGTCATTTACATGATCGTTTTGCTTGTATGCTTATCGTAACCCCCTTTTTTCAGTGATACCTGAGGATGGTTCTGAACCGAAAGAACCGAAATCGATAGTGTTAAAACTTTTAACTCGTTCCCAATAAAGAACTGTTCCACAAACAATACTCGTCTTAATTATTAGGTTATCTGAGCATTGCTCTTCCCATACCCTACCCTGACAAACCGAACGCGCTCTAAGCGTACTAACGAATGACGTCACTGGAGACTGAGCCAATTACAGAGCGTTTTCAATCGTGTGATAGGACGTGAATAAAATTCAATTTTAATTTTTGTTTTTAATAGAAATAAAGCATATTTTTTTTAAGTAAAAAAAAGTTTTCTTAAATTATAATCTACTAGGATGACTATAATGCAAGCCATATTTTTAATACAGTCAAATACCCTATTGTACGTTTACAAGCATTTTTAAGTAACATCATTGTATGGCTATTTGAGGATTTCGTATCCTCGGTAATCCTGCATAACCATAAGAAGTATTAAAGCGCATATATCATGTTATTATTAATTTATTAATTAATTTATTTTTTAAAATTATTGTTGACGTTATTGTAAAAAATTATTTAAAATTAAACATACCAATTAAAGATATAAGTAACAATTATCAGAGAAATAACAGATATAAATAATTACACTTGCTAATTTGACAGTGTGCATTGTTTGTATTGACAATCGCACATTTTAGTGCGTTACCAAGGTTATTCTCAAGTTTTAAAATTGTGGTAGCGCCATCTTACGTTGGTCCTAACTCCTAATGCAAAACATATACTGCCAACTGCCAAGGCACTCCATATTAGTTCCGTGGCTATGGTTGCGCCGGAGCTACGTTGGACAGGGACAATGCACGTAACGCAAAAACAAAAAAAAACATGCGACGACGGATGCACGCAGGATACAGCGTTACGCTGCTGACAACGTCGATTCATGCCAAAACACTATGAATGGCGATCTCCCTAGGGTTTGTTCCTGGACAACTAACTCCCTATCACTAAATCTGGTAAAGTGTAAAGTTCTCTTTATCGGGAGTCATGCAAGTAGAGAAACTGGCCCAGATTCTCAGGCCTTGTCTAGCCTGGACTGCGCAGACGTTGTTTATAGGCCTTTTCTCACACAGGCTAATAAGTGGCGACTTCAGAGTGCCTAGTAGAACATTTTGGCATTTGCTGGTCGTTGTCCTCGACGTCAGCATATGACTGGGATACTACGAGAACACTGTTTGTAAATTGGTGAACGTCGCGACGCGTCGCTTCCGTCACTATGTCGTCGGTGTGGTACACTTGGCTGCTGTCGTGCCTCACTAGGCCTATCTGGTCGAGAGAATTAGTTGTGGATTGAAGCACATGCCCGAGATCTTTGTCAGCTTGCCACAACAACGACGGGTCCAGATCATAGGGCAGCATTCTTCAGGAGGTCTTTCTCCTATCTGCCTTTGTTGTGAACAACACCATCAGATTCCACAGCCTAGAAATTACCATCAAATCTTTAAAACGGGGTGCAATTAACGACTGTAAATGGATTAGAAAGTGATTTAACGCTTTTCAGTCTAGAGTTTTTATATCCTATGGATTTAAATTTTTTGCCAACGTTTCGCCAATCTTCTTTGGCTTCGTCAGAGCCTACAATAAATTATAATTGATAAATTGATCAGTAGGTATAAACTAATATGTCACTTACTCAATTGGAATTATAGAAATATGTACATAGTTATCTTACAGGTTTTCGGGTACATGGCGGCAATGGATACATCGAAATACAATATAAAATCGGTATACGGTTAGATGTTATAACGAAACACTATAGTAACGGTCAGATGGTTTGAACTGGTAGAGAGTGGACGTATGTACATTGTGTAACACTGGTGGTGCTGTTAGCTGTGGAATGATGAACTACTGTTTGGTATAGCCGGTAAGTAGAACCGTTTCAGTGAGTTTTTTGTTTGACTCACTAGATGGCATGGAAATAAAAATCAATAAAAGATTATCGTCCGTTGACTCTTCTGATAAATTCAGTATATACTGTAGATACAAGATGGTCCTCTATATCTGATTTTAGGTTCATGTTCCTAGGGTTAGTATAAATGTGTGTAGCTTCTTTAAAGAGTCGTTTGGTGTAGTGTGTTTCATTGTCAATAATTTTGTAATCTTCAAACAGGATCTGGTGTTCCGGATTATCTGCTATGTGCATGGTCACACCTGTGTGTCCAGTTGACTTCAATTTCCCTGATGTTAATCTACGTACTGAGGCTTGATGTTGTTGTATTCGGTCTTTGATATATTGTTTTGTCTCTCCAATGTATTTTTGGTCGCAGGAACAAGGAATTCTGTATACGACGTTGTTTTTTAATCCTTTAGGCATTTCATCCTTTATGTTGGTGTAAAGTTAGCCAATAGTATTAGTGTGGTAGAATACACTAGCGTCTAGCCAGCAGGTGCAACAAACGATCTTGCCGATGTATGGCTGCAGGTATGCCACCTACCATACACTATTGGCGCGCGCGCATTTTGGACCTAGCCGATAATATGTCGGTTCTGTTTATTCGTAAGACTGGAATCTTGTATAAACTATAAATTAATTAATTAATAAATTAACGTACTGAGAATATCGACTTTGAACTTTAGCATAGTCCTAGAGGCAGTTTTAGCAGTTAAGCTCATTTTTTCCATAAAAGAAACATCTAATTTTGAGAAACCCTTGACAAAGTTGAAGAAGAGAAAATACTGTATGAATACATAGATGAGTTTTAATCGACACTTTCTTTTGTTCTCCAAAAAAGTCTGTAAAATAAAAATTCGATCTTCAAAATGCTTACCTTAAAAAAATCTTTATCATTACACAGTTTGTATAAGAAGTAATGTAACTAGTCAATATTTTTCTTTCTAAAAAGTTGACAATGAAAAGATTCCAATAAAAGTTTTAGGAAATTGCTTAAGCTACAAATTTGAAATGCTTAGAAATGAATAATACTACATATATATTCAAAAGTATTTTGTATTTTATAGCTTAAATCATTTTCAAAAACATTTATTTTTTTTTCTTGTAATCTTCTCAGAGGTCGAGGTATTTACATGGTAGTAGTCATTTTAATCATTTAATTTAATCATTTTGTATCATTTAAACGACTGATCGCAGTGACTTTTGGACAGGAAAAATATACAGGGCGCTATCTTTAAAAAATGAATTTGGCCTGCTTCTTAGAAATGCGTAACCCTGTATATTCAAAAGTCATTTAAGTTTGTAGCACAAGTCATTTCCTAAAATTCTTATTTGGGTTCTTTCTTCTACACTTTCAGGACCAGATATTGACGCGTTACGTTTCTTCTTGTTAACTTTTTGATGATATGGAATCGGAATCTTATACGTTAAATAATGATAACGTGTATGAAACCGACAATGTTAGCAAAAGAAAGAGGAAATTACAGTTTATTAAAAGAAACATTTCCAAAAGACTATGAAAACTGCATTACAAATTTAATAAGTAGGTACATATCCAGAGGACATAATATATATAGTGGCGATGGCGTATTTAAGGATGAATTATCGCTGTGTTTACAATATGCAAATATTAAAAAAAGCTGTTCAAGCAGGAATATATCTAGATTCCATAATGTGAAAAATTACTTATTTCTATTTGTTAAGAATATCGATTTATGAATTAAGATAATATATTTTATTTGTTATTTATTTGAGTTTATTTGAATTTTGATTTTAAAATTATTAAGCTATTTATTTGTTATTTTGTATTTCTTAAGAATATTCATTTGTTGCTTTAAATAACGATACTTATTATTTATGATTTTTTTAGTATTATTACATTCTTATTTTTGTATAAAAAGTAATTCTTAATTCAACACGGTATATGGGGGCCCCCAAATTCAAAATTATCCAGGACCCCATGATGGCATAGCGCGCCGCTGGTTATGATTGGTTTCTTAGAATGACATTTATAGATGCATATCGAACATTTTTTTTTAAGTTTGGTTAATTCTAGATCTTTTACCATTGTGTGCCTTTAAGATATGGTAACGCAGTTTACGTTTATCATTAAAGCTTTTATCGCAATTGTTACAAAAAAACCCGAATTTGGGTCTTTATAAATTCGCGGAGTAAAATTTGTACCGCATTGATTACATTTATTTGAACGATTTAATTTTTTTTGTTCGTCACCCATGTTGAAGGATTAATAAATTAGAAATACGTTTACTGTAAAGTCGTTAATATACTTAGTATAATATAGATTACTTACCGATTACCGTTAATATTCAGCTTTTCCTAACCGAAACAACACCAAATTCTTTTGAATAAACAGAACCGAGATATTACCGGGGCTAGGTCCACAATGCGCGCGCCAATAGTGTATGGTGGGTGGCATACCTGCAGCGATACATCGGCAAGATCGTTTGTTGCACCTGCTGGCTAGACGCTAGTTAGAATACTATGTCGTACGTTGTTGTTTTTAGGATTTTCCTCAATCTATCTGAGAGTCCCTTGATGTATGGTGTTCGTAAATGGATGAGAGTTCTAGTATGATCATTCAGAATGTTAGTATTATGCAACATAGATGCATCAGTTTGGTCGATATTAGTCAGATTATGTTTTTGTTCCGGACGTATGTGGTTGTTGATTATAAACTGTGAATAACTGTTCTGCCAACATTCTAACAATATTGATCTTCTGGTGGAACGGATGGTTGGAAAAATAGTTTAAATATCTATCTGAGGATGTTGCCTTTCTGTACCATTTTGTGCTGATCTTTCCATCGTTATGTCTCGTTAATGTTAGCACTAGGAAATTATTTTTTCTGTGTATCTCTATCTCCATTGTGAAATTAATATTTGGGTGGAAATTATTAAATTCATTTAAAACTTTATTTACTTTATTTTTAGGGAGGATAAGGAGTAAATCGTCAACATACCGTTTCAAGTAGTAAATATCTTCAGGATTGTCTCTCGTAATGGTTGTTATTATCTTGTCCATTACCAAATCCGATAGAGCTGGCGATAACGACGAACCCATGGGTAGGTGTTTCTTTTGTCGATAATAAGTATTATTATAAGTAAAAAAGCAATTTTTGAGAATATGTTCCAATAATAACAGCATATGTTTTTCATAGATGTTAGTGTATTGTTTTATTTCTTCCCACGTTTCTGTGATGTTCTGTTTTACCAACTCAGTTGGTATGTTAGTAAACATATTGGTCACGTCGAAACTAACTAGTACATGATCTTGTGGAATAGTGATTTCTTTTAGTTCCTCAGAGAGTGAAAAACTGTCTTTAGCGTAGTAGGTAGTGTTATGGGTGACATTTCTAATGATGTTGCTTAGATGTTTGGCTGTTTTGTATATGGTTGTTCCTATTGTACTAATGATAGGTCGGAGGGGCTTATTCTCTTTGTGTAGTTTTAATTGTCCGTAGATTCTACCAAGTACACCATTTCTGGATTTTACAGTTTTGCCAACTTTTTCTTCAAGCATATTTTCTTTTATCAATTTGTCAATAAAGGTGTTATGTTGTTTAGCCAGTTGATTCTACGGATTCATTTTTATCTTTTCATAAATTTGGTCGTCTGTCAAAATGTTCAACATTTTTGTTTTATACTCTTCCTTTTTCATGATTACTGTCTTATTACCTTTATCAGACATTATGATAATAATGTCAATTCTGTGTTCTTGCAGCCAATTTCTTCCAGAATTGATTGCTTTGTTAAATGGGTGTTTGGTTTCTTCTTGTATGTGTGGTTTTTTAAGAAAATTGGTACATATATTTAGTGCTTCTTGTCTTTTTTGACATTTTAAGTTGTTGTTGTCCTTGTAAATGCTGGTTAAAGCATATCGTCGGCTAAGAGTGTTAAGCTGCTAACTCCATAAAACCAAACTTTACAGGTGGGAATATAAACTGTGTAGCCTTATTCAAATAAATTTTAATGCAAAGGTAACGACCTTGTTATTTTCTTAAAACCTTACTACAACTTGAAACACGAAACACCATAGTAACGGTCAGATGGTTTGAACTGGTAGAGTGGGCGTATGTACATTGTGTACCCGAAAACCTGTAAGATAACTATGTACATATTTCTATAATTCAAATTGAGTAAGTGACATATTAGTTTATACCTACTGATCAATTTATCAATTATAATTTATTGTAGGCTCTGACGAAGCCAAAGAAGATTGATAAAAACTCTATATATAAAACTCTTTCATTTCGTTTGGTAGTACTTTAAATTACCTCGATGTTAATCATATCGTTTGTATTTCGTATACAATAAATTCATTTTATTTAAGTTTCGGTAAGACAAAATGAAGATATCAAAATGAGACTGAAATGTTGCGATAAGTACCAATATTCTTGGTACTTGGTATTTTGTGCGTAAGCACCTCATATCTGATCCAGTGATGACAATTTTTGTAGAGAATGTGCTTGGCGGTGCATGGTACCATCGAAAATGTTTTTTTTTTTCTAGTAATTTAGACGAACAATCCGCGAACGCCATCAATATTAATTAATACCGCATTGTGGCCTCCATTACGCCGCTTCAGTCGGGATGTTGCGCTCCTCTCTCTACCTTTCTCCCTCCCACGCACACACTTTTTTAGTTTCAATTTATACCTCTCTGCACAACATTGTAGCCGCGAACAATTTAGTTTTTAATTCTCTTCTGATGATTTGCCTAGCGCGCAATTGTGAAGGCCTGAACACGGCGCGGCGCCGGCGCCGCGGACGATCGTATAGCGCGCCGAGATTGTGTTAATTGTTTTAGCGCTTTGTTCGAGCCGCAGCACGAGTAAAAGGTAAACCATTGTGCCATTGTGGCATTGCGTGATTTTCAATTTTCAGTCCATAAAGGGTCGCCGAGTAAATGCCCATGATATGAAACCTTGCTCTTTTATCAGCGTATATTGAATGAGAATAATACAAACTCTCATTCGATTCTAATTAAAGACATTAACGGTTACCACGGTGAAAACTGGGCAAACTAGCTTATCTTCTTTTGAAGAAAATGTGTTTTAATTGGTTGCATGTAATATTGCTTTTGAGATGTCTGATATACGGACCGTCTTTTGTGACCCGCCCTCTTGTGCTTCTCTACCATGACGCATGCCACCAGGGGCGCCGATACATATGGGCATGAGGGCGGGATTTCGAACCCAACTGCGGATATGCAAGAAAAAGGCAAACCATTCGGCAATGTGTCGGCGCTTGCACCCCCGGGCCCTTGGTTAAAAAAAACTACTGACATTTTACTGCTAATAGTATAACATCAAGTCAAGCAAGTCATTCTTCCTCGAGGCTGGAAATCACTTCTATTTTTGCGTGGTGTACACACCATTTTCATCCTACACAACGTTATCGTAATAAATTTACACGTTTCTAAGGACGAATCACTGGCGGCAAATTTGACACATCCGTCTTCGACCACAAATGAAGACTGATCTCGATAGATAAATCGATCATATCATTTTAGATATGATAGAAAAACGGACATTTTCGATCAGATCAGATGGACCGTTTCGATCATGATCAATCTTTTCGATAAAAAATCTGATGTGGCCAGGTACATGACTTTATCATACTATATATAAAATTAATAGTTTAGCTGCATGAGATCGGCTATGTCTGCATTAAAATAAAACTAGTAGAACTAGACAGATATGTCGATTAAAGCTGCGTTCGGATATTGTACTCCGTTGACACCGGGTACACCGTCCAAACGACACGTGTTATTGGGTGTAAAAAGTGTGAGGGTGCGTTCCGATTGGTGGTAATGGTAGGTAATGGCGGTGGTAGCAGACGAAATTATAGTATTTCTCACATATCGTGATGGTGACACATAGTAGTTTGCATGTACATAAACTTGAGTCACTAGCAATTACTATTAGAAAGACTATAATGGCGTCTACTACCACTGCCATTAGCACTAATGAGAACCCACCTTAACGGTGTGCAATATCCGAACGCAGCTTGTATTGACAGTAGTATTGTCAAAACATTAGCGTTTGACACGACCTACTGCCATTAGAATCATATCTGACATATAATCTCACATATCCTGGCTACTAGTTTTAATGCAGTACAACCGATCTCGATGAAATAGAATTTGCTCATGCAGCTAAACTATTGATTGTACCAAAAAATGTCATAGTCATAAATTATTCTGAATTTCCTCTAGTTTAATTTATTATTTAACTATTTCGACGAAATTCCAGAAATGGCGGCTTATTTACAAAATCTTTCAAAAATGCTAAGACTAAACCTCCAGTTCTTTTGGACCCTTTTTAACAGAAAGCTTTTCAGCTCTAAGTTTGGTCATGAAACTTCTAAATATGAAGTTTCGTCCCGATACCTTTAGTAGTTTCTCCGAAATCGTCGCCACAAAAAAAAGGCGGGTACACACACACACACACACACACACACACACACACACACACAGACATTTTTTTGTACCTTTGTCAAAAATGTTCAGGGGACCCAAAAAGACATATTTCCGCTAAAATCTCAAAAAAAAATTGGCACGATTACAATGCTTTACTTAACGTATGATAAAGTAAAAAATCTGATGTGGCCAGGCACATGACTTTATCATACTATATATAAAATTAATAGTTTAGCTGCATGAGATTCTATTTGATCGAGATCGGCCATGTCTGCATTAAAATAGAATTAGTAGAACTAGACAGATATGTCGATTAAAGCTGCGTTCGGATATTGTACTCCGTTACAAGATAAATTGTATTATCTTCACGCTACCTAAACTTTTGCGATGTAGTCCAAAATAACCATGTTTGGATAATTTAATCGTACTTATTAGGTTCCATTACTTCGCACTTTTTTGCACTGCAGATGCGCTTATCTCAAATGTACCGGGTGTTAAAAAATAAGTGTAAGTTATACTGAATAGGCAACTTTTCTTGCTGTATCTATTATTTAGATATGTAAAAAAAATTGTTTATATTGCAAACCATTTTAGCGCCACAAATACCGGTCTTTCTAACGTATCACAACAAACGAATCACTTAAGTTATAAATAAACAATGCTCTGCCAGATGCTCGCCGCTTGAGGGAGATTCTAGAAGAAAAAGCTGCTCACGTGCAGAGTAGCTACGCGCCTGAACGTCTAAGCTGCCCATCTACCTGTATTTTACCTATACGTCCACCTGTCTGATTACCTGTTCTGGTATATGGGGCTCTAGTCTTGACCCAACGCCTACATTATTTAGCAAGTGAGAGGATAGAGAATAACAAGTGACTTTAGTTCAGGGTCACGAAGGGTTAGCTTATTGAAAAAATAAACAAAATACAAGAAGGACGAAAATTAATACAAAATAGAACAATCAAATAATAAAGAAGACAACATAAAATAAATAAAATATTAAATTACACTTTTTTATTTATACATTTCAACAGCAAAGATCTTTTGTAAAAACATGCCAACTTCAGGAGGTCATAAAAGAAAATTTGAGCTAATTTAGCTAAACCCCTGCGTGTTCTATTTTGCTAACATGTTATCACATGTTGTATTTTCTTGACCTCTGCTGCTAAATATTTGATATCTTATTCCTTTATATCTGTTCATCTTACGAAAAACTACTGTAAATTCTGTTCTTGTGTTTTTTAGAGTAGAACACTTACATATTTACTGTTGTTACAGATTACACACTGAAGATTGCAGTACCTACCGAAACACGTCTGTAGTACGTCACCAATAAGAAATTCATGCAAAGATAAAGGGACTTTCTTTTCTTTGTTATATTATATTATTTGTTAATATATGTAAATAAAAGCAAATTAAGAAAATTGTTTGCTAATAGGTATTAACCTAGGAAATAAGGAACAACATTAGAAATTATTTCAAAATATTGTATAAATCATCCAATGTCTACGAGACAGTCGTATCGGTGAGTTTTCTTTACAGGGAATCAATCATTTTGCTGTTATTCGGTGGCTGCCCAGGCGCCGCTAATAGCTCTCCCAAATCTTCCCAAACTCTCGACGTAGCACCTCAGTACGAATACAAAAAGATTCAATTACGAAGTCCCGTGCAAAGAAATGGATCGTCCCAATAGACTTTTGCTTTTTCATTCAATAAATGACCGTGATACTCTATCACGTCTCGCTGAGGCCAAACTGGATGTCCCAAGAGACGTGTGCCGACAGGGAAAAGAAAGTGCGACTTGAGCTTAAATAAAGGAAATATTACATAATTTTGTAAGTGTATCTGTTAGAACTTTTTCCAATTCAATCCATCCCTTAACAAGAGGACCAGTGCTCTAGTGGTAAAGCGTTGGCCTACTGACTAGGAGGTCCGGGGTTCACACCCAGGACCAGCCGAAAATTCGTTCGCCATCTTTCGGAAGAGACGAAAAACCGTGGCACCCGGCAACCAGTTGAACATCTCTGGTTGTTGATATGACTTGTTGTATAGTAGTGAAGAGGAAATCTCAAAGGGCCAATTGTGGCCTAGGAGCTGCGCAGAAAAAACCGCACCCCTACCATACATACCATACCCCAATACAGTAAGAAAGAATTTGTTGTACATTTTCGATTAGGAAGGGAAAGAGCGGAAGAAATACCAAATCAATTTAAAGCCAGTAAGAATTACAACTACCAAGCCGGTGGAAATGGGAAGCTGAACGAAATCCAACATGTGTTTATATTTTTGTGGTTTGGACATCAAACTGCTTCATATCATGATGTTGCAGACAGGTTTGACATCACCATTAGTACCCTCTACGTGGTTATCCAGAGAATGGTGTATTTTCTCAGCAATTTGTCAGCTGACGTAATACAGTGGCCATCGGCAACGGAGGCGGTTGATATTGAAAGGCATTTTTCTCTCGGTGGATTTCCTGGTGTAATCGGGGCTATCGATGGTACACATATAGAAATTGACAAGCCAAAGAATGATCCGGACGCGTACTATAATAGGAAGCATTATTATTCTCTTCAGGTAACAAACACTACATTTACACGATTATATGTTTGTTATATAATATTATTTATATTGTAGATGCAAGCTGTGTGTGACTTTAGAAGAACATTTAGGGATATTTTTGTGGGTTATCCAGGATCAGTCCACGATAGTCATGCCTTCCGAACATCATCGCTCGCAGAAACATTAGGTAACAAATGTGGAAAATATTATATATTAGGTGACAGTGGATATCCACATTTGCTAATACCATATAAAGTCAGAAGTGAATGAAATTCAATTAAATTTTAATGTAAAATTGTCATCAAATAGATATGTGGTAGAACACTGTTTTGGTTTGTTGAAGCAAAGATTTAGGCAATTGTATCATTTGAAATTTAAAAATATTAAGCTTATTGTCTACTTTATAAGAGCTTGTTGTGTGTTGCATAATTTTGCAAATAGAGCACGATGTAATATTGTTACCAAATGCGGAACATGCAGGCGGTCCTGAACAAATTCCAGATAAAGTAGAAGATAACGATGATGAAGTTGACAATGCGTTTCGTGTAGAGCGTAGAAATTATGTAGCAAATCATATTTTAAACAGGTAGTACTTAAATACAAAAATAGTACCTACTTTCGCATAAACTGTTTTATTAAATAAAATAAAATAATTGGAAAATAACAACAGTAAAAGTTTAATAATTATATAAGGTAAGTATGTACTTGCATACTAAATAAATATTTATGTCCTACGTGATCATAAAGTGACATTTTACATCTTAGTACGAACACAGCTACTTTTTGCGCCCTAGGGTGATAAAGATTCTTTATGCGCCCTACGGCATAAAGGATTGCCATGGTTATATGTCAAATATATCAAATTTTTGTCATTCAAATTGTAAATTTTAAATCGTCATTGTCAATTATTGGCGATTAAGGTAATAAGTTTGATAATCAATTGTCTGTATTGCCACGAAAAGTTCCCGTTTACGCTTTAATGGAGAGTTTGCTGGTCAGTCCACATATTGTTTTGCATGTATGCATCATGTATGCATTTTTAGAAATGTAGTACATGACAAAACGACCGGATGGGAGAGACCCGCGAGCGCTCTACTAAAGGTAGAATAGTTGAATCGTAATGTAGCAGCTTAAGGGGACAGGTGGTCCCAAATAAAGATGTAGATTGTAAGAGCTTTATGATGTTGCTTCACTTGTCCCCGACTGTGTTCCAGTGGCTGTGAGGCGTTAGAAAAATAGATAAAAGGTAAGTTTAATATTATTTGTCATTATTAAAATATATTTAGTACTTTTGGTACCTCCGAAATATAGTTATTTAGCTAGTCAAGCAAGTAGTTCCAAATATAATTAAGTAGACCATATTTAACGTGACAGTATTGTCACTCATCAATGTCAATTATTGGCGATTAAGGTTATAAGTTTCACAATCAATTGTCTGGATTGTCACTCAACTCCGAATTGTTTGTATGGTTATTCAACTTCGTAGATCCGTCGTCACTTAACAACGTCAAAATATTTATTAATATTATTCAAGCGGAGGAACAAAACCATTGTAGGACAAAATTTTGTATGTACCTCGGGCATTACTTGATGTTTATACCCTCGGGCGACTTAAAAAGCTCTCGGGACTATCGGCCCTTGCGCTTTTTAAACTGTCACCCTCGGGGCATAAACATCCGTCTAATGCCCTTGGTACATAAATAAGTATTAAGTAAGTACCTCCAACGAACAAAAAATATACATGAATACTTCATAAGGAACATTTGTTGCGTAGTGCATAGTACATAAAGAAAAATATAGCACTAGGTACAAAAAATATAAATAACATTCTACTTTCTACTAACTATCCACACTAAATATTGCATATTAGGTACGATTACCTATGTTTTTTTCTAAATATTGTTTTAAAATTATACGCGAGTCCGTTTCTTCACCAGATGGATTACATGACGTCGTGCACTGATGGAAAGGAGTAGGGGGATAGATTGTGGTCTGATGGATAAAATTTATGTTGGAAATCCTGACGACCTGATGGAATAAACCGGTGAGGTTGCATTTTATTGGTTGACAGTGACAGTGTCTGAAAGAAGCCAACACCAACTTAACCTTCAAATTTAAACAATTTACTGGGCAGTAGTACTGTGTACAAATAAAATGACTGAAATTAATAAAGGTATTTGTTTGAATTTCTGATGAGCATTCATTTATACTTATTATCCTATATAGAAAAGAGAGGTATTCATAAAAATATGTATATTTATATTTTTGAAAATTATACGAGATACAATAAAAGAAAAACTAAAAAAAAAACAACTTAAAATAACTCAGACTCAAATATGATATTGCAAGAGTAACGCAACTTAACAATAACGATTTAAATAAAAAACCAGTACGTAGGCTTTTATGGCCAGAGTAATTTAGAAAATAAATTGTTTCCGGATTATGCCGTGGATCAAAATTCAAAATTACTGATGTTACCGAACCACGTTGCTTGCTTCTTCCGAGTTTACTGAATATATAGTTAGCTCGGAAGAAGCAAGCAACATGGTTTTCAATCGTCAATTATTACAAATTTTGGAGCACGGCATAACTCGGAAACAAATTTTTTCTCAACAAAATAAATATCATTTTCTAAACAAAATAAATATTATTCTATAACACAGGAGACCTTCATTACTGTGTGTTATTATTTTTTACATAGTCACTCTCCACTCTCTTCTTAGTCTCTTATCTTTCTCGTCAAGTTTCAGTTTTCCTTTCAGATATTTCTTCATGGTCATTCCCCCCTCATGTCTTTGCTCCTCGATTTTATTGTTTTCTTCATCGCTTACAAGTATCCCTCTTAAATTGGTATCTGGTGGCGTTACGCTTGCCTTATTTGCCAAGACAGCGTCAAATTTTTCAAAATATGTCCACTTTGTTCCCCTTTCACCGGTTTTTCTTCCTTTTTCTTTATTATTCTTATATGTTGCAAACAGATTACTATATTTATCGTTCAAATCGCAGCTTGCAACAAAATACCCATATTCCTTATATTTTAATGAAATCTTTTCCCATATATTTCTCTTGGTTGATGGCAGGTGGAACTCCTGCTCCATACCAGCTTATCGTGGAGGTATTCTATGATAATTTTGTGTTGACTATCGTTGGTGTCCTGATCGCTGGCGGGGATAGCAGGTGGGGTGATTTACTTTTCTTTTTAATTGAATCGAGCAACATCTGCGCAAATGTAGCATCTACAAAATCATAATTATTACTATAACAGTTATGTTAATATTTATTTAATTTTACCTTGATGAGTACGTTCAATATCGTCCTTGTTTACCGAAATTTTGTAACTTTTATTATCCTCAGCATCTTGCAGGATTAATATTAACGACGATGATGTTGACGCCTCCATTTTGTGTGAAGTTTTTTAAGGTCTTTTTCTGGTTTGCATTTGATTTTTATTATGAAAACGTCACAGATATTTTAGGTTATACATCCGCCAGCCGTAACCATAGCCGTAACAGCGCGTGGTATGAATATAAAGGTATGATTAATTTTTGGACGAATTTACGACCGCTACTGCGCAGGTGATATGTAGACAACCAACATTGCATATGTCAAACTTAGGGGTTATGCCACTAACAATTTATACAATATAACAGACAAATGTACTTGTATAAAAAGAAAACTTTCAAGCATTTGCATTATGTACGCAGAAATAAGCATAAATAAACAATAATTGGTTTGGTACTAGTTATGTTTACGTTATTAGGGGTTATGCCACTAACAATTTATAAAACATAACAGACAAACGTACTTGTATAAAAAGAAAACTTTCCAGCATTTGCATTATGTACGCAGAAATAAGCATAAATAAACAAAAATTGGATTGGTACTAGTTATGTTTATGTTATTATTCTTCAACCATGCAGCGCACCCAGCGGATATTAACGTAACGAAGATTCTCGCAGATTCTCATCCCCACTCCACATGAGTATGAGCATACCTGTAATAATAATACCACGTCACAGCGCACTCGATCAGCTGATAACCCCCTCTCCAATCCATCAGATCCACCGAGCTTCAACTCCGATGAGTTGATGGATCCACCAACACCAAACCGGTGAACAAAATTACGCTATACCGATGTCACCAACTGATGGCATCAAGATTAAAATAACCCTTTTGATGCCATCAGTTCCCATCACCGGTGAATAAACGGGCCCGCGTTATGTTTCTTACTTCATTTATGTCATTTTCTCTTTTTTTATCGTTTTTATACTCGTCCATTATGACATTTTTTCTTATTTTCTCTCTTAGTTGTTTCTCTTTCGAAAGCTATTTTATCGTCATGCATATTTGTCCAGTTTTAATCTATTTTCGTAAAATATCATTCTATCTTTACGGATAGCTGCTAACAAATCATTTCTTTTTTCTTCTCTTGAACTTTTTATTTTGTACGCTTGAGGTGGTTCTCTAATTACTAGGTGGGTTGTTTTCCACCGCAGTTTCCACTGGTGTCACTGGTATGTCTTGTATCCCGGTTGCTACCAACTCTATTTCGCGTTAGACTTTGAATTGCTTGTTAAAAGAATTTCTGGTCTGATATTTCTTTTTTCCAAGCATTTCTACGATCTCTTTTTGGTATGGGAAATCCTTTCGGCCTCTACTAGTTTTATTTGCATTATCTACAACCCTTTTATAGTTGTGTTCCTATACTCGCCACCTATTTTCACAATTAGATGCAGATATGTTGAATTTGTAGTTTTCATTTAGTTCTACAGCTACAATTTCTCACATCTTTTTTTAGGTTTTTTATTTCTAAAGTACCTACTTTTTTCTATACTTTCTGTAGAGGTCTAATAAACTTTTTGCATTGTTGTCTGTCCCTACCATGTAATCATTTTTTTCAGCACCGTCAATTAATACAGTTGCCTTGGAATTTGGTGAAGTAGGTGGGTTACAATTATAATAGTCCGGTATAAGAAATATGTACCCTCATCTGTTATTTAATGATAATAAAGAATATATGATAGATAATTTATACATAGATACATCACAAATAGGTTGCCTAGCTAAATCACGTGCAGATGATGTTAAACAATAAAATGGTTAATTACATTTTCTGATCAACTACTCCGATTAGTTATTCTTGAAAATCAGCTGAGAGAATATACCCCGAGGAACTAAAAAAATAAAGGTTGCCTACTTTCCCCTCTGCGCAACTATGGAGTTGCCAGGTATAAACAGGTAAGTAAGCGTTATTGATATACTTTTATAAGTTATTTTATCGAATTACATATCAAATGAAAGGTTATTTTATTCCTAATCCAACTGTATTAGGTTGCCCTACCAAAAATTTTGTTGAATCCATTGTTGCCCAAATTTAAGATGTTAAATTTTCTGCGCGAGTGTTGAAAGTTACAGAGGAGCGTTGCAAGCTTTCCCCGTTTTTACGGGCTGTGATTACACCGCGACTTTTTATAACAAAGAGAAAGGGAAGTGTTTTCAAATATTTTCAAGACGAACGGATTTCCAGAAGACATTCGCCCATCTTTATGGGATCACGCAATGTTGTTATATCAATGACGCTAGGTATCAGCTGTTCCAAAAAACATATTCAACGAAGAAAGTCAAAGAATATTTTATAAAGAATAAAATCCACGCTTATACGATTGGAAAAATTATCCGTTTGAAAGACGTACATTTTGAACAAAATCTACATAATCGCCACATAACGAATCTATTCACTGGGTTTTCAGCCAATCCATACTAACTGCATGCACGAGTGTGTCAAGGTACGGACACACATGCTTATTTATAAGCATGCTAGTAAGCATGCTTAAATCGAGCATGCTTGTCACCTGTTCACATTTGCTAGTAATAAGCATGCTAGTTTTAAGCATGTTCCCTAAATAAGCATGCTTAAAGGCTGTTCACACGTGCTCAGAGCACGCCTCCTTCCACCGCACCGCAGGTAGCGTGCTCAAAAATCAAACGACTGGTGATTTTTCAGCATGCTCGAAATAAGCATGCTTATTACTAGCAATGTCTAGACACACATGCTTTTAAGTAGCAAGTGCTCGAAATAAGCATGCTTTCGTGCTTCTAATCAGCATGTGTGTCCGTACCTTAACTCTTTGGGTTATGCTTATTTGCGCAATTCTTAAAAGCCAAGTAAGCAATAAATTAGAAACTCGGTTTGTATTATTCTGCCAGTGCATACGTACATAGTACTTCTGTATTTTGCAATTCGTGGCAAGAAAAATTATTTTTATTTATAACTTATTATTTATCTTTTTTATATAAAACTTTAAAAAATGTTTTATATTTAATTTTAAATACAAAAGTCCTTCTAGACCTTTTTTTTGTGGTACTACAACAATTACACTATTTATATTGTAAAAATAAAGCAAGATAAAGTTTGTAATAATAGGACGTCATCCTCTTTTGTTTTGTTCACAAATGTGAACTGTACCTGTATTTTATTTTTATTTTATTATTTACTATGAATATTGTTTATTTTTGATTTGTAAGGGCACAAATGTGATACAGATTTTATTTGAGTTACCTACTATTAATTTTATTTATTAAGAATATATTTTATTTTTAACCTGATTCCTGGCCTTGAGAATTATTGTGTTTTTGTTATTATTATATTTTTTCATATATCTGAATAAATAATGTATTTAAAAGTATTTTTTGTTGGTCATAAACACTTTTATAATAACCGCCTTATAAAACAGATTATATCCGTCATATATTAGATATCCTTACGGTAGGTATAGGTAACGGACAACCTAATGTAGGGAAGATTGGGGCAAGTTGTTACAATGTTTAATCTTTTATTTATAAAATAGTACTTTATTGTCAAACACCAAAAGTAAAAATACCGTGTTAGGAACAGAACCATACAAAAATGTTTGCATCATTTGTCCGGTGCAATTTATGTAAAAACATCTATGTAAACTAGTCTCGCCTATACTTGCATGTATTTGCATGAAACTACAATATAAAAAAAAGTAATATTAAATGCGCAAAATTTCAAGATAATTGAGATTTGAGAATTTACTTAATAAATTGTAATTGTACATTTACAAATAAACTACCCACATGCATTAAATGTAAAATTGGTGTTATTGACAATAAAATGGTTAACTTTTTTGAACACTCTGTATAAAATGTTCTTTTTATGTTTTCGTCATTGAGCCGTCCTTGGGTGTATACCAAATATCATTACCAATTTTTTCCAGTAGTTTCTAAAGTACAAGGGAGACAAAAGAAAACATTTTGTATTATCAATGTTTTGTAGTATTCGTAATTTTGGTCATTGGGCTAGCCGTACTGATGATTTGCGTCGAGTAAATAAATATAATAGGTTACATAGTAATCAAAATAACTTAGCTAACTTCTTTGAAGACTGTATACAATAGATCTTTTGTAAAAAGTAACGTTTTTATCACTTTTACCGTGCCCGTTAGGAAATTATTAATAATAGCCGGTCCATGTGATTATTTAAGTGTTTCTAATCACATTGACCAAATGATGCGGTTATTATTAATAATAGCCGGTAATTATTAATACAAACCACATTTATCACTTTTACCGTAACATATATATCTCAAAGGCAAATACAGATAACTTCAAGACTTAAGGCTCCGTTGTAAAAACATCGCAACTACGAAACAAGATTCGATGTTTTTCTATCTGGGTCCGTGTCTATGCCATGGTTTACGTATCGCGATAAGCTGGCCATACGTAACAGCCGAAATATGGCCATTGTTTACATATCTAACAATTATCGCATTTTTCGGTTAGCGGAAAAGTTATAATGTTTGGGCTGAAATTGTACCTAGATAAAAAATCTATTATTGTAGTGAGACTTTGGCTAGGGGTATTATATTTCAAAAAAGAGAAAGATGTAGAACTAAAATTCATTTTTATCTGACCAAAAAGTTATTTTTGGCCTAGCCAAACTCCTTATTTATCTAAGAATTGACACTGAGAGTTTCATCAATTTTGAACCATAAATAACGCCGTTAATAGAAATCGCGTTTTAGCACAGGTAGAACTGGGTCTTAATCAACGACATAATTACCTTCAACTGTAGCCATTATACGTTTTAATAATCAGAGCAATAAAGATATATTACACAATTTTGTATATTATCACTTTTATAGACTACATTTAAATTTAAAGGTGAACGTCTGTGTTACGTCTGCGCCGGCTCAACATTCTTCATGTGATTTTGCGTTCGAGCAGTGACAGCACCCCGATAAATCCCGGATTGTTTTAAAGAATTCCGTTGCGCATGCGTATTAAAAAAATCCAGTGTTGTTCCAACCAATACCTACTATTCTGTATGAACGTCTCCATTATCGACTGTATTGAGAAAAATAAAGCAATATGGTGGCAATTACTTTATTGTCGATGAAGTTATAATAAATCTTCCCACTATCGATTTCGGACGATATTGTAATCGACCATCATCAGGTGCGGCTAAAAAAGGAAACCGTACGAATTACAAATCACGTTAATCATTGATATATTACAAAAAACAAGCGAAAACACAAAAAACACAAAAATGTTACAAACAAAGACTACCGTTGAAGCGGACAACCGAGAAAATCATATATGTGAAGTTGAAAAAGATCCGCGAATAACTATACCAGGGGTGGCCAAGCTCCTTAATAGTCCGAGCCATTTTTCAAAATTTGAAATTTTTCGCTAGCCGCAATTAAATACGTAGTTAAAAGGTATTAATTAATTTTTTTTACAGAAATTATATTTATTGAAATCATAAATAAAAGTACAAAATATGTGTATTGAATTTAAATAATAAAAATTAAACACATTCATTTTACTTCTCTTGTTAATTGTTTAAAATTTGGTGAATAATTGGTGATAGCACTTCTCAGTAATTCTTTCAGATCGGTGTTTGGATTTCAAGAATTTTAAAGTGGAAAAAAATGATTCACATAAGTACGTTGTTCCGAATATTGAAATAATTCGACAAACAGCGTTTTTTAATCAGGATACTTCGATTCTGGTACAAATTTCCAAAATTCAGTAATCGGCGTCGACTTATATTTTAACTGTAGAGCTTGATCTTCTTGCATCTCTATTAATTCTAATTCTCCAGATGCTTTTTGGGTCATAATTATATTGGAAATGGAAAACTCACCTTGAATTATGTTAATTTCAAATCGATTTAGAAAAAACTCAAGAGACGATTTAAAATATTTCAAGTCTTGAAAACTATTTTGGAATTCCGTCAATATTCCTTCTAGCTTTTCTATATATTCGTTGAGTTGTTCTGGTTTAATATTGGAACAATTTTTTTTAATTCGAGGAAAATGACAAAATGTTTTTAATATCCTTTTGAAAAAGTTGTAATTTAGTTTGAAAACTAAATATACACTGTGAGAGGTCAGATATTATTTTATCTTTCTCCTGCAATTGAAAATTCAGTGTTTGCAAATGTTCCATGACGTCAGTCAAAAACCTTTTAAGTCTGTTCAACGGTCGTTAACAAAAATATCTGGACCATCGAGTTTAATATATAGTATCTGGACGTCGCACGCTATAGTCCCCACCAGTGGCGGCTCGCCCATAAGGGCTGCAGTGCTGCAGCCCTCCCACCAAAATAAAAACAGTTTTAAATTATTATACTTAGCTATTACATTACTATACAATTATTTTACAAAAACATAATTTTTTCGTTCATAGTATATTTATTTTTGCATTGTATGTTCCTCGATATGTGCTCAGTATGTGTGTATTGCATGAGTCGGTGAGAATGCGAACTTACAGGACTGCAGTCAGGGCAGGCCGTGTCAAACCGCACAGTTAGTGTATAGCGCTGGTGGGGGGAACGCGTGGTTTACGCGTTTGCTAAAATGTCTATAACTTTTGCAAACATTCTTACATAAATTGCTATCATACCTCAAATTGTAGGTAATTAAAAGTTCTAGTAGCCGTCAGACCCTCAGAGTTTTGACTCCCCGATAAAAACCCCTAAATCGCGATAATGTTCGTGCGAATAGCAAACGTATTTCATTCAGTTCCTGCAGCAAAATGTCTATAGTTTTTGCAAAAATTCTCGCATAAATTTCTATCATCCCTCAAATTGTAGGTAATTAAAAGTTCTAGTAGCCGTCCGACCCTCAGAGCTTTGACCCCCCGACAAAAACCCCTAAATCGCGATAATGTTCGTGCGAATAGCAAACGTATTTCATTCAGTTGCTGCAGCAAAATGCCTAACTTTTGCAAAAATTCTTGTATAAATTTCTCTCATACCTCAAATTGTAGGTAATTAAAAGTTCTAGTAGCCGTCAGACCCTCAGAGTTTTGACCCCCCGATAAAAACCCTAAATCGCGATAATGTTCGTGCGTATAGCAAACGTATTGCATTCAGTTGCTGCAGCAATATGTCTATAACTTTTGCAAAAATTCTCACATAAATTTCTATCATACCTCAAATTGTAGGTAATTAAAAGTTCTAGTAGCCGTCAGACCCTCAGAGTTTTTACCCCCCGACAAAAACCCCTAAATCGCGAAAATGTTCGTGCGAATAGCAAACGTATTTCATTCAGTTGCTGCAGCAAAATGCCTATAACTTTTGCAAAAATTCTTGCATAAATTTCTATCATACCTCAAATTGTAGGTAATTAAAAGTTCTAGTAGCCGTCAGACCCTCAGAGTTTTGACCCCCCGACAAAAACCCCTAAATCGCGATAATGTTCGTGCGAATAGCAAACGTATTTCATTCAGTTCCTGCAGCAAAATGTCTATAACTTTTGCAAAAATTCTCGCATAAATTTCTATCATCCCTCAAATTGTAGGTAATTAAAAGTTCTCGTAGCCGTCAGACCCTCAGAGTTTTGACCCCCCGACAAAAACCCCTAAATCGCGATAATGTTCGTGCGAATAGCGAACGTATTTCATTCAGTTGCTGCAGCAAAATGTCTATAAGTATTGCAAAAATTCTCGCATAAATTTCTATCATACCTCAAATTGTAGGTAATTAAAAGTTCAAGTAGCCATCAGACCCTCAGAGTTTTGAACCCCCGAAGAAAAACCCTAAATCGCGATAATGTTCGCGATACGTTCGCGAATAGCAAACGTATTTCATTCAGTTGCTGCAGCAAAATGCCTATAACTTTTGCAAAACTTCTTGCAGTTTCCAGAGGCATATACATATGTGTATTGTGGGCTGCAATCATTGCAGCCTCGAAGCTTCGCCTATATTCGGTGACGGCCACGAAATTGAATGCGCAACGTTCATGATCATTCTAGGTTATGTTATAGTTCTGTGTGCAGTTCGTACTTCGTATTTTAGCTTTTAGTTATGATATTATTATGTTTAAATAAATGTGATCAATAAAAATGCGATTTTTTCAACTCGTACTGATTTTTTATTAGAGTTTTTTTTCAGCCCCCTCACAAAAATTATCCACGAGCCGCCACTGGTCCCCACCACGGCGAAAACGGGTCAAACGCCGACTAGTTATCACAGGCGATTATAGAGGGCCAACGCGCGGGAAATTCGAAAACAATAACGACAGACCACTTACTTTACATAACTTCTAAGGATTTTTTGTTTATAATCAATATGTACCTAACGTTAAATTATTAACGTGAATAAATAAATTATGGATTTGGAATTGAAATCTATCAAAAACGTATTCAATTGCCATTCACAAAATCGTACTTTAGAGTAATAAATATTTTACGAAACGAATGTCTTTTCTCGAAAATTTTCTTGTTTTTATCTAGTCTGAAAAAAAAATGCAAACACTTTTATAAAAATCTTACCATATTCATCTGGTTTCAAGGTTTTTAATATTTAGTTGCACTCCACTATACCGGAATTGGTTTATTTATGAAAGAGTTTAATTACCAAGTCAGAGGAAAGGAAATGGATTGATTATGATAGCAAATCCAAATGTTGTCCGAATGAATACCCGAGAAAAAACCGTTTTTATTCATAATAGTATTTATTTCAACGGTTATTACCAATCTCCAAATTTAAAATGTGGTCTTTAAGGCAAACAAAGACGTTTGTGTTAACAGCAAAGAAAAAACAGAATTAGTTACATTTTCAAGAATCTCTTTTAAATTTGGTGGAGTATTATTAGTAATAATTAACATCCTTCGACAAATTCGATCACTTTCTTGACCCATTAATACCACATCCTTTGAGGGATGTATTAGTTTTCCATTACTCTTAAAGGAAATTACTGATGTTTTGTTTCGCAACGATGAAATACAAGCTCTAAGCAGCCACAACAGGACAACATATCCAGCTATGTATTCCACAATATTCATAGAAAAAGCACTTATGTCTGAGAAATCTAAATAGTCATCGTTATCTGGTATGTTAGCAAATAGTTTGTAACGAATTGCTACCGCAATTCCCAATACAGCACTTGTTTACCATTGCTGGCACAGGTGACAGGCCAATTGCTAAAATATTTCGTCCAAATATTAGAATAAAAGCGATATCAAACACGAACCGAGCGCAATAAAAATACAATTGACATTAGGAACTCAAGTTAGTTACTTAAAAATCACTAGAACGCCTAACTTCAGGAGCCTGCGAGGCTGTTAGAATTTTCGGCCGCCCCCACTCCTGTACCATGCGACCTCCAGATTACTATACAGGGTGAGTTATTAGTATCCCGGCGGTCGATAGTCATCAAATCGTTTGAGAAATAAAAAAATGTTTTATACAAGAGTTGTTTGACTCATCACTTTCTATAACGTAAAATTATTTTCATTTATACAGGGTGTTGCATTTACGCGTGACAGAAAGTCAATACATTTTTTTAAATGGAACGGCCTGTATATCATACCATATTATGAATACTAAGAAAGTTGTCTTTCCAACTGTGTAAGTTGTACCTGTGTAAAGTAAATAGTTTCTGAGATATTTGTTGAGAATTGAGAATTGTTTGTCAAAAAATTGGCAATTGCAAGACTTTCTTAAAAACTACGTTATTACCAAATTTTTGCAGATATTGCCCTAAATATTTTGTCACATAATAACTAAACCCATAGCTAGATGCTGATGTTATCAAAAGTTAGATGCGCTATACAGGGTGATCGTAGCATGCACTAGTTTTTAAACATTTTTAAATGGCTTTTTCTTGAAATGGAACACCCTATATATTATTTACTATTTGAAATGTCCCTTAAGTTCTTTGTAATTTATATTCACTATATCGCATATCTATTTTTACTAGTTTTTGTGATATTTGGAATTTAAAGAGTAGTATGCTATTTAGTATCTTAATATTGGTCTGTATACAGTGTGCTGGGTAGCATGTTGTAAAATATTTAAAGGGTGATAGAAGAAGCCATTTAGAACCTATTTAACTAGATTTATTCATATAAAAAGTATTACGGTTATCAAGGTATTATACAATTTTATAAGTATGTTTTGCAATTTTTACAAACCTACAGTGAGGGAACAAGACCTAGTACCTTCAGTTGGGCTCCCAAGTAACCCAGAAACAGTGTAATTTTAGGGGGACTATCGTGAAAAATTGTTCACTTGTGTGAAAATTCTGCGGAGACGTTTCATTGTAATAGTATGTGCGCTCATACACAAAAACAAACAGAAAAGTTAAAACCTTTCTTGATGGCTACGTTTGAGAACGAATTTGTATTCAGTACAAAAAACAACCAACAATATCTACTTACTATTATTAATTGGTTTAAAATAGATTATTTTTCTGGAGAGACAATTTAAAATTGGGATAATATGAATGATAGTATGAGTAATATTCATAGTGTGAATGGAAAGTGGTTTATTTGGAAGTGCTTTTAATCGATTTTTTTTGCTATGAATGAAAATCTGAATCTAACGATGCGTACCAGTTTGTTTTTGTTGCATATTTGGTTTTTGTGTGTGAGCACATAAATCACATCAAAGAAAATCTGATTTGCAACACTCAGAAGTCCACAAATTTTCAGGATAGTTAACCTAAAAGTACAGGGTTTAGGGTTTACTTTAGTAGTAATTTGAAATCTTTAAATCACATGTACGGTTGTCATACGATAGACGGGAAAATATACTTACAAAATGTCTTATAAAATTGTTAATATGTTGATAACGGTAATAATTTGTATCCGGATCAAGCTGGTTAAATCGTTTCTAAATTATCTCTTCTATCGCCACTTGAAGACTTTACATCAAACTACCAAATACCTTAGTCACAGCAAACTTAAAATTTACAATTGCATTACATTTTCGTTTAATTGCAAATATCACAAAAAATAGTAACATTTGAGACAAGTCGCATAGCGGCAGGTCTTTAGACATGTATCCTGAGGTTAACGTCCACTTTGTATGGATTAAAATAGGATGGAAGAAAAATGATGGTGCGAGTATTTGTTACCGAAGTCATGTAGATTTTATGAAGAACACCTTTTGCCAACTTTAGTTAAGATTGCCCACAGACGTTGCGTGACAAAGCTGTAGGGTGGCGGCTTTTGTCCTTCTGCGCCACATTTTGCGATACCACCACCTCTGCCACCTCGGTGGGTAGTCTCTCGTGAGACAAGGCATGGTGAGTGGTCCTGTGGGTCCTGTGGGTATGTAAATACAACACAGCACTCGGTGAGCACGTTCAGAACATCATCCATACAGTATAGGTACTCTCACTAATCCGTACTACCATGTAGCCCGAACGCCCTACAACACCTTGGTATTCTACATTGGAGTTCGCAAAAATGGATTCGGATTACCAACAGTGGCACCCTAAACTAAAAATTAGTTTACTCAGTTACTCAGTTTTGAAAAGTAACTTGGTGAATTAGGGCAAATTGGTAGTACCTGTTTTGTATACGAGGTTTTTAATTTAGCCAACCAAATATTGCAATGCATATGTCTCCGACTCCCATTTGCCCTGGTGAGCACAGAAAACTTTTTCCATGACTTGTTTTGCTGACACGAGTACAGTGGGAAAGCGCAAGAGTACACTGGCAAAGCAAAGTCAGCTGACACGTTGTTACTTATTAAAAAGTTACATCAGATGACTGAACGCTTTTTACATTATATGTATAGGTATAATACACCAATAGAACTGGGATATCATTACTAAATTCTTATTTGAAGTGATTAACTGCATCTCAAAGATGACGTGATAACAATTATATCTGAATGATAATATCTGTAAAAAAAATAAGTTGTATTTTCTGTGTTGTAAGAGTAGTTGTTAGCAACACCTAGTGCCGGTGTGAACTGTAAACCCCACCACCTTTGTATAACGACTGTGTTTTAATTAATAACCGCCTATAAACATATACAACATGGCGCAGTCAGTAGTTTAAGAAAGTGATAACAGAAGAAATTAGAAGGAAAATTGAGTTTTTAAAGCAACCAAAGCCTATGTCAATGGCGGGTGAGCTAGGTATCAATTGGAAAAAGTTCAAGGAATCCATGGAGTTATATCTCTTGGCCACGGGATGTGTGTCAAAAACCAAAGATATACAAGCAGCAGTATTCCTACACTGCAGGGGAAGAGGTACGCGAAATTTAAGAAACTCTAGAAATAAAGACGATAGCAAAGATCCTGAGAAAAATTAGATAAGTACTTCTTGCCAAAGGTGAATACAAGTGTGGAACGCCACAAATTTAACACCAGAGTACAAGCACAGTATAGGTATACATACAGTAGTCGCACTTCGGTCGAAAAGCATTGATTTCCTTGAAGCCAAAGTTGCCCTCGCGCAGCCTCGGTGCGCATAAATCTTCTCCACACGTATATGTACCTGAATTGGGCCAAATCTTCTGACACGTGTGTCAGTTACCATATGTTGTATACCCAGACAGCTGCGCACAGAGGCTGTGCGGTTGCAGTCTTGCTTCATGAATTTGACGGAGTGCGACTACTGTATGTATACCTATACTGTGGGACAAAGCGATAACGAAAATTTCGACAGTTTCTTAAGCGAACTGAGAAAAATAGCAACGAACTGCGAGTTTGGTAGTTTGAAGGACGAGCTGATCAAAGACAGGATTGTGTGCGCAGTGAAAGACTCTAAAATCAAGGATAGGTTACTACGTGAACAACAATTGGACCTACAGAAAGCAATTGAAATATGCAAGGCGGCAGAACGCACTGAAGAACATCTACGCAACTTGGCTGGCAAAACAACAAACACGGCGTCGGTCGGCGAGATCAAACGGGGCTCATTTAAAAGCTTCAAAGAGGGTGCAGGCGGCGCATCAAGTCAAAGGCAAGTCAACAAGGATAAACGATACGGAACAAGCGGCGTGAAGAACAGTGACAGAAGAGATTACGGGTCCAGTGGCGGCAAATCAACTGGAGCAAGTGGAGGAAAAACGGCATGTGGTTGGTGTGGCGGCGGTCTACATGATAGAAAGAGATGCCCAGCTGATCAACAACAGTGCCGAAAGTGCGGTAAATACGGTCATTTCGCTCGAGTTTGTAGATTAAGAAAAGCGCATTTAAATGTAGTAGATACCGGGAACGAAACCGAAAACGATGTTGAAGAACACATGATTGCATGTTTGAATAACCTTAGTAAAGTAGGCGATTGGTTTGAAAGTTTATACATTGATGTCTGTAAAAAATCAGTTAACTTTAAGTTGGATACCGGTGCGCAGGTAAATGTAATACCGAAATTTTTTTTTGAGGAATTAAAATTGTATCAATATTTAAAGTATGCAAACATAAGAATAACGGATTATGCAGGGAAAAAATTGCATGTATTAGGAGTGTGTATTTGCTGGTAGTCCATGGTCGTGAACGATGTGATGTACCCCCTGTCATTGTCGATACAAATGAGACAGCAAACACCTATTTTAGGAGTAAAAATGATACAAAAATTGAATTTACTTACAAAAAATACTGCAAACAAGGTATGTCAGGTTGAAGAACAAAAAGTAAAATTTAATTTGTCCGATTATGAAGATCTATTTAAAGGAATAGGTAATATTAAAATAGTACCTGTTGATTTTAAACTTAAAGATAATACAAAATCTGTAATAGTTCCTTGCAGAAAAGTAGCAATTCAGTTATTGCAACCTTTGCGTGAAGAATTAAATAAAATGCTAAAAGAAGAAATAATAGAGGAAGTAAATAAACCGACACAGTATGTACACCCAATAGTTATTGTCAAAAAAGATACGCTAAATAAAATTAGAATTTGTTTAGACCCAAAGCTTTTGAATGAAAATTTAATCAGAGAATATTACTCATTACCGACATTTGAAGAGTTAACGCATAATATGGGTAGTCCTAGAATATTTTCAGTATTAGACGCAAATAAAGGTTTTTACCAAATAAGATTGTCACAAGAAGCATCCCTTCTAACCACATTTGCTACTCCTTATGGAAGATACAAATTTAAACGTTTACCATTTGGGATTAGTGTAGCTCCAGAAATTTTCCACAAAACATTTATGGACATATTCGGTAATATAAAAGGGGTTAAAGTATACATTGACGACATAATCATATACGCTGATAATGAAGAAGAACATCAGAAGATTTTGCAAGAGGTATTGCTAAAAGCACAGTCAGCAGGAGTTGTTTAATAAATCAAAATGCAAGTTTGGAGTAAAGGAAATTAAATACGTAGCACATACCATTTCGGAGGAAGGAATAAAAGCAAATGAAGAGAAAATTCAGGCTATTATACAAATGCCGAAACCAAAAAATGCAAAAGAACTTAGTCGTTTTCTTGGAATGATAACGTACTTGTCAAAATTTACACCAAATTTATCTGAACATTCGAATAACTTGCGGCAGTTACTACGAAAAAACATAGAATGGTTATGGATGGAACATGAAAAAGAGTTCAATAGATTAAAGGAAATAGTAAGTAGGGCTCCTATACTACATTTTTTTAATGAAAGAGAAGAAGTAACTTTGTCAGTAGACAGTTCCAAATATGGTATGGGCGCTGTAGTTCTACAAAAAGGAAGGCCAGTAGCATATGCATCAAAGGCATTGACTGAAAGTCAAATAAATTACGCACAAATAGAGAAGGAGGCATTGGCTATCCTCTTTGGATGTCCACGTTTTCACCAATATGTATACGGAAGAAAATTTCTTGTGGAGTCAGACCATAAGCCACTTGAGATTATATTCAAGAAACCATTGAACCAATGTCCTTTGAGATTACAACGTATATTGATCAACCTACAACAGTATGATTGTACAGTTAAATATAAGCCAGGTAAAGAACTATTATTGACAGATGCCCTATCAAGAAGTGGATACGATGAGAAAAATTTTGAATTAATGGAAAAAGAAATAGAGTTTGGAATAAACTTAATAAACTATGTAAGTATTAGCCCAAAGAAATTTGAAGAAATAAAAGCAGAAACGAAGAAAGATGAAGAATTAAATGAGTTGGAAAGAATTATTAAAGAAGGATGGCCAGACTCAAATAAAAAATTGAAAGAATGCTTGAAGAAGTATTGAAATATAAGAGTTGAAATTACAGAATATAATGGATTACTATTAAAGGGAAGCCAAATAATTATACCAAAGTCAATAAGATCAGAAATAATGGACAGACTACATTACGGACATCTGGGAATAAACAAAACAATGCTGAAAGCCAAAGAATTAGTTTATTGGCCCTTCATGAATCAACAACTCACAGATTTAATACAAAAATGCTACACATGTGCAAAATATCAAAACAGCAATAGTAGAGAGACTCATTATAACAAGGACATTCCGTGCCGACCGTGGGAAATGGTAGCTGCAGACTTTTTCACGTTAGGAGGTAAAGAATATTTGTTAATTGTTGACATATACTCAAAATATCCTGAAGTAGTTTGTCTAGGTAACAATACGACTCATACTAATGTGATACAGCATTTCAAAAACATATTTGCTAGGCATGGAAAGCCGGATATCGTATATACCGATAACGGTCCTCAGTTTGTGCATCACAACTTCCAAATATTTCTAGAAGAGTGGGAGATAACTCAGAAAACTAGTACACCAAATAATCCACAATCCAACGGATTTATAGAGAGACAAGTTCAAACTATAAAAAGAATGTTAAAGAAAACGATGGAAGACGGAAAGGATGTATGCTTGGCGTTATTGGAATACAGAGCGACACCAATAAACTCAGAAATGCCATCACCAGCTGAGATTCTATTTTCTAGAAAAATCAAGACACAAATTCCAATAATCACCAAATTACTGCACACAAAAACAGAAGTGAGAAACTATAAGAATGTTTTAAAAAAGAGACAACAACAACAGCAGTCATATGATCAAAGAAGCAAAGACCTAAAGGGACTGAAGAAAGGAGAAAAAATAGTAGTTCAAGGTAAGGATAAGAAGTGGACAAGTGGCAGAATAGTTGAAAAGGAGAATTTCAGACCCAGAGGATACAAGCTAATGACAGACGAAGGAAAGATGTACTCCAGGAACAGAAAGTTCATAAGGAAGTTTAAGAATGAAGAACCCAACAACAGATTTATATGATGAAATCTTCGAATCGTATATGAACCCTTCTACTTCCAATCCCTCACAAAATACGACAATTCAAATTAATAGACATATTTCAATTTTGAATAATACCCAAATTATCACAAACTCGGACATGACAAACTCTCAACCTGAAAATGTTATACGTAGATCTAAGAGAGATGTAGTACCACCAAGATATTTAAAAGACTATGTTACTTAAGTTAGATATGTTAAGCAACAGTTTTAGATGTGAAGATTTGTTAACTTAATACGTTTTAATATTATATAGAGTTTTGGTAGTTTAGTAAAAAAAAGGGAGATGTTGTAAAAGTAGTTGTTAGCGACACCTAGTGGTGGCCGGTGTGAACTGTAAACCCCACCACCTTTGTATAACGACAAGGTCTATAAAGAGAGAGATTATCCAGCTTGCTATGTTTCCTATAGTCCACTTTATATACCCCCCTCAGATCCCTATATGCTCTATATTCGTGACGTCACTAGAGTCCAGGCCAGTTAGCAGTTCGCATCACGTCGCTTGCATCGCCCGTTAAGTTTGTTCAAAGATACGTTTAATTATTGTCAGCTCACGTCGTTATTGTTTTATTAGTTAATTAGAAACGTTGTTTTTGTTCTTGTTTAATCGTTATTCTGTATTTATATCCAATAGTTCAATATTCTTGTTATATTCAATAGTTGATAGGTTTACGTTTTTAGTTGTTATTTAGTGTAATATTTTAAGTACTAATTAAGTTAGTAAAGGTAAGATATTAATTTATATTGGTAATTACATTATTCTAAATCATTTATCAATTTTAGATGCCTATGGTTTGCTCCGTACCGGGTTGCGGTATGAGGTATAACATTTCAACATTGGATTAACAATATCATATTTTACTTTTCCACGTGATCAAAGTTTAAAGCATAACATCCACAATTGGGACATTACTCATACGAAGACCAGCAAGAGCACCCATACTCCCTTCCATCCTGGATACGTAATTTATCTTTTGACGGCCTAAGAAATCCGTCGGAAGAATTTAAACGCTTGTTTAATAAAATGAATTAGCAAGTTCGAAAGACTTACGGGGGATGGGATTAATAATTCGAAAAGAATTAGCAGTAAATTAAGAAGAGAACTTTTAAAACAAGATCCAATTATTGATACCATAGTTTTGAAAGCTTTTGTCGACCAAAGAATATATGTACGGATAAATTTTTTTAAATTTTACTTTTCAACAGCAAAAAAATCTAAATATTTAACGAAGAGTAGCTGATAATAAAAATAAAATTACAACAAAGATGAGAAAATTTGTACAATAAAGCTTCTTACTGATTTTTTATTTTTTCTTTGTACGTATGTTCTAACCAAATATTGTAATCAGGACAAGCCAATGAGTGGTTTAATAAGCAAGTTGTACCAACACTGATTTAGTTGTAGTTTTTCTATTTATTTATCTGTAGAGTCGGTAAACCAAACATTCGACTTCAATTCCTGATAATTTTAGTGTTTCAACCCCCAATTTGCATGGTTGCAAAAATATGTGGTTGCCGTTATACCACCTTCGACTCCGGCTCTTGACTGTTTGTAGGTTGACTCCACTCACTGAATTTCTGCTAAATTTTGATTCCAACTGCAGAGACCTGGTTTAGCACAACACATTTCTTTAATCGGACATACATTACATACTAATGTACTTATTCAGCATTATTAACAAATTATTGAAATAGCATGTTGTGATAATCACATTCATCATTTTTTTTCCATCCTAATCATCTAAAAATGATCACAATAAAGAGGCATTTATTTTTTCAATATAATTATGCACCTACTTAACCTAAATCATACAACGAAATAAGCATTCAAATTGGTGGCAGCGCACGACTCTAGTGACGTCACGATCTCCCTTTACCCCTCAAACTGAGAAATCTCGTTTCTGGATAACTTTACTACTTTATAGACCTTGGTATAACGACTGCACTCGTGGCCAGTGTTGCCACCCCTATTACAATTGTAATAGTTCTATTACTCTGGCATAAAATCTATTACCCTATTACTTTTGTCCAAAATCTATTACAATCTCACTTCAAGAGATTTTTACCTTTTTTTCTATCTCACTGACGTTTATTTAATGGTACATGTAATGGTGAATGTGTTCGACCAGAGACAAAACTATTTTATTATTATAAGCGAATGGAGTTTTTTTTCACAGGCATTATAATTTATAGTCTTATTATTTTACATTATGTATCTCACGATATAGTGACATGTGTATCGAGGCGTTTTGGTTGTTTTATACTACCCCCCCCCCCCCCCCCCCCGCGGTCAACAAATCGCGACAAATCTATTACCTATTACAACGACGGCCAATCTATTACGCTGAAGAGTCCCAATATAGTACAATTTTTTCTTTGGAGGTGGCAACACTGCTCGTGGCAGTCAGCCATAGAACATGATACTGAATATACGTCTTAAAGTACAATAGTGTTTTAATTAATAACCGCCTATAAACATATACAACATTCTGTAGTTAAAGTTGTGATACAATTATATGTGAATGATGATATATGTGATAGAAATAAGTTCTTACTGTTAAAGTGGTGATACCTGCTGCATGCGTTGTCTAATAAAAATTAGTTTGTGTGTTTTACTATCTACTGAGTTTATCTCTTTGTATTTGGATCGCTAATAAATAAATGTGCAATACGTTATGGAGGTGAACATTTGAGAAATATAAAAATTATTTATTTGGAATTTTTAATATGTAGTTTCTCCTTTATTATATATCTACTTTATTTATGATTTTAAAGCTACGTGTAATATTTATAACTAACTTAATATATTATCAGCGATGAAAATAAATTGTTTTTGCGTGTTTTTATCCATGTTTATTTTAGTTGACGTAAAGGTAAAATACTTGTTAATAAATTAAACAACGTTTTGGATGTAAAAATTTATATATTCTAATGTAATAAATATGTTAGCAAAAGTATTATTTTATTACCTATTCATTTAATTTTTTTTTGGGATGTCGCCACGTGCACAAAGCCTGTTGGCTTGTCTGTGCGGCGGTCGTGGAGACGGAGTATTTTTGAAATCCCTGCCTAACCTGGGCTTGAACCCTGGGTTTCATAGTGGAAGGCATTCGCCTTATCCACTAGAAGTACATACTATCAGTAGAAAATCTTATGGTTTAGTTAATTTAACTGAAATATACATATTAATAATGGATTCCAATAAAAATGTGCAACAATAAATTATAGTGTCACGGCCACTGTAACAGTGACACCTAGAAGTTCAGGAATTAGTATCGAAAATTGGACAAATGGATAAATTATTTGTAAGACCAGGGAAAATGAAAAAGACCAACAATAATAGTTAATAGTGTTACTGTTATAATATAACTTATACCTGTCACTGCAAACAACTGCAAATAAGTATCAATTCCAGTTTGCATCTTTTTACAATTCATTGCTGCACAAATACAAATTGCTAATGCACCGTTTGTTTCCAGTTACACCGTATCCACAGTATAATAAGACCTGGTAAATTTGTGAGCGGGCACAATAATCTGACTTGTTTGTATAATTCAAATAGTAATTCGTGGTGAACGATTATGTTGTGAACGACGCCGACGGTGGCGCCATCTATCCGAAAACTGCTGAACTATGGAATTCCCACTCTCCGTTCAAACGCACAAAAATCGTTGGTTTTGCTGCTTCGTACAAAACGTCTAACTAAAATCATTTCTTGGATATTTTACTGCATGTATAGATAGGTGATTTTACTACGCATTGTATGAAACAAGGATTTATAAATCCAAAAGCAAAATTGTAAGTTATTGTCTATTGTTCAATTCTGACCAATTTTCGGTATGTATTCTCTTTTTAGTTATCGTTGTGGTGTTCGCATGCTGTATCTACATTCAATTAATACCCTTTGAGTGCAAAAAAGCTCAAATTTAAAAACAAAATTAAAAGATCGGTACGAAGTACGTTTACCCCATTTGCTGAACTTTTTAGGGTACGTTCAGCTGTCCGTTTCGGGACCGTACACGTGCCTTCAGGACAAGGTCTATAAAGAGAGAGGTTATCCAGTTTGCTATCTTTCCTATAGTCCACTTTATATACCCCCCTCAGATCCCTATATGCTCTATTTTCGTGACGTCACTAGAATCCCGGCTCACGTCGCATACATCGCTCGTTTAGTTTGTTCGAAGATACGTTTAATTATTGATAGCTCAGCTCGTTATAGTTTTTTTAGTTAATTAGACAGGTTGTTTTTGTTCGTCTTTAATCGTTATTCTGTGTTTATATTGTTATATTCAATAGTTGATAGTTTTACGTTATTAGTTGTTTTATTAGTGTAGTATTTTAAGAAGTAATTAAGTTAGTAAAGGTAAGATATTAATTTATATTGAAAATTACATTATTCTAAATCATTTATCAAGTTTAGATGCCTATGGTTTGCTCCGCACCGGGCTGCCGTATGAGGTATAACATTTCAACCGTGATTGGATTAGTAATATCGTATTTTACTTTTCCACGTGATCAAAGTTTAAGGCAGAATTCATCCACAATTGGGACATTACTCATACGAAGACCAGCAAGAGCACTCATACTCCCTTCCATCCTGGATAAGTCATTTATCTTTTGGCAGCCTAATGAAACCGTCGGAAGAATTTAAACGCTTGTTTAATAAAAGGAATAGCGAGTTCAAAAACTTATGGGGAATGGGATTAATAATTCGAAAAGAATTAGCCGTAAATTAAGAAGAGATCTTTTAAAACAAGATCTAAATATCGATACCATAGTTTTGAAAGCTTTTGTCGAGCAAAGAATATATGTACGGATAAATTTTTTAAATTTAAATTTAATTTAATTTAAACAGCAAAAAGATCTAAGTATTTTAAATGGGTAGCTGATGTTAAGAATAAAATTACAAAAAAGATGAGGAAAATTGTAGATACAATAAAGCTTCTTACTGACTTTTTATTTTTTCTTTGTATGTTCTAACCAAATATTGTAATCAGGACAAGCCAATGAGTTGTTTAATGAGCAAGTTGTACCAATACTACCAATATTTATTTAACTAGATATATATATATATATATATATATATATTGTAATCCCTTAATCATGAACAAGATTCTACAAAAGCAATCAATTACACACAGATACTTAAAAATGTACTCTCACTTACATGTTTTCTTATGAAGCTAGCAAAAACAAAGCCTAGACTGCATTTAACCTCAAACATCCGTTAATAGCAGAACAATGGTGCAATAAAGCTGTAGGGCGACATTCGACCTCTATCACCATGTCAAAGTACAATAATTGAACAGAAACTGACTTGTTAGCAATTAAAATTAACAATACACATGTCTAACATTCTAAAACCACGTTTTGTGTGGGTACACCATTTTGATTCTAACCTAGTAGGCGGTCGGCAACGAAGGACATGACAGTCGGTAAGTGCGTGAAGCGCGAAAATTCGAAATTTTAAATTTTTAAACTGATGTAGGTAACTGCGTGAGGCGCGAATTATTTGAAATTTGAAGGTTAAGTTTAGTTTTGTCTTTGTACAACTCTATTAAATTGGCATATACGTTACTAATACCCGCTACGTCGGTACGGTGGTTCACCGTGTGTTCACTAGCTCTGATGTAAAACATTTCAAGGAACGTTCTCCCGTGGAGACACTTCTCGACGGCCAAGACCTTAGTTCCCTGAAAATCGAACGCATGGCCCTCATGTAAAGTATGAGACGCCAAAGCGCAGACATCCCTGTTTATACGTATGTCGTTGCGATGCTGATCCAATCTGCAGGAGACCCATTGTTTTGTCTGGCCAATGTAGTGCTTAAGGCACTCGTTACATTGCACATCGTAAACTACGTTACTTTTCTTAAGATGGGGTGTTTTTGATTTTAATTGTGTGTACACTTGACCCATAGACATAGGTTGGTAGCAGCCTAACTTGACCACAGGAGAATCAAATATCTTTTTTATTTTGTCGGTTAAGCCCTCTATATGGGGAAAACTAAAGTACTTGACAATGATGTTTTGATCTCCCGCCGCCAGCCGGTCTGCCACTCTCCCAGAAGCAACAACTGAATTATTAATGACATTATTAGGAACATTATTAGGTTCTCCCGAAGGAATGGGGGCAATCGCAACAACAGGCGCCGAGAAAAGGATAGATCTGACCAGTCGAGGAGGGTAGCCATTGTTAATAAATATATTCAAAAGTCTATTTAAATTAAAGTTCAACTTGGAATGATGGCAAATTTTCGAAACTCTATTTTTCATGCATTTTATCAGGCTGACTTTCTGGTAGAACGAGTGGGCGGAATTAAAATTGAGAAATCTTCCGGAGAAGGTAGGTTTTGTGTACCAATCAAATGAAACACAATTGTCCAACCCCCTTATCACTCTCGTATCAAGAAAAGGTACTGATCTATTCACTTCGTCTTCCAATGTGAATTGAAGACGTGGATGGAAATTATTGAAAGTGTTAAGGAGGATGTCCCCCATGTCACGAGGATATGAAATTAACAAATCGTCTACATATTTTTTTATAAAAGGAACATTAAACGGGAGTTGGGGGATGACCTGATCCAATAAGTCATCAAGGACTATTTGGGCCAAGATTGGTGATAGGGGGCTGCCCATAGGAGAGCCAAACAGTTGTTTGTAAAATTCATCTTCATAAGCAAAATAACAATTGTTATATATAAATTGGAGAGTTTCTCTAAGTTCATGCTTCCGAAAAGTACCACTTTCCTCTATCAGGGTCCAGTGTTTCTCTATGGAATCTAAAATGATATTTAAAGGAAGATTTGTGAATAAAGAGACAACGTCTAGTGAAGCTAGAACGTAGTCTTCAGGTATCTGTACCTCCTGGAATTCCTCTACAAATTGAAACACATTTTTTATATTGTACGTAGTTCTATCTCCCAACGCTACTGTAAGTGTTTGTGAGATATATTTGGCCAGTTTGTAATCTGCCGAGCCTACTGATGAGACTATCGGTCTCACGGGGTTGCCTTCTTTATGAATTTTTGGCAGGCAGTACAGTTTGGGGAGGATAGAATTATGAGTGGTGAGTGTGTTGCCTATCTGTGGCGTTATGCATTTTTTTTTAATTAAAGTTTTTATTAGGTTGTTGGTATTCCTTTGTAGTGACAGCAGAGGGCTTCTCACCACAAGTTTGTACGTTGAGGAATCTTCCAAGAGTTCTGACACCTTACTATTATAGAAAGTTTTGTCTAAGAGAACGGTGGTAGCACCTTTGTCGGCACGTGTTACTATTAAATTAGGATTCTCTTTGAGGAACCTTTTAGTTTGTAAAAACTTATTATTTAAATCTTTTTGAAGGTGACCAACGCTCTCTGTACCTGTAATGAAATTAGTGATAGCATGAACAGACTGGGCCCTAAGGAGGTCGTGATCCTCCCTTTGAAAAGCAGTGACTAAGTTTTCTACTCCCATGAGCAGTTTGGGGATATCTATGGTTTTAGGGGTGGCCTGAAGGGCAAAGTTTGGACCTAAGGAAAGGAACTCGGTAACCGTTTGGGGGGGGTTTACGTCGGTAAGGTTAACCAACCATTTGTCATTATTAATGAATAATTTATTTTATTTTTCTTTCTACTCTCCTCCAGAAGTCTATTAAATTTATTTAAATTGGTTGCTTTAACCTTTTTAAAACTTGAATTAAATTTTTTTAAAATATTATCTGAACAAATTTGAAAAATATTATTAGGCTTTGTTTTTGCTAGCTTCATAAGAAAACATGTAAGTGAGAGTACATTTTTAAGTATCTGTGTGTAATTGATTGCTTTTGTAGAATCTTGTTCATGATTAAGGGATTACAATAAAACCCGAAACGTCGAAATGGATTAACTGTTTTTGTTTCACCGCTCTGACCCTTCCGGGATATAATTTGGTTCTTTTGTTCGCCAACAAGTGGTCAAATACTTCCGCCAGACGATATATATATATATATATATAAAGAATATATATATATAGGCATCTAAACTTGATAAATGATTTAGAATAATGTAATTTTCAATATAAATTAATATCTTATATATATATATATATATTCGTACGGACATACCGTACCCTTCCGGACCTACCGTAATGATTATTGAATGTAAAGTAAATGGTGATATCCAGGCGGGATGCAAATTTTTAATCATACAACGAAATGAGCAATCAAATTGGTGGCAGCGCGACTCTAGTGACGTCACGATCTCCCTTTACCCCTCAAACTCGGAAATCCCGTACTTGGATAACCTTACTACTTTATAGACCTTGCCGTCAAGATATCGTCGAATGCAACTACTAAGACTTAGTAGTTGCATTCGACGAAGGTGGCGACATCTAAGGAATGAATGTGACAAAATTAGATTGGGAAGTACAGGTTTCTGTACCCTCGTTCGGTCGCTTTGGCGGAATACCCGTAGTTTCCGTAACCCATCTCCATTACTTCAATTTAGTATCGTCTTTCATATCGTGACTTATGTTGTGAGTCTTGTGACTGTCTATACGTCTATGGTGCATTGTTTGTATTCACGCCCTGCGTTTGCTACTTGAGTATGTGCATTGTGCATTCTACTACCGGTAGATGGCGTGGGCGCTATCATTAATCGCAAGTGGCATGATGCAATAATTATATTGTTTGTTGAAATTTATTTATTGCCTAGGAAGGTAATGTAGATTTTTGGTATGTTTTCAAAATTATGTTAGTAGTTTTCAGTAGATTTTAGTGCACTACCCGGTAGTTTGGTAAATAATTATATGGTCACACTGGAAGCTATTCCGCCATTTTCTTTAGGAGATGCTAAGAAGTAAGAAGCCGCATATATATTGAAGCACATATTTTAACGAAGATAGTTTGTAAGTAGTATAATATTACAATAATTTAATCAAGGTCGATACACATTTAGAAAATTTATAGTTTATTCGCCGTGTTGTAGGTTTGTGGAATTTCGAAAGTAAAGATGAATTTGCTTCAGCAACAACCATTAATCAAGCAGGAACGAACCGATGTTATCGAGGACTTGTCTTCAGTCAAGAAATATATTTGCAGATTAGTGTGAGTTTGACTGTGGCCGCGCCAGTACGCGTCCCCTCTGTATAAGTTGAAAAGCAGTTCGAAGTTACTTCTAAATTCGACTCATTTCTTCTTCGAAAACTTCCCCAAGACTGTGACTGAAGTTAACTCCATTTGTATTTTACCCGATTTTGGCTGTGGCTACATGCGAATTCCCATCGTGCGCAGTTCGGTTTCATCGGGAACAACTTTCGAAAAAATTCTATTACATAGTGATTAATTTTGTCAAGACTGTGACTGGGAGCAAAGGAGCCTAAATTGACTGGAGTCCCATTTATTATCCTGCATATTAAGAAGAAGAAGAAGTATATTTGCAGGTCATGCTAAGTGAAGAAAAGTTTTTAACAAGCAACGTTAACCTCTGCAAGAACATCGAGAATCCCAATGACAGATTAGGCTTTAATCCAAGTAAGCTTATACATTTATTGATATAACTTTTAAGTATCGTTTACATCCACTTAACTTAACGTACGAAAAATTATACTTAACGTACAAAATTTGGATCCGTTCCATTTACATTTACTTATGTTGGGGTGTTTGACATGCAATATGAAATCTGTCGCGTTTATCATACAAATATGTTTATATACACACAAATTGGATCAAGGTTCCGCCAAGCATGATAAAAATCCGTGTATCGTGATAAAAATATTGCAAAACTACAGAAAGACAACAAAAGGCGATTTCGCGTGGCTAAACGGTTTGATTTGGTTCCGGTTGGCGGTTGGATGTGGTTGACAGAGCGGTTCTAAATCGTCATCATTTTTAAAACGTCAGTAACCGCTCGACGGAAAATGATCCGGTTCGATTCATAGGTTAGGTGCCCCACTCTGTTAAATATGACAGTAATGACATACACAGTGGTCTACCGCGCATTCCGACAACGACATACGTATCCATTTTACCAGCATTTTCAAACTTATAACCTAAAAATGACAACCCAAACGAACCGATATTTCAAACCGTCTTGCCAGGCAGGTTCAAGATTTTGACGGATCGAACGAACCAACTGCAACCGTTACGTCATCAATCGCCATGTGAAAATGGTTGGTTCAAATCGGTAGTCGAACCGCAACCGAACTGTTCCACGCGATATCGCCTAAAGTTAAAGACACATGAGTTAATTTTTAGGTTATGCTAATGTCACCGTCATCCGAATTGTCAAAATCAAGAGCCTGTGATTGGTGCACTTAAGTGAATCTAAACGAACACATATAATTCAGTGGAGTTCAACTTTCACTAATTTTTAAGTTTTCGTACCTTAAGTTAAGTTAAGTGGATGTAAACGATACTTTAAACTCTAACTTGTGTTTTACATTTGTTATTAGCCACTGTTAAAAAGGAAGAGATGGACGGCACAGATTTAGTTGATGAACAACCAATATCTGAACTGACGTAAGTGCATTCTATTCGTTTAAAGAAAATACCTGCTTCATCGCTTTCTTATCCTATCTTAAACCAATATTTACTTTCTCAGGAAAACAAGGTACGGTAAACCAGACAATTATTGGACAGTAACCGTTATCAGACAAGACAACTTTTTTAAACAAGAACCGTGCACTGTTTTTATTTATCGCAGCTGGTGTTCAGTGGAAGAGTAAACAACTTTGGCATACGAGATATTGTTGCCGTAGCTGTAAAAGGGTTAATTTAAAGAAAAATGTGATAGTTAAATGTTAATTTAAAATCCTTTAGTTACTTACTACTTATTAGGAAGCAGAACTAATCATATTTATTTCGATATTTCCAACAGTTGATTTTTCTGACTCTCCGACCATAGCTTTGCAAAGTAAATAATAACTTTTTCATTAACGGGTTAACGATTAACGAAGTTAACTTGCTGTTTAACTTTGCCCAGCTTTGTTAATTTCTATTAAATTTTTAGTGTCCAAAATTTCATAGGTTTTTTATCTTTTCATTAGCATTATTCGTAAAGACATTGTCAATTTACGCAAGTTTAGGTTATTCCAATTTCATATTTCGCTTTTTATAGCTCACCGCTATGCTATTAACCTGAACAGAGTATATTGTGGTTTCATATTTTTCAGATTGGACATCAAAGTTGAGGAAACAGAATATACTGAAACTACTGTAACGGCATACGGAGAATCCATAGATGCTCCGAAGGCAGAACCATTGGAGGAAGTCTTTCTATGTATCAAGAATGACGACGCAGCTGAACAATCAACGCATCTTGAAGAACGTGCGGAAGTTTGTCGGCCAGAGAAGCGATATAAATGCAAAGTTTGTGACTATACTACTACGCAACCTCGATTCCTAGGAGTAAATAAACAAAAACATGCAAGAAACAAGTCACATAAAGTGCACATGAGAAAGCATGCAGACAGGGGAGTATTTAAATGCACCTTATGTGGTTCTGGTAGTGCTCGGAAAGCTATTCTTATGCAGCATGTGGGAACACATACAGGTGAGAAACCATTTAAATGCACCTTACGTGATTATTCTAGTGCAGGCAGAAATACTTTCCTACGACATATGAGAACACATACGGGCGTGAAAAAATTTAAATGTACATTATGTGATTATGGTTGTAAACGCAAGACTACTCTAAACCGGCATATGAGACAACATACAGGCGAGAAACCATATAAATGCCCCTTATGTGATTATACTAGTGGAGAGCCAGGTAATGTTAAACGGCATATGAGAACCCATACAGGCAAGAAACCATTTAAATGCACCATTTGCGATTATTCTTGTGCAGACAGAAATACTTTCCTACGACATATGAGAACACATAAGGGTGAGAAAAAATTTAAATGTACATTATGTGATTATTGTTGTGAACGCAAGACTACTCTAAACCGGCATATGAGAACACATACAGGCGAGAAACCATATAAATGCACCTTATGTGATTATACTAGTGTACAGCAAAGTGCTCTCAAACGGCATATGAGAACCCATACAGGCGAGAAACCATTTAAATGCACCATTTGTGATTATACTTGTGCAGATCAAGGTAATCTAACAAAGCATATACAGCGACATACAGGAGAGAAACCATTTAAGTGCGCCATTTGTGATTATGCTTGTGCAGATAGCGGTAATCTAACTAAGCATATACAGCGGCACACAGGAGAAAAACCATTTAAATGCACGTTATGTGATTATACTAGTGCACAGAAGGCTACTCTTATACAGCATATAAGAACACATACCGGAGAGAAACCATTTAAATGCATCTTATGTGATTATTCATGTATACAACGTGTTAATCTGATATACCATAATATTAGAAAGCACTCAGGGGAGAAACAACACGTATAATCCGTGTGTTGTCATAGGTTGAGGTTAGATTTGTTTTCATATAAGACATAATATCCCCATAGTGCACCACTCCTGAGTTCAACCTTACCGAAATGACCATTTTAATAACTGGATGTATTAAAACTGGTAGCTGTTTTGATAACTACCAAGTCAATATTTAACCTTCAACTACACGCGCCCTAAAATGTAACATACAAACTACACGTGTGGTGTATTTTATACACCGTCATTGGGCGGAGTCTACGATGAACAACAAATAGCAGCTGATGCAGTGAAAATAGAGCACTTTAAACACCAGCGCGTGTAGTTAAAGGTTAAAAAGTTTTGTCAATACCCATAGCAATTCGTTAGGGCGGGTTTTTCAATAGCAGTTTATTTCTTACTTCTACTATCTAAAATGGATAACAATGAACCATGTAATAAGACAACGCATGCACAAAACTTTAGTAGTGCAGCACCATTGTTGCAGGGCTTTTAATGTGATTTCTAAAATACATATAAATCAAAATTAATACTGTCAGAAAACTATATGATCTTATAGTGTATACCTATCAGTTTTAGAGGAAACATCTCCCTCTATTTCCTGTATTATTTGTTGTTCTGTAATCTTTGACAATCTAAATCGAACAAAAAAAATCCAGATCATCCCACCTATTAAAATGATTTGTTCTCTCTCATATCATTCGTATTCGCCTGTACCTTTTACCGCCATTAACGTACAGAATATCCACATGGTCTTTGTCAGCGTCCGAAATATTGTTGATAAAGTCTATAACGTTCATCGTAAAAATTGACAGCGAGACACAGCAGCACACAGCAGTAAGATTAGGTGATGTCAACAAAATTTCCCATGATTCCTTGATAATCTGTCCTGAACGGAATATAAATGGTCGACATCGACCGTTCATTGACGAACGCCGATCAAGCATTGAACTGTCATTGAAAAACACCCAAGTTCCTTGAAGGGAGAAAGAATGCCGTTCAATAATGTTTCGTAGTTTAAACTGTTATTGAAAAACCCGCCCTTAATGTCAGTTTAATGTCATATGTGAATGTCATACATCATCGTTTAAAAAGAAAGTTGAATTATTAAAAGTTCACAAAACTGTTGCTTCTTCATTTCTTGACCACGACAATCGTTTTTGTAAAGTACTTTGTGAATAGTGCTTGTTAGTTTAACAAATTACATAAACTTTAATTATATAAAATTTCGTTTTAAAATATTTATAGTGTTTTTCTTATTATTATTGTGTTTCTTTATCCTTTAAATGTACCAGTATTTTTGTATTCCTTATACTATGTGGTGCTTATATTACTAACTAATAAATTGAATTATTATTATTACATCTGGTGCTTATTTATTTCGAAGCTTTGGAGAAAAGCGCGCCATTTGAATTGACTCGAGCCTTATTAAGGCTCACGTATTACTTAACTTGTAATATGCCAGCAGACGCTCGTTTCATGCTCCATCATACACGGGCATTAAAAAATTAACAGTTACTTTTGTTAATTATTTTATTTTACATTGAATTCCGTCAATAATTATCTACATAGTTTTGTATTAAATATACAACAAAAACTTATGCCCAACTCGTTTTGACAACACACATATTCTGTATTACAAAAAAGTATCTTATGTTGCACCTTTTCTTGTCCCTATAAATTTTTAATCACTTCGTTTGATACAATACTTTGATGTACAAGTACATCACGGTTTCAGAAAACTGGTATAGTGTCCCTGTATTTAGAGTATGTCGGTAATATGTGTTTCCCGCTTTTTGTTGGAGATAAAATGGCGACTATTGCGGTACTGTCTAAATACCAAGGTCGTCTATAAAGTAGTAAGAGTAGTGTTCGATTGCTGCCGCGCTTAGTTGTGGTTAGTTCTTTTATGGTTCTGTTCAACTGATTCCACCAATAGGAAGCAAGTATTTCAAATTTGCGCTCAGATTGAACTGAGCGCGGCCGGCAATCGAACACTACTAAGGTTATCCAGAAACGAGATTTCTCAGTTTGAGGGGTAAAGGGAGATCGTGACGTCACTAGAGTCGTGCGCTGCCACCAATTTGAATGCTTATTTCGTTGTATGATTTAGGTTAAGTAGGTGCATAATTATATTGAAAAAATAAATGCATCTTTATTGTGATCATTTTTAAATGATTAGGATGGAAAAAAAATGATGAATGTGATTATCACAACATGCTATTTCAATAATTTGTTAATAATGCTGAATAAGTACATTAGTATGTAATGTATGTCCGATTAAAGAAATGTGTTGTGCTAAACCAGGTCTCTGCAGTTGGAATCAAAATTTAGCAGAAATTCAGTGGGTGGAGTCAACCTACAAACAAAGTCAAGAGCCGGAGTCGAAGGTGGTATAACGGCAACCACATATTTTTGCAACCATGCAAATTGGGGGTTGAAACACTAAAATTATCAGGAATTGAAGTCGAATGTTTGGTTTACCGACTCTACAGATAAATAAATAGAAAAACTATAACTAAATCAGTATTGGTAGTATTGGTACAACTTGCTTATTAAACCACTCATTGGCTTGTCCTGATTACAATATTTGGTTAGAACATACGTACAAATAAAAAATCAGTAAGAAGCTTTATTGTACAAATTTTCTCATCTTTGTTGTAATTTTATTTTTAATATCAGCTACTCTTCGTTAAATATTTAGATTTTTTTGCTGTTGAAAAGTAAAATTTAAAAAAATTTATCCGTACATATATTCTTTGCTCGACAAAAGCTTTCAAAACTATGGTATCAATAATTGGATCTTGTTTTAAAAGTTCTCTTCTTAATTTACTGCTAATTCTTTTCGAATTATTAATCCCATCCCCCGTAAGTCTTTCGAACTTGCTAATTCATTTTATTAAACAAGCGTTTAAATTCTTCCGACGGATTTCTTAGGCCGTCAAAAGATAAATGACGTATCCAGGATGGAAGGGAGTATGGGTGCTCTTGCTGGTCTTCGTATGAGTAATGTCCCAATTGTGGATGAGTTCTGCTTTAAACTTTGATCACGTGGAAAAGTAAAATATGATATTGTTAATCCAATGTTGAAATGTTATACCTCATACCGCAACCCGGTACGGAGCAAACCATAGGCATCTAAAATTGATACATGATTTAGAATAATGTAATTTCCAATATAAATTAATATCTTACCTTTACTAACTTAATTACATAAAATACTACACTAATAAAACAACCAATAACGTAAAACTATCAACTATTGAATATAATAATATAAACACAGAATAACGATTAAACACGAACAAAAGCAACCTTTCTAATTCACTAAAAAACCTATAACGAGCTGAGCTGGCAATAATTAAACGTATCTTTGAACAAACTAAACGAGCGATGTATGCGACGTGATGCGAAGTGTGCCGGGACTCTAGTGACGTCACGAATATAGAGCATATAGGGATCTGAGGGGGGTATATAAAGTGGACTATAGGAAACATAGCAAGCTGGATAACCTCTCTCTTTATAGACCTTGTCCATTGAGTATCTATTTCATCAATGACCTTGTCTAAATACAGGGACACTAACGGGTAATGATCACAGCACCATCTCTACCGAGTAGCATACAACTAAAGTAGAATCTATTACAGTTACCTAAAATCCGTAAGGATTATATCAGCTGGGCATACGCTAAGCAGCCATTTTGTTTAGGGGAGAAGCTAAGACGCTGCACGTAATTTAAAGAAGACAGTTTGTAAGTATTACAATAAGTTAATCTAGTACGATACAAAGACAGAAATTTTATAGTTTACAAACTGTGTTTGGTATACCCCGTGTTTTATAGGTTTGTGGAAATTCGAAACTAAATATGAGTTTGCTTCAGCAACAACCCTCAATAAAGGAGGTAGGAATCAATGTTATTGAGGTCATTGAGAATCCCGATGATAGATTAGGCTATGGATTAGGCCTAGACCCAAGTAAGTCTATTCATTTGTTGACGAGATTTTTAAACTCTAACCTGCGTTTTACATTTGTTATTAGCTACTGTTAAAGAGGAGGACATCGACAGCACGGAGTTAGTTGACGAAGAAACATCTGAATTGACGTAAGTGCATTCCAGCCGTTTAAATTTGTAACCTAAGATCAATGTTTAATTTCGCAAGTAAAAGATAGTCGTTAGTGTCAGATCGTATTGTTTTGTAACTGTCAGATTCTTTGTTTCGCAGAGGAGATAGTGCCAAAATAAACTTGTTACGTGAAAAGATATAGTCAAGACGAAGTTTTGATGAACTACTTATCATTATTTTACATAAGTATGAATTCTATAATTCTATAAGTAATAATTTCACATTTCCATGGCAAAGCGCTATCGCAAATTATAAACTGACTTACTTAAAATTACTTTTAAAAAATACTTCACTGAAATCAACTCATTGTCACTATCAATTATTTGTTATTTTAAATGTAATGTCATATTTGTTTGATATTCAGAATGTCCCAGTTTTTTCTCGTATTTTTTAGAAAACATTATTAGTTCTGAGTAAATCTTTCATGTGCCCTTTTTTTTCAATTGCGTAAAAGGATACAGCAATTTGGAACATTAGTTTTTGAAAAAAAAAATGAGAATTAAATACAAAAAAATCGCAAAAGCCAAGAAAACACACAAACAATACCCTTACAATAATAAGAATAACAAATAAATTAATATTAATAAGTAACAAAATGCCAACTAATAAAAATAAATTGAATAAAGATACGAAGAAGCAAAACTTTATATACAACTTTTTGCTGATTTTGTTTTGCGTATATTTAGCACGTAATTGCTATTTCCAATTCATTAAAAAGTTTCAGATGTGTAAAGTATTAACAACACTGTATTTTAAACGACTCTAACTTTAAAGGAAAAGACTAACTCAAAATGTTTTTATTTTGACATTTTTCATTGTATAACATCTCCTTTACTTTAAATCTTTTATTGATTTTTTACTTTATTACCATTTGAACAAACAAATAAGTCTATTTGCAACTTTTTACTCAGAACGCTTCAAAATACATCAACTGTCATCAGGTTTCACAACACGAAAATACGACAGTTCCTTTCTTTTCTTAGAGTTATAATTTGAATGTCTTGCTTTTCAATAACAAGCTAACAGTTTCACAATTACGTTTAGTTACAGTATACATATATACATTATAAAGGACATAATTTTCTATATTTTTTGCATAAATTATTATTAGATTATTGGCATTTTTTTGACATTTATTACCTAATTTGTAATTGTTTGAACAAATACTATTTGTTTTAACAAATATATACATTATTACGAACATATTTTTATATTTATTGCAGAAATTATTATTAAATTATTGGCATTTTTTTGTCATTTATTAACGAATTTGCAATTATTTAAACAACTACCAATTTTTTAAAAAAAATTTACCATGTTTTTTGTTTTTCCTTTTGTAGAAATTATTATTGTTCCATCATTGGCATGTTTTTTGTAACAGTTTATCAGTAATTATCACTTATTTGAGATGAAAAATCATGAAGAAAAAAACACAAAGTTTAACATAAAGAAAATAAACAGACATTACTGTAGTCTTACTTCCATGAGTTTTTGAATGATTCCGTGTAGCAGCTGATTTGTGAACTTCGAAGAAAAGAAAAACTAAAAAGTGAGGTCCTGTTGTTTCTGAATGAAACTTTACGAATAAATTTAAATAATAGGTAGGTACATATTTTTCCTAGAATTATGAAGGGGAACCGCCACCCCTGGTAGTCTAAACATGATTCATCAGTTTAACCATGTGGTACAAGGACAATGATCAATTTTATTTTGAAAATTAAATATGCTTCCGTGTAACACACGTATTTAACTGTATAATCACGTACTTACAGAATACTAAAAGATCAAGATGGTGGCGCACCGGCAGTTTTAAAATTCAAAACTGTGAATCTGGCATCTCCCAGCCAATTCCAATTCGATTGATTTGAATTTTTAAGACAATCTTGTCATAAGCCTGCCCAGTACGAGGGATTTTTTCGACACTCTTATTTTCGCAATTTGGCACGTCATTGAACACTTTTTAGTCGACAATTTTGAAAAAATAAATGACTGAATTTTGAAAAATTGTTTGTGTTGTGTCGATTAGCTGAGATGTCCGTTTTCTAACGACACCAGAGGAGAACTACCGGTGCGCCGCCATTTTAATTGTATTTGATTTTTTCATTACGTAATAATGAAATTAAGGACTTGTGTAAAACTGAGAAACATGGGCGTATCCATTTCAAATCGGAAGGACGTATCTTAAATTTAGCTTGCTGTATGGGGGAAGGGTGCCCATTAGGGTGGTTCAAAAATGCATTGCAAAAATTTTTGTGATGATAGAAAGCAACGATCCCCCAAATCGTTTCCAAATCCAGAAAAGTGAACACGTATTTTTTTTGGTTGAAATTTCGATTTTTAACATGCCTGTCGAGGCCTTAAATTTACATGGGAAGAAGATATTTGTTTGGTATTTTCAAATAATTGTTCGGAGTTTGGGAAAACTTAAAATTACTGAAGGAGTCGTAGAGGACTTTCCAAGGAAGAATTTAGTGGCCTCAAAACTACCCTTAAATGAAAAATTTAACATTCTTCAGATAATTGATCGTTCTAATCATTTCAGTATCTTTGTTCTCATAGAAATTATTATTATAAGTCTAGTGGAATGTTTATAAGCATTTGTCAGTTAATTTATATTTGTTTAAAGAAATTATTTTTTTTAATAATTCGTCTTTCTCGAAGTTCAGTTTGAATTCTGTTTTCCGAGTTCGAAATGGGAGTATATATAGATAGATAGTACAACGTGTTATCTAACACAGGGATGCACAGGCCGCGGCCCGCGGGTCGCATGCGGCCCTGCGTTGATATACTGGTGGCCCGCCTCACTCACAGCAGCTGACTGCCAAACTTATTGTGGCTTTATTCGCCACTAGTGTTCGGCAATGTCTGCAATGTCATACCACAGCATAAAGATGTAAATTACTCATCTGGATACCTATTTACCTATTTTTGTGCAATACTCGATAAATGAAAATACAAAAATATATATACTTATAAAAATGAACAATATGATTTTTCTTTGCGGCCCTTCCATAAGCCTAAATTAATCGATGTGGCCCTTGGTTCCAACAAGTCTGTGCATCCCTGATCTAAGAGTTCTAAGACTGACTTTATTCATAAAAAAATGTCTTCCTATTGTTTAAACAATCAATTACAGTCAAAGTCATTTATAACGTCGTCGCTTATAGCGTCGAGTCGCTTATAACGTCGAAAACTAAAGGTTTTGGTTGGTTTTCCATATAAACTAATACATACTAAGTCCGGGTTTAACGTCGCCGGGTATAGCGGCGAAGTCGCATGTAGCGACGCGCACGCCATTGATTTTGAGCATCTTATGGTCAGTTATAGCGTCCGACTGGAGAGGACGTCGCAATTGGACTTGGGTACGGGTCACTATACTACCCCTTTCGGCGTTGGTATGATGAAATACTCATGTTAGTTCACGATCGCGGGATCTGCCATTCGCCGTGTTTTTGTTTGTGCGGTTATTAATTGCGTAATAATACGAAATGTCCGGCTACAAAAGAAAAGTATGAACCACTCAAGACAAATTTGCGATCATTAATAGATTAGAAAATGGCGAAACAAATGTCGCTATATGCACGTCTTTTAACTTGGCACAGCAAAGCCGCTGGTGATGAAAAAAAATTTAAAAAAATGCGTCTATCTACTCACGGCTTGCACAAACTTAGCTAATAGAGAGAGAGAGCCACAATCGGTTGTGAAAAATAATCAGCTACATAACAATGAAAAACGACTAATTATTTATTTGACTGATATTATTTGTTATAGGTACCACAAATGTGTTCTTAATGTAAGAAGAATTTTTTGTTTGTTTCTTTGTACGAGTTTAAATATAATTGGATGTATAAAACTGATTACTGTGAACATATTTTGAATTATCATGGTTTAAATTAAAGTTGATGTAAAAAAAAAATCATTTATTTAACTTTTTCGATTTTATTCAAAATTTCATTGCGTCCGGATTTAGCGTCCAAATTCCGCAGTCCCTTCGCGGATGTTATATACGACTTTCACTGTATTATTCATTTGCAACTTTTTTTCTAATTATGGTAGAAAAGTCAGATTTTTTTGTGAAATTAACTTATAAATATCATGTTTGAGATCTAATAAACCAACACCTATAATTAATTTTTTTAGATCGGTCTGGCCAACTGATATTCTCAAGTGACATCATTTATCTTTTGGGATGATTTCCATCGTTTAAATAATAAAATATTATTCGTTTTCAATATAATTTATTCGAAAAAATTGAAATGATTTGAAATCCTTTTTTTCGGGAAATTGGGGAGCTACATTTCTTATTAAAATATTAAATTTCCTAAAGTCAACAAATTTTATTAATCACATTTCTTTCTCCATTACTTATTCTGATTTCCTACCACTGTGTTGCACAAGATAATATTGATTTGTTGCTGTCTGGAAACTGTTCCCTGTACCCGGAATGAAATATTGAAAACGAATATTATTGTATTATTTAAACAATGGAAATCATCCCAAAATAGAAATGACGTCACTTGAGAATAACAGTTGGCCACACCTATCTAAAAAAGATAATTTTAGATGAACTGCAAAAAAAATTGTTAAAGGAAATGGCATTTGTTTAACTAAATTTTGGTTTGTTAGATAATATAGGCTAGATATCTCAAACATGAAATTTATAAGTTAATTTAACAAAAAACTGACTTTTCTACCATAATTAGAAAAATAGTTGAAAATGAAGTATAATTGATTTATTAACAGTGGCCGGACAAAAGTGTATATTTTCCAGTGTCGTGCATGGGACACGTGCTGGTGGGGACGCGGCTAGCCTGTCTGGCTTCGGCTCATGGTGTACATACCACTACAACTGCTTTGGCGTTGATCGAGTACAGTCGCTTGCCTTGTTTAAATTTCAGTTTCTTTCAATTGTGTTGTTTCTTGAAATTTTGTGTGAATATCTGTTATTATTTTCCATTTCGAATTTGTTCTTCTGTTTTATACTTAGAGTTGAATTATTTTTTTATTTTATAGTTGTACTTAGTTTGAAAATCCTGCAATGAATCGTTTGCTAGCTGAGTTTGGCAATACTTTCACGTTCGTTAAGAAAGGGGAAGTGGTTTGCAATTTCTGCTCACGAAATTTAATTATTCGTAGTAAACAATGTCTTCGGGCTCATGTAAAGACAAAAAAACACATGGAAAATGTATCAGGAACGTCAACTAAAAACTTTTTTGATGATTTATGTGAAACATTTATTTCTGCTAATATACCTTTCACAAAAATTAATAATCCCGTTTTTAAAAAAAATATCAAGAACTATACTGGACGAGACTTACCCGATGAATCCACAATTAGAAAATATTACGTACAAGGGCAATATAACAAAACAATTTCTAAAATAAAGTCAAAACTATCCGATAAATATATTTGGGTTTCTGCAGATGAAACTACGGATATGAAGGGTAGATGTGTGGCCAACGTCGTTGTCGGATTGTTGGACCCGCAAGACTTATATAATCCCTATTTAATATCTACTCAGTTTCGCTGTACCGTCAAAGCTGAAGAGATTTGTACAATAGTATATGACGCCATAGAGAAGTAGGAATCACAGACACTACCGAAGTATTACTGTTTGTTTCTGACGCTGCTGCGATTATGTTAAAAGATGGAAAATTACTTAAACAACATTTTTCAAATATTCTTCATTTGACATGTTTTGCACACGCTGTTCATAGAATTTGTGAATTTATTCGGGAAGAATTTCCAGACGTGAATACGCTAATAAGCACATGCAAAAAGAATTTATGGAAAGCTCCTTCCAGATTGTCTCTTTACAAGGAAAAGTGCCCTAATCTACCTTTGCCACCACAACCAGTTATTACGAGATTGGGTACATGGTTAGAAGCGGCAATTTTTTATGCAAGAAACTTTGATATCATCAAACCCTTCGTCTTAAATTTGCCTGATGAAGCAGTTAGTATTAAAAACTGCAAAAAAGTACTATCATTACAAGATTTGCATGAACAATTAAAATTTATTGATACAAATTTTGCGCAAGTATTGCCAACCATAAAGTTTCTAGAACAACAAAATGTTGAACTTGCAAGCAGTTTTCAAACGATTGAATCTCTGTACGAAAGGTTACGAAGCATTGAAGCACCAATCAGTAAAAAAATACAAAACAAAATTGATGCGCTAGTACATAGAAATCCACCAAATCGACCTACTGGTGGACGGATGACATTGCTGACCTACGAAAAAAGTGCATGGAAACCAGAAGAGCGGCACAGAGGGAGAAGCGAAACGAGGAGAGGCGAGAGCTACAAAGAGTGCAGGAAAACCCTGAAGGTCGCAATCTCGAAGTCCAAAGAGGAGCACTGGAAAAGCTTGGTGGAGGAAGTAGAGGGAAACGTCTGGGGGGAAGGTTACAAAATAGTCACCAAAAGGCTCAAAGCCAGACAGCCGCCTCCCAACCTGATGCTACCCGAAATGAAGGAGGCTGCCAGAGAACTTTTCCCGCAGCATGAAGACCTTCCCGAGGAGGAAGAAGGAGAGCCTATCGAGGACGTACCGACTTTCACGGAGGAGGAGGTAAGGGCGGCCGCGGAAAGGCTGAAAATAAAAAAAGCTGCTGGACCTGACGGCGTGCCCCCGGAGGCCATTAAGGAAATGGTACAAGTAGCAGGAGGCTATGTGACCGAGGTTATGAATGACATCCTGGAGGAGGGGACATTCCCAAAACAATGGAAAACAGCTAGCCTCGTCCTGTTGACTAAGCGGGCAGTGACAGAGGCGGCACCGCCTAAATACCGGCCTATATGTCTCCTGAACGGTGTCAGCAAAGTCTTGGAGCAACTGCTAGTGAAAAGGCTGAAGGAAGAGCTTGAAGCCAAGGCCCCACTAGCAGAGAACCAGTTCGGATTCCGAGAAGGAAAATCCACGGTAGACGCAGTGAGGCGCGTGGTACAGATTGCTCAAAGGGCAAACCTGGGAACGCGGAGGACGCGAAAATTCTGCATGCTGGTCACCCTAGATGTGAAGAACGCCTTTAACACCGTGGCGTGGGCGCCCCTCATCTCGGAACTCAAGAAGAGGAGTGTGAGTCCCTACCTCATGAGAATGATCAGGAGCTACCTCGAGAACAGAAGCCTATTACTGGTCGACGGAAAGGGGGCGCAGGAAAGAGTGCCCATTAACAGCGGGGTGCCCCAGGGGTCGATCCTTGGGCCGACTCTCTGGAACGTCCTGTATGACGGGGTACTCCGACTGAGGATACCGGGAGTCGAGCTGGTTGCTTATGCTGACGATCTGGCAATGGTTGTCACCGCCGCCACATGCTGGGAGCTTCAGAAACGGACAAACTCGGCCATCGGAAGGATTGCGGAGTGGATGGCCGAAAAGAAACTAGAGATTGCCCCGGAGAAGACTGAGGCAGTGTTCCTGACTGGTAGGAGAAGGGTGGAACCCGTAGTGCTAACCGTGGCAGGGACCCAAATAACACCTAGCGACAGCATAAAGTACCTTGGGGTCAGGATTCAAAAGAACCTTAGGTACATAGATGAGGTTGCAGGACGGGCGCAGCGAACAGTAGGAGCCCTGATAAGGCTAATGCCCAGAACATCTGGGGCACGAACGGCAAAGCGCCGGGTTCTGGCGTATGTCGCAGAGTCGGTGATGTTGTACGCCGCGCCGGTCTGGGTAGATGACATGGAGTTTGCCAACAGAAGGGGCCGACTCCTCCGGGTGCAGAGAAGAGCGGCGATAGGAGTCTCAGCTGCATACCGGACTGTATCAACCGCGGCAGCGCTTGTGGTGGCTTCTATGGTGCCCATTCACCTGAAGGCCAGAGAGCGCCAGAAGAAATACGACCTAAGAAGGTCGGAAGGTCGGGCAACAGGGCGAGAGACCAGAAGGCAGACGCTGGATGCCTGGCAGATCGAGTGGAATGAAGCGACGCAGGGGGAATGGACACGTCCGCTCATCCCAGACGTCGCCACATGGACGGAGAGAAGACACGGGGAGTTGTCGTACGAACTAACCCAGGCGCTGACTGGGCACGGGTGTTTCGGGGCCTACCTCTACAAGTACAAGAGGAGGGACAGCCCCAACTGCAGATACTGCGGGGAGATAGACACCCCCGGCCACACCCTCTTCAGATGCGAGAGGTGGGCTGTGGCCAGAAGGGCGTGCCAGTACGTGGAGGACCTTGGCGAACAAAGGATGGTCACCCGTATGCTAGAAGGACCTCGGCAGTGGGAGGAGATATCCCGCACAATCTCCGGTATCCTCAAAACAAAGGACGAGGAGGACAAGAGGGGGTAGATAGCCTCCGGCCCCTCAGACGCAGCTGCTGAGGACAGCCCGGATGGCAGACCCCTTCAGCCCTGGATAACGAGGCAACCAGAACACCAGGTTTGCACCATATCCAGGCACCCAAGATAGGAACACAGCACGAACAGGCAAAGGAACGTGCAGGGACCTCTGGATCCTTATTACGTAAGGAGACCTGATGGTCTGGGGACTGCAGAACCTGGAAGTACAGGAGAGATGTAACCGGAGACCGGTACAGGAAAGCTCACGGTACACCGGGAGCGAGTTGAACAGAAAGGTCCCGGACGATCCGGACCAAAGCTGCCGGAGCAACGCCAGCAGTAAAAGGGAGTGACCACCGGAACAGATAACCGGTGCTCACGGAAGAATAGAAAAGAATGTGTCCCCAAGAGTAGTGTGGGTAGTTCTGTCAAAGTGCTGTGACATTAGGATGAAGGGAATAATGCATGTTTATAAAAATAAGTTTAAGTATGTATTAGTATAAGGTAGCGATTTTAAGAGCAGGATTATAGGTAGAAAGATCATGTTAAATTAATCAATAAAGGTTTACGACCCAAACCGAAAAGAGCGAAGGGAGTTTACTAACTATTTTTGTTTGTTGATTAATTCATGTAAGGAAGAAGTCTCCAGACTGAGGATGCCCATCAGGCAAGGCCGGTCAGGAGGGGTGGCGGAGGGTCTTCCCCTCCCCTTGCTCTTAAAAAAAAAAAAAAAAGTACATAGAAATCCGGATTTTAATATTTTAAAACAAATCTCTACGAATTCATTTACGGATGAAGGAATTTGTCAAAAATATTCCAATTTGGTGTTGGTTTATTCTTTTGCCTGTGACTAGCTGCGATGTAGAAAGATCATTTTCAAGGTTTAAAGACATTTTAACATCTAAGCGAAATAATTTTACTGAAGATAATTTAGAAAAATATGCAGTAATACAATCGTTCAATGCATATCCAAGAAATGAGTAAAATATTTCAGTGGGCACGTGTTGCATATAGTTACGACAAACATTTAATATTAAATTCACTCGGTTTACTACCGACCGCCAGGCGCTTCGCGCCTATGGATATCAATCCAATCGACCGCATAAGTCGTCATTGACTCATGCGTGCCCGCTACGCACACTCATAGCTGGGCGACTTCTAGCACTGCGAGACATACATTTTTGTCCGGCCACTGTTTATTAACCAACAAGAAGAAATTTAATGAATAATGTCACTCTAAGATAATAAACTGCCATTACGAATTCAGAAAACAGGATTCAGACGGATTTTTGAGAAAAACAAACTAACAGAATTTGTTTAAACAAATGGAAATTAACTGACAAATGTTTATAAACATTCCACTAGACTAATAGTGATGATTTTTATGAGAAAAGAAAATGAAATGATTAGAACGGTCAATTTTCTGAAGAATGTATTTTATTTATTTTGCTGGTTTTCAGGGCACTGTGTGGGTGGGTTGGGGGCATCAAATCCATATGTATGCTAGGTCAAATTTTTCCTTGGAAAATCTTCTACAAGTCCCTATAACTTTAACATAAGTTTTCCCACACCCTTATTATTTCCCATGTAAATTTGAGGCTCTATAGGCACTATTCGAAATTTCGAAAAAAGAGTAGGTGTCCACTTTTTTTGGATTTGGAAACGATTTGGACGGAATCGTTGCTTTCTAAACAAAAGTAACCACCCTAGTGTCCATAAGGGAGAGAGTGTTATGTAATACTTAATGTAAATCATAATACGTACCAAAAAAACGCAAGGGGGGCAGCTGCCCCCTTGCCCCCCCCCCCATCCCTGGATACGCCCATGCTGAGAAATATTTAATTTTTAAACGAAACTGATGTTTGTTCTTTTAATACAAGATCAATAAGATGAATTATTTTTCGACTTAAAGGGTGGTGTTAGTCCTCAACTAAATAAACAAACTTTAAACTGTTGGCAGCAGCAAAAGAATACTATAATTACACAGTGCAACAGTCATTTTGTAACTTGGAGTTGCTCATCACTAAATGAAAGTGTAGTTACTATACAGGGTCTCCCACGACGAGCTGCCATTAGAAGTATATGGAGAACCAAATGAAATGAGAGATTGAAAATTTGTGGACTTATATTGTTGGACACGATTGTCTCAACTAAAATATTTTTCGGTTACTTACCGGAAATGATGTCTACATTTATTTTTCAAATGGAACACCCTGTATTTTATCGCATTTTTGAAATCTTTATTAAATTCTAGATCAATTTTATGTTACATTCTCCATACCTAACATGTGTCATTTTTGAGATATTAATTTTTTTCATTAAAAAACGACAACTAGAACGACTACTTTCAATTACTTATAAGTTATCCCTTGTGACCGTTGGAAAAAAGTTGTGCGGCAAAATTGTTGTGAAGGTAACATATTATCGACACATCGGTAGAATTCTTCTAAATGTTATACAGGGTGTTCAAATTATAAGATCAAAGATTTTTTTCAAATGGCAACCGTAACATATGAATGCATTTTTAAATTCTATGGAATATTTTAGATAAACTTTGTGTAAAATGTCCTATACCTGAAATGTATTTTTACCTACTTAAATCGATTTTTAAACATCACAGTAGAAATTGCAAACATTGCCAAATCTACATTGCGTTTGAAAACAACTGAACAATTTCAAGTAAACAGAGCTTTATTGAACAGATTTTTTTAGGACGTTTTTTGTTATAATTAATTTAGTATTTATAAAATTTTAAGCCTGCAATAAAACAATGTTAAAAATAATTCAAAATCGTAAAGTAAATTAAAAAAAAAGACTGCTTAATTCTATTTCAGTAACTGTTCAAAAACGTTGCTGTTTTCCGCAAAACCTGCTTCAATTCTTTTTAACATATAATTGTTGGTGGCGTCCCTGATTAAGTTAGGTAGCACATAACTCATTGAAAGCAGCTCGAACTCTATCTTTCATGTTCTCCTTATCAATTATTGGGTCCTCATAAACTACGTCTTTAATAGCTCCCCAAATGAAAAAATCAATTGGCGTCAAGTCGGGGGAACGCGGTGGATTTTTGTATGGCCCATTAAGCGAAACCCACAGATCGTCGAACATCTCGTTAAGCAACAGCCTCTTACTGCAACAGTTGTGTGCGCTGATGCACCGTCCATTTGCAACCGGCCAATTATTGAAGACCCAAGAATTGATAAGGAGAACACGAAAGATAGAGTTCGAGCTGCTTTCAATGGGTTATGTGCTAACTCTATCAGGGATGCCACCAACAATAATATGTTAAAAAGAATTGAAGCATGTTTAGCGGAAAACGGCAACGTTTCTGAACAGTTACTGAAATAGAACTAAGCAATTTTCTTTTTAATTTACTTACTACGATTTTGTTTAATAGTGCAGGCAAATTAACTGATTATAAGCCAAAACCGGTATTAATTGTAGACAGGAGTTTTATCATTGGAAATGGTAAACGGGCTCATAGTGAACGTAAAAGAAGTAAATGCAGGTCATGGGGTGGTATAGTGTTTATTTGGGAGGGTTGAAAGCGGGTGCAAAGTATATTATTGCGTTCTCCGGCGAAACTTGACGTTTTATCCAAAAACGTCCTATGCTAAGTTGTAGATCATAAAAAAATCTACAATATTCATATGGGTTACTTTTTACTATGACCTCAAAATTTCCCAGAAAAATGCGAATGCCAATGCCAAAACGAATTTTCTGTTTTTTTATTTTTCGTTGTGGCAACAATAATTCAATTTTAATCAAACTTTGTGAAAGAGTGCCTTTTTATACCTTAAATTAGCATACATTTTTTAATTACACAAAAAACAAGAAGTTTTTGAGATATTTAGTTTTTTCCGTCAAAATCAGACCTTTTTTAAAAAGAAATTCTGTGGTGAAAAATCATCGTACTGAGTTCTTCTGGGACTTATTTTTGTTGTTTTTACATGTACTTATTGATACAATAATAAAAATAATAGTCCCTATTTAACAACATGCTCAAAAATTGAAAAAACTCAAAACGACTTTTGCAATAGTGAATTTTTCAGTAATTGTTCATTATTTGTTTAAATTTTTAAGAAAATTGCAATACTGGTTACGACATTCAATTGTACGGAAAAAATACAAAGGAAACTGTCTCTCATTTCTACACTAATGCTATAACCATTAAATTAGGATAATAAATCTTCAGATAAGTAAGCAAAATAGTCAGTTTTTACCTTAGAATCAATAAGTATCCAATACAAAAGTTGTAGCAGGTATATAACATAAACTCAAAACTTCCGAGAAAAATACGAAAGATTAATTTTTTTTAGAATTTATAATTTTTATTTAGTTTTGACGAAATTTCTGAAAGTAAATTATTTATGTCTGAAAAAATCACATACTGTTTATGAAAAATCTACTAAAGTAGTTAAAAATGTGACAACATCAATACAGTAGAAACAGTACTTTAATAATTGATAATAATAAATTACAAAAGTTAATATTGTAACACGCCCCTAATACCAGTGCGCTCCGCAATAGCGCTTTCGAGGGCGCCACCATGGCACCATGACCAGCGAGGGCGTAGGAGCCCCCTTCCACTACGTGTCGACACACGACCTGGACCGAGCAGCATAAAAGACGGTACGCAACCCTGGCGCATGAGTTCGCTCACCGACAGGCATCGTCAGTATACGACACGCTGCACCTACCGCGACTTGCATTTTCGAATATCTCTTTCCGAACGACCACACCCCGTCAATATATATTTACAGATTTACAAATAAAAAATGAAAAATTTTTATTTTTCATTTTTTATTTGATTTTTATAGATTGGCATAGTTATTTAACTATGCAAATCTTTGTCTTATTCGCAATTTTTCTCGGAGGTTTTGAGGTTATGTTATATAGTAACCTCTACAAAATTTGCAGATTTTTTCTTGACCTACAACTTTTGTATTGGATACTTTTTGATTCAAAGACAAAAACTGTTGTTTTGCTTACTTATCTGAAGATTTCTTGTTCTAATTTAATGGCTATAGCATTAGTGTAGAAATGAGAGCCAGTTTCCTTTGTATTTTTTTCCGTACAATTTAATGTCGTAACCAGTATTGCAATTTTCTTAAAAATTTAAGCAAATAATGAACAATTACTGAAAAATTCAGTGTTGCAAAAGTCGGTTTAGTTTTTTCAATTTTTGAGCATGTTGTTAAATAGAAATTATTGTTTTTATTATTGTATCAATAAGTACATGTAAAAACAACAAAAATGAGTCCCAGAAGAACTCTGTACGATGATTTTTCACCACAGATTTTTTTTTTACAAATGTCTGATTTTGACGGAAAAAACTAAATATCTCAAAAACTTCTTGTTTATTGTGTAATAAAAAAATGTATACTTATTTAAGGTATAAAAAGGCACGCTTTCACAAAATTTGATTAAAATTGAATTATTGTTGCGACAACAAAAAAATAAAAACAGAAAATTTGCTTTGGCATTGGCAATCGCATTTTTCTCGAAAATTTAGAGGTCATACTAAAAAGTGACCCATATGAATGTTGTAGATTTTTTTATGATCTACAACTTAGTATAGGACGTTTTTGGATAAAACATCAAGTTTCGCCGGAAAGCGCAATAATATACTTTGCACCCGCTTTCAACCCCCCGAAATAAACATTATACCACCCCACGACCTGCATTTATTTTTTCTACGTTCACTATGAGCCCCTTTACCATGTCCAATAACAAAACTCCTGTCTACAATTAATATCCACTCTCAACTTAATTTGCCTGCACTATAATTTCTAATATTGTGTTTTATTGTAGGGCCATAATTTTATAATTACTAAATTAATTATAATGAAAAATGACCTAAAGAACTTGTTTAATAAAGTTCTGTTTATTCGAAATTGTTTAGTTGTTTTCAAACGCAATCTAGATTTGGCAATGTTTGCAATTTCTACTGTGATGCTTAAAAATTGATTTCAGTAGGTACAAGTACATTTTAGGTATAGGACATTGTACACAAACTTAATCTAAAATTTTCCATAGAATTGAAATATGTTAGGGTTGCCATTTGAAACAACCGACTTTTAGTACTTTTCTCGAATTCAACTTTGATGTTATAATTTGAACACTTTTAAAAAATTGAAAACTTTTAGAATAATTCTACCGATGTGCCGATAATACATTACCTTCACAACAATTTTGCTGAACAACTTTTTTCCAGCGGTCACAGGGGATAATTTATAAGTAATTGAAAGTAACCGTGCAGCTGTCATTTTTTAATGAAAAAAATTAATATCCCAAAAATGACACATGTTAGGTATTGGGAAAGTAACATAAAATTAATCTAAAATTTAATGAAGATTTCAAAAATGCGATAAAATACAAAAATTATATGCATTATTTTTTAAATACTAGAAGGTGTTTCAAAATGGTCTGAATCCAAAAAAATTAAAATGGATCACAAAAATACGTTTATTTTACATGTTTTCAAGCTGTCATTTAAATGTTTTTTTTTAAATATTACTTAAATTTATTTGAATGAAAATTAAATTCATTAAATTCCTTTTTTATGGTGGCTCTTGGATGTCTTAGTCGCTGTTTCCATCATCGCTGTTTTATTATCGTTTTCATCTCCGATTCTACCCTCACGTTCGTTGCTGTTTTTATCATCGTCTCCAGCGGTTCCATGCCCACGTTCGTCGTCACCTTCGTCAACTGCTTCCTTTAGCCACCAGCAAATATCGTCTAGCAGTGCGTCTAGCTTTTTTCCTCTCTATCTGATTTCCATGGGGAGAGCAACCTGGTGGAATCTTTGTTCATCAGATTCTGATGCTAATTGTCTCCGAAAATAGTCAAGGGGCAATTTAGAAATTGTATCTTCAGAAACATGGAGATATTAAATTTCGCAAACGACTGCAGCATATCGACAACTAAAATGCGATAATTTTCTGTCCGATGCTTTCCCAGGAAATTGTCTATGTCTGTCATAATAGCATCCCAGGCGATTTGTTGATCTTCTGTCAAGCATGCAGTAAACCTTTCATCCCTCATTAGTTTGCGAATATCTGGTCCATTGAAAACCTCTGTACAGTTAAGAAAATGTGCTTGTGATTGTATTGGACGTATATGTTTTACCTGCTTTAACTTTTTCTTCACTTAAACCAGGAAATATTGCCCGTAAATACTGAAATGCTTCCCGTAAGGTTCTAGACTTTCCACAATTTTTTTTACTATACCCTCTTTTATGTGTAGCGGTAGTAACAGAATTTTATGTGGTGGAACAAGTGGTTCATTTATAATGTATTTTCCCACAACACACTCTTTCTGGCCAGTGACGTATTTCATATTGGTCTCCTTCAAAACGAGTGCCCCATTGGCTTAAAAAACACACATTTTTCATGTAGCCTAATTGTACCCCAGAAAGTAATGCTACCACCTTCTAATCGCAAGAGAGTTTCCATTGGTGTGCTTCATATTTCACTGCAGTGAAAATATTTTTTATAGATGTATAAGTTTCCGATGTCTCCTTACTATAAGCGATGGGTATTGATGGTTTAGTGTTATTATAATACAGCAACACTGCTTTTAGACTGAACGTTTACGAGTCGATAAACTGGCGCCATTTATTTTCACCGTATGCCAAACCCATTTCTTGCATCAATCCGTTTATATCATGGCAAAACGCAAACGTATTTGAAGGATTAGTGGTAAAATATGTATGTAGTGCACCTTGACGATGGCGATAACCAGTAACTTAAACACCGGGTGCTAGATTGTTTCCTTTGTTAAAGATAGATGCTAACTCCTCTGCATTTCTTTGTGACAGGGCCAATCTACGTACAATTAGATCCAAACGCTCTTGTGAAATAGGTGTAATATGCGTTGAAACCCCTGATGGCACATATGTGGGATCTGTTTCCGACATATCAGGTACGCTGGTAGGTGGTGTTGCTGTTCTCCTTACTGATTTATCAGGGCTTGGTGGTTTTGGAATAGGGACGGAAACCGAATGCGGCATAGACAATTCAACATATCGAGTTCCCTGATATTTCTTAAATCGCAATTTTAATCTATTCCCACCACGAACATAGTTTAAACAGAAATAACAGGTGTATTCGCTCACCTAAAGGAGTAAATAAAAAGAAATAAAAAACAAACAAATTAAAAATAAAATATTTACCAGGATCTGTCCACATTGCTGGTATGCCACATTGCATTGCATCATCAAGTTGCTGGCCTCGCCACCGTAGCAATAAAGAAGTATAACAAGTTTTGCAAAGTTTATCTGGAGCCCAAGACACATTATACAGGGTGTCTCACGGAACTGGTACATTAGAAGTTTCTCATGTTTTACTATTTCTGGAAACTTAAAATTTTGGAATTAGAATTTACTCGATCTGAGCTCTTCAGCTAAAATATTCTCTAGTTAACTGTCACGGCCGGTCACCGGAAGTCGGTATCAACCTTGTTATTTTAAATGGAATGATATAATTTTAATTTTATTTTTGGTTTCTACGTATAAAAATACATCATTTTTGATAATGTTTCCCTATACCTAAATATCACCTTTTTTGAGTTTTTGATTTTACTAATTTTTTGGTGATTTTCGGGGTTACGTTTAACATTGAATATCTCGGTTATTATTGAAACTAGAAGTTTCATGAAAAAACTAAAAACTAGAAACAGCCAAATAAGACGATGTTTAGTTCATCATGATATCTTATACAGGCTGTTCAAAATTTACAACACAATAATTGAATTTTCAAACGTAAAAACTCTTCTTTTTCAAATGGAACACCCTGTATACCGATACGCCATTCGATAGGAAATCTTATTCCCTATCGATCAATATTAGGGTTCCCTATATCTATCTTTAATAGTTTTTGAGATATTGCCAGTATAAGAGATTGCAAAGTAAATACAAAACGATTTATTCTTAATTTATTATAGGAATGTAACAACTTTGGAACAGCAGGAAAACAGAAAAATATTGAAAAGTTTTCTTAAAACTAAAATAATATATATAGATATATATATATATATATATATCTAACTTAAATTAAAACTTAATTATGTTGTTCGAAATGCTGCCTGTTCTGCTCCCAACATTTTATAACACTTTGCTGTACCTCTGTCATCGTCGTTATTCGGATTTCTTGTCGCTGAAGTCCATTAATGGCGGCTACTACTCTGTTAGTCAATTCTTCTCGAGTATTAACTGGTGTGGAATATACCTGACTTTTCACATGACCCCAGAAATAAAAGTACAATGGTGTTAAATCTGGTGAGCTTGGTGGCCACCGCCAGGGTTCCCTATTTCCGAACCACCTATCGTCAAACATCTGATTAAGTTGAATGGATACCACATACGAAGAATGTACCGGTGCACCGTCCATTTGATAAATGCAGTCGCGTAAAATAGTGAGGGCAAGTGTTTCGAAAAAATTGTTCACACATCCCCGCAAAATTTCTAAATATCTATCACTGTTTAAATTTTCGTTGTAAATTTCGTATCTAATTTCGTCCCCCATTATTAAATGACAATGTCCAAAAACTATTAAAGATAGATATAGGGAATCCTAATATTGATTGATAGAGAATAATATTTCCTATCGAATGGCGTATCAGTATACAGTGTGTTCCATTTGAAAAGAATGAGTTTTTTACGTTTGAAAATTCAATTATTGTGTTATAAATTTTGAACACCCTGTATAAGATATCATGATGAAGTAAACATCGTCTTATTTGGTTATGTTTCTAGTTTTGGACCACCAATTATGAAACTTCTAGTTTCGATAATAACCGAGACATTCAATTTTAAACGTAACCCCGATAATCATAAAAAAAATAGTAAAATAAAAAAACTCAAAAATGGTGATACTTAGGTATAGGGAAACCTTATTAAAAATGATGTATTTTGGTAAGTAGAAACCAAAAATAAAATTAAAATTATATCATTCCATTTAAAATAACAAAGTTGATACCGACTTCCGGTGGCCGGCCGTGACAGTTAACTTGAGAATATTTTAGCTGAAGAGCTTAGATCGAGTAAATTCTATTTCCAAAATTTCAAGTTTCTAGAAATAGTGGAACATGAGAAACTTCTAATGTACCAGTTCCGTGAGACACCCTGTATACTATCCATTGATCAAAATATTGTTCATATGCTATTTCAGCTTCTTTAGTGACTTGTAGGCTTGTCTTTACCGAACACTTTCCACAAATATAACAAAATTTCCGGTATTTCCAACACTCAACAATGTTCTTATATTCAACTGAACACAAAATTTTTAACTGTGGCCGCAGGCGCGTTGTCCGCTCTTTTATACTTTCCACCCGTCGATCGCGTAAGAATTTGCACAAACACGTTAAACGCGGCATTTTCGTTTCAACGCGTAGGTACAGTTTCTTGTTAACAGTCCTCCGTAAGTTCATGTTGGCTATTATGTCGGTTTTTGGGCAAAAATAAAAATTCTAAATTTGCAGCCCTGACAAGTTCCGTAAAACTTTTCCCTATTAGAATAAGTTTTTTTTTCAATAATTTTCATGAAATATGTACGCTCTAATTGTTTTGGGCGCTGTAGTTTCTTGTAATAGGATGTCGGTATTCTTTCTTTTTGTACACAGTCATGTATACATATAGCATCCATTATGATCCTTGCAGGTTTAGCACTTGTAGTATTAATTATAGTGCGATTATTTAAAAGAACTGTTATATTTATATTTAAAATAAAAATAATACACAATAATGTAATTATAACACAAAATCTTTAAATTTCTCATGTTCTACATTTTATTACCTTTCCATGGAGCGTTTGATGAACAAAATTGATTAATTTTTTTATGTTATTGATCTTTTTAAGGTAATAAGACACACCACAGGCTCAAAAACTTTGAAAATGTATTAAAAATCTTATTTAGCTAACTAAGTAAAACCGTATATGCAGAATAGTTATATAGTAACTGCACTTTCATGTGGTGAGCAACTGGAAGTAACAAACAAAAAGTTGAATTTTGTTGCACTGTGTAATTAGTGGAAATTTTGATCCTTTTTTTTATTTTGTCTTGTATTTATACCATGCCAAAATTTTGGTACCGTAACCTAGGAGTTATTTAAAAACTTTATTCAGATTTATTCGATTTTGATTAGAAAATATAAGTCAACAGCATGTGATGCTACATGTAAATAACAAATATAATTTTGACCAAATAGTTTTTAGTAGTTTGTTATTAGTTCAAAATTTTAGATCTCTGACATTCTTAGTTCTTGCGCATCCTATTCGTTTATCTTATCCGTTTCAATAATATAGGTCTGTGAGTATATTGGTGACTGAATGACGCAGTACATACAGTTCATAATAGATGATAGCAGCTTATAGTTGTTTCATATTTTTTAGACTGGACATCAAAGATGAGGAGGAAATGGAATTTACTGAAACTACTGTAACAGTATATGAACAATCCACAGATGCGCCGAAAGCGGAAATACCGGGGGAAGTCTTCCCGTGTAGCAAGTATGGCAATGCAGCTGCACTATCACCGCATCTTAAAGAACGTTTGGAAGTTTGTACGCCAGGGAAACTATATAAATGCAACATTTGTGACTATACTACTACGCAACCTCGATTCCTAAAAGTACATGAACGAAGACATGCGAGGAAGAAGTCAGTTAAGGTGCGCATGGGAAGGCACGCAAGCGGGGAAGCATTTAAATGCACCTTTTGTAATTATTGTAGTGCACAGAAGACTATTCTTATACGGCATATGAGAACTCACACAGGAGAGAAACCTTTTAAATGCACCTTATGTGATTATTCTAGTGCACAGAAGACTCAGCTTATACAGCATATGAGAACACACACAGGCGAGAAACCGTTTAAATGCAACATATGTGATTATACCTGTAAACAAAGTAACCATCTGATGCAGCATAAGAGAACGCACACAGGACAGAAACCATTTAAATGCATGTTATGTGTTTATTCTGCTGTAAACAGTGGGAACCTAACACGTCATATGAGAACACATACAGGCGAGAAACCATTTAAATGCACCTTGTGTGATTATGCTAGTGCACAAAAGAAAAATGTTATAGAGCATATGAGAACGCATACAGGCGAGAAACCATTTAAATGCGCCGTGTGTGATCATAGCTGTGCACAAAGTCATCAACTTGTACAGCATATTAGAACCCATACAGGCGAGAAACCATTTAAATGCACCATATGTGATTATAGCTGTGCACAAAGTTATCAACTTGTACAGCATATTAGAACTCATACAGGAGAAAAACCATTTAAATGCACCTTATGTGATTATACTACTGCAAAAAGTAGTACTCTAACATGTCATATGAGAATACATACAGGCGAGAAACCATTTAAATGCACCTTATGTGATTATTCTTGTGCACACCAGACACACCTTACAGAGCATATGAGAGCACATACAAGCGAGAAACCATTTAAATGCACCTTATGTGATTATGCTAGTGTTCAGAAGGGTACTCTTAAACAGCATAAGAGAACACATACAGGAGAAAAACCTTTTAAATGCACCTCATGTGATTATGCTGCTGCAAATAGAAGTAATCTAAGATGTCATATGAAAATACATACAGGCGAGAAACCATTTAAATGCACCGTGTGTGAATATGCTAGTGCACTGAAGATTACGCTTATAGTGCATATGAGAACACATACAGGCGAGAAACCATTTAAATGCACCATATGTGATTTTTCTAGTGCAGTGAACAGTACTCTTGTGGGGCATATGAGAACACATACAGGAGACAAACCTTTTAAATGCACCTTATGTAATTATGCTGCTGCAAATAGTAGTAATTTCACATGTCATATGAGAATACATACAGGCGAGAAACCATTTAAATGCACCTTATGTGATTATTCTGGTGCACAAAAGACTAAACTTACACGGCATATGTGGACACATACAGGAGAGAAGCCATTTAAATGCACCTTATGTGATTATGCTAGTACTGCAAAGAGACTTCTTATACACCATATGAGAACACACAGTCGAGAAACCATTTAAAAGCACCTTATGTTATTATTAGAGACCGGACATGCACAAAAAAGTACTCTAAAATCCAGGCTTTTGGAGGGGTAAGCGGCGGACAACGACCCGGACAAAACAGTATGCTTACAACGTTACCAGTCGCGCCGCTCTGTTGATGATACACGTACGATATTATACTACAACACACCAAGCGATACTTCAACGTCCGAGTCGTTGATACAAGTCAAGTGTGTAACTGGTCCAGCTAGTGGTTTGGGCTTGTTTACGCTATCGAGAGTGTCGAGACGGTTCATTGGCGTTACCTGCGAAATTGCTGGGGGTTTCAAATTTTCAATAGTAATATATTAGCACATTTATTTGTATTTGAAACATTTATTAATATTTAGTATTTCTTATAAAATAAATGAAATACCATTGTAACACTTCTCGTGCGTGTTAAAGAACCGTTACGCAATAAATAACTCAATATTTGACCCTGTGTTAATTAGCTCATAGGTCCTGAGTTCGTCGTGAAGAAATACGATAGTGGATAGTAAAATAATAGGTAAGTGTATTTGTTCCTTGAACAAACTCCGGGCAGGCCAGATGGTTTGTTTTAAGGAATGAGTACAAACACAGGTTTAATACTGATTTTATTAAGAAATTATTTGGGTTTATATACAAAAAGTGTCCTAAAAACTATTACAGCGGTGCTAAACATTAATGAATTTTATTGATGTAAGACTGAAATAAACAACGAATTATGTTGGGCGGCACTGGTTTCAAATTGCACATTGAACGCTGGTTCTGCAGAGTTGCAATTCTTCAATCGATACTAGGTGCTACCTGGATTATTGGCAATGCAATTACGAATTTTGCTACGTTTTGTTTTGATGAATTGGAAGTGGCGAAATATTACATACATAAGCGACTTCACAATTTTAATGGAAAGTTACCAACATTTGTATTTTATTTGGGAAGATATTTTTGTTAGCACCGAATAAAAAAGAAAAAAATTGTTTAATGTAATTAAACAAATTGCCCCGCCGGAATAACTATCTCTAAGGTCAAGTAACCACTTAAAACCGATTAATATGGTAATATTAAGCAACACAATTGGGTCTCTTGTATCGGCACTCTCAGTTCAGCACTGCACAGTTTGGACTTCTGTATACAATGGTTGGAGTGACCTGACATCTTCTTCACTGTTATGGTGTTGACGCTGTGGTTGTACCAGATGGTGTACTGAAGATGGCTCCACATCGGTGAGTAAGGATCGTCTTTGGCGTGGTACTGGTTTCATTAGGATGGCCTGGTCCTGGGTGGCCAATGGATTTGGTTTATTAAATCTTCTTTTTAATGAACGCACTACAACCCACAGGGTGACACATAGGGCTAGTATTGTAGTGGTGGTGACAGTACTGGCCATCACGCCATGATGACGCACATTATGCCACAATACGTTCGAGATTTCTTGATGGGTGGCGTCTTCATCCATCTTTAGTTCTCTTAAGTCATCGGAGACGGATAATACTGGTTCCTCTTGAATTGGTGGTGATCGATGCTTCTGGGCTGCTAGCAGAGTAAAATTTCCTGGTAATACCACTGCTTTGTTGTAGCTGCCAAGTATCGTAAGACTGTCGTCCTTCTTTGGGGTGAGAATGTTCTGTTTTGTTTTGATGATGCAGTCTTGTGACAGTTGAATGATTCCGGTCTTTCTCAGTTCGACATCTTCTCTCACGCCATTGCAGGTAATTGCGATCCGTTGTGGAGTTACGGAGATAAAAAGCCATGTATTGATCATGTACAGTTGTTTCCAAACCACGGAGTGAAGTTTCACTTCCACAACATCGCAGCTTTGTTTCTCATGCCGATTGAATAATTCATCTATGATACAATTGTTGTTAGTTTCAATATTCTTTACTGTTGTAGGAGAACAGAGATAATTCGTGTCATCCAATGCTATTGATTTTCGATACTCTTCATCTGTCATTTGAAAGTATAGTTGGTTATTGTAGTCGATGGCAATGATATCGTTTGGAATATCAAATACCCAGTAAGAGCCGTCTTCTATCTGTAGTGGTATGGCGTTGACCTTGATCACGTCAAATTGGTTTATCTCTGCCATTGGGATATAAAGATTTGAGGGAAGCTTCTTATTTGCGTCTTTGATCATGTGGTGAATGTGAGATGGTGAGATCAGATCGTACACGTTGTCATTGCCCAAATTTACATTCAATAAATGAGTGTAGTAGTCACAGAGTTCTGTTAACACGTTAGTAGCCAGTTGATACGCATTAAGGACATTGATGTTGAGCTTATTGACGTCGATCGCTCGGAACCATCCTTGACTATTGTTTATTGCTTGAAGTCCTTGATTCAGTTTTCGTCGGAATCTCTCTAGGCGATCGTTGATTCGTGTTTCGGTTTTATTGAAGGTAGACAACGCAGACAACATGAACTTAGTTTGATGATTTGAAGCCGTGATGAGTTCCCTTTGATTTCTCTCCAGAGCTTTAATGTTGGTGTACACTTCGTCGTTTACACCAAAAATTGAAGTCAGTAATTTTCCTAGAAGACCTCTTCGTTGTCGGCTCTTGATCACTGCGTCAATGCCATCTATTATCCAATGTGCTTCTTTCTCTTGTTCCTTGAGATGGTGTAGAAAGCTGATGCATTGGGTAGATGATGATAATTTCTTCGTTTCATTACAGAGTTTTTCGAATTGGTTGACTGCTGTAGATGTGGTGTTCATTTGTTCAAATATCTTCTGTCTGCTAAAGTCAATGTCCAGCTTGAAAATACCTCGCTGAATTTTTGCTTGGCCAATGTGTTCCACATACAGGCCTGGTGTTGGATATTTCACTGTGTAATTTGCTATAGTTAGTTTCGGCAATATTACTAGCAACGCCATGAAGAACCATATCACTGAGAAGCTTCTTCGTTTGAATTGTTCGTCGTGCAGCCGGGACTTCCTTGTGTTGTTTCTCTACTGTGGCCAGATTAGACTTTATGTGCATTGACTGTTCATCTGGCTTCTCTGTTGAGGGACGTAATGGAATGAGGTTGTGAATTGCTCTTTTGGTAATGGTCCCTCCGGGTTTTTTCTAATGATACCACTCTCACAGTACCATCGCCTACTGGATGGGTTTCCAATACCCTTGCCAAGGGCCATTTGGTTGGAGTAATGTTGTTTTCTTTTATCAGGACAATGTTGCCTGGTTCCAGATTTTGTTGGGGTGTTTTCCACTTGTAGCACTGCGGAGGTTACTTAGATATTCCGATGACCATTTTTGCCAGAAGTCTTTTTTCATTTTTTGCAGAAGCCTCCATCGGGATGATAGATTTGTGTTGATGTCTGTTGTTATGGGATCTTAAGACGATAGAAGAGGCCTCCCAATCAGGAAATGACCGGGTGTTAAGATGAGGGGGTCTTTGCCATCAGTACCCAATGAACATAAGGGTCTTGAATTGAGACATGCTTCTATCTGGTGTAGTAATGTTGTTACTTCTTCATAGGTTAAAGTGGCGTCTCCAACCACTCGTTTAAAGTGGTACTTCATCGATTTCACTCCTGCCTCCCATATTCCTCCGAAGTGGGGAGCTGCCGGCGGGATGAAATACCACTGGGTGCCTTGGATCGCCACATTATCTTGGACTGCTGGAGATTTTGTTAACTGTGATACTTCTTTTTCCAGAATCTTGCTTGCTCCAACGAACGTTGTACCATTGTCGCTAAACATGTACGAACATTGTCCTCTCCTTGCGGTGAATCTTCTAAACGCTGCAAGGAATGCGTCCGTGGTCATATCCGTGACGGCTTCTAGATGTATAGCTTTTGTCGCGAGGCACACGAAAACTGCTATGTACCCTTTGTATGACTTGTGCCCTCTGCCTTTTGTCGTTCTTAGTTGGATTGGGCCAGCATAGTCTACACCTGTATGTGAGAAGGGCGGTGATGCTGTTACCCTTTCTGCCGGAAGATCTCCCATCAATTGTTGCTTAGTAACTGCTTTGAATCGAATACACGTAGTGCATTTTCGTAACCAACATTGTACATTTCTTTTTCCATATACAATCCAATAGTTCATTCTGGTATGGGCCAGGGTTAATTGAATTCCTCCGTGCAGAGTCTTGTGGTGAGAGTCTTGAATAAGCAAATTTGTCAGATGATGGTCAGGTGGCAAAATGATTGGATGTTTTGTGTTGTAAGGCAGAGCTGAATTCTTCAGCCTTCCCCCGACGCGCAGTAGTCCTTTTTCATCAATAAATGGATTCAGACTTGCTAGTTTATTATTACCATTGAGATGATTGTGCTTTTTTAATTCCAGAAGTTCTGTTTTAAACTCTTCGCTTTGAACTGCTTGAATCAATTGTACCAACGTTAAGTTCATTTCACTGACAGTAAGAAACCCCATCTCTCGTTCGACTTTTCTTGCTGCAGCTAGGAATCTTTTGCAGTATGTCGTTACTCTCACCAGTCTTGTTAAGGATGAAAATTCTTCAATGTGGTAATTTCGACGCGTGGTAACTGTGGCCTGGTGACACGCTTTTTGTTCTTCTTTTGTTTCAGGTAACTTTTCTTGCTTCGGCCATATAGCAGCATGTACGAGCCAGGATGGACCTTTCCACCACATGGAGTGAGTGCCAATTTTTTCAGGATCAATACCCCGTGATATTATATCGGCTGGGTTATCCTTGGTATCCACGTGGTACCAGAATTTACTGGGAAGCATACTGTTTATTTCTGCAACTCGATTTGCGACGAATGTTTTCCACCGCGACACTTCGCCTTTGATCCATGATAATGCTATCATTGAATCTGTCCATGCGTATACCGGCACGTGTTCCCACTCCAATGCTTTGACTGAACGTTTAATCAATTTTGCCAGCAGCACAGCAGCACACAGCTCTAATCTTGGTAATGTGGCCTTGGTTCTGGCAGGTGCTACCTTTGATTTTGCGATCAGAATGGTTGATTGGAATTTACTTTGACTATCCGTCGTTCTGACGTAGATCACAGCTCCATAAGCCGTTTCAGAGGCATCGCAAAAGCCGTGCAGTTCTATGTTTGATGTAGTCGTGGTATGAACCCATCTTGGCATGGAAATGTTTTCTAAGTTTTTTAGTTTGGATTGGAACTCATTCCATTTCTTCTGAATGACATCGGGGGGTGGTTGATCCCATTTCAAATTGTGTAGCCATAACTCTTGAATTAACGTTTTGGCATTGATGACAACTGGCGCTAACCATCCTAATGGATCAAATAGTTTGGCTACTTCTGATAAGATCGTTCTCTTCGTTATTGGTCTATCGACTGATATAGTTACCATGTCCGGATAACCATTGATTGTGTAACATAGTATAATATTGCTGACTTAGTATTAATTATGTATAAATTCTCTAGTTATTGTATTCAGCTTTCAGTCTAGTAAGAATCGTAATTAGATACGCTGACTCCGCGTCACACAGCATTGAACTCAAATCGTTCATTCGTTATTTCGCGTAAAACTTGTATTTTATATTTGGTGTTAGAATTTAAATAAACCTTTTTAAAAACTTAACTAACAGACTTTACTATTTATCTGGCGCAGTCGGTAGTTTCCGGTAAACTCGAGTGATTATTTTGTGTCGTGTCTCCAATCGATTCGATATACAAAAACATTCGTGGTGAACTTTCAAGTTCTTAATACCGGACATCCAAGCATCAATCAAACCAGCCGAGGACGACGCTCCAATTGTCGAATCCCTGGACAACGTAGGACCTGCCGAGGAATTTGGACCTTCTAGAATCGTCGACCGAATCCCAGGACTACACCCCATAAATGAACATATTTGCAGTCATTTTGATAGGCTTGTAAGTACTTAAATTCTTTATTTTTCTGCATCCCTTTTTCGCTTTCCCCATTTGAAATTCCCGCAAACATCGTGGAAAATTTAAACGACCTTTTGGAAGCCATCAACGACATCGCAATGGCCCGCGAAATCTTCAAGGTTGATCAAGATCTGATCCCGGTATTCGATGGAGACCGGATAACCCTCAAAAGCTACATCAATGCATGCGAATTCCTAATAGAGGAATATTTACCTGTCGCTCCACAGAACGCGAATGACCTACGCATGGCCAAGCGTTTGCTGATGATTTTTATGGGAAGACTACGTGCTAAAGCACGCGAGGCGGTGGACGCCAACAAAACGCCCACCACTTGGCCCGAATTGAAAAACATCTTAATACACTCGTTTGGAGATAAACGATCAGAGGAAGTGCTGGTATACGACCTCAACAGTTTAGTTCCCCAGAAGGAAGACACCACAGCCAGTTATGCGAACAAAATCAAAAGCACCCTATACACATTGCTTTCTAAAATTAATTTAGAAGAAGAAAACGTAGCAATTCGGAACTTAAAACAGGAGCAATACAACCAAATCGCCCTCAGAACGTACCTATTTGGCCTAGACCTGATTAATGCCAACATAGGTTTAGAAGTGAAGCTACGTCAACCAACCGACATCGAAACAGCTGAAGGCTACGCGCTGGAAACCACAAACTACAACACCCAAAAGCAACGATTTCTCCATAATCTCCGGCAACCAGCAGCCCCGATGAGAAACATCATTCGCCCAGCTCCAGTCATGCCACAAAGCTTCACACCAGTTCCAAGAACACCGATAAGTTATCCGCAGCAAAACCCATACCAGAATAGATTCATTCCACCAGCAATTGCACCACCTCGTTTTCAACAACCGCAACAACCAACTAATCAGCCGTTTGCTAGAACGCCATCGCACATTCAACAACGCCCATACAGACCAACACCTATGGAAGTCGATAGCAGCGGAATTCACTACAACAACAAGCGACTAGCATCTTCAATCAACAAACCTCCGCCAAAAAGGCAGTGGATGTCAAACAATATTGAAATGCCTTCAGAACTTCCCGAAGACAATAATTATTATGTCCAATACCCAGACGGTGAGCTAACGGACGAGTACAACCCATTAGAACAATTTTATGAGGACGAAAATGCATGCGCAAGCGACTTAGCAACCCAGGATTTTCCACAGGACACCTCTCAAAACCCACTTACGTAACAATATCCAACAAAGCGTATTCACCAGATCCGTTACTCCCTTATGTCGAATTTGAAGGTTTAAAGTTTCTAATAGACACAGGTGCTGAATGTTCTCTAATCCAGTGCTCCGCAAGCGCCTTCCAATGTCCTTCTCCCGCACACGGGAGTCTCATAGCTGCGTTTCGCACAACTGTGCCGCGGCACAGTGGTTGCGGAGCACTGCTCTAATCAATTCCAAATTGTTCAATGATGCTAAATCTTTGTATTCTTGTAATAATCAGGAGTTTAATATTAGAACTCCTCATGGAACAGAAAAAACAAAAAATGCAGTTTTCGCCTCTCTTCCTGACATTTTTAAATCTTCTAAATACCATTTGTTTGTTTGCTTTGATTTTTCGACCACATTTGCCGGTTTGTTTGGATTTGACTTATTGACTGAATTGGGAGCTTCTCTAGATACTAGGAGACAGGTTATAATTACTGCGGAGATTCCTTACAAAGTAAATAATGTCCGTACTGTTAGACCTCATTCACAATCGGTGGTTGACTATCAAGTAACCAATATAGTCAACGGCTTTGCAGTATTTCCTGAAATAAGGGACAAATCAGACAAAATTATCGTTCCCGAATCTTTGGTTGAAGTGAAAAATAACGAAGCACTAATTTTAGCCACTAATTATACACAACTCCCCATTTACATAAAACCAAAACCGATTACATTAACACCAGTGAACGATAGAAAATGAAATTAATGTAGCTTACAATTTCGTCAAGGAGGAAAATCTATCACAATTACAATTAGAAAACATTCAAACAAATCTAAAACTAGATCACCTAAATCTGGAAGAGCAGAAAGCCCTTCAGGCTTTACTTATTAATTACAAACATTTGTTTCATGTAGAGGGACAAAAACTTACATTCACTCACAAGATAAAACATAAGTTCAATATGAAAAGCAATAATCCTGTGTACGTTAGAAATTATCGCCAACCCATAGAGACAAAGAATGAAATCAAAAAGCAGACTCTGGAGTTATTACGCCAAGACATCGTTAAAGAGAGTGTATCACCCTGGAACGCCCCTGTTCACATCGTGACCACACGCAAGGATGGCAGAACAAAACACAGAATGGTGGTCGATTTTCGTCGTTTAAACGAGCAGATGATAGAGGACAAGTACCCTATTCCCAATATAGCTGACATCCTGGACAAGCTAGGAAGGGCAAATTATTTTACATCCCTAGATTTGGCCGCAGGCTTCCACCAGATAGAAATGGACCCTGAAGACTCCGAGAAGACCGCTTTCAGCACCGAACAGGGACATTTTGAATTTAAAAGAATGCCCTTCGGATTAAAAAATGCCCCAGCCACCTTTTAGAGAATTATGGATGAAGTCCTACGCGGATTATTCGAAGATACCTGCCTCGTCTATTTAGATGATATCATTATATATTCATCTTCACTTCAGGAACATCTACAAAAATTAATTAAAGTATTTCAACGCCTAGAATTGGCAAACTTCAAAATTAAACTGGAAAAATGTGAATTTTTGAAGCGAGAAATTAAATACCTAGGACACGTCATAACGGATGAAGGCGTGAAACCAAATCCCGAGAAAATTGAGGCCATTTTACAATTTCCCATCCCCAAGACTAGAACGGAAATCAAGAGCTTCCTAGGCCTAATGGGATATTATCGCAAGTTTATTAAGGACTTCGCAAAAATTACCAAACCATTCACTTTATGCCTGAAGAAAAACGCAAAAATCAATATACAGGACCCCAGCTATTTTTCAGCATTCCAACAATGTAAGGAGTTACTCACAAACGACCCGATACTACAATATCCGGATTTCTCTAAAGAATTCATCGTTACAACGGATGCATCCGATATTGCATTAGGAGCTGTCCTATCTCAGGGACCAGTTGGACGAGACAAACCAATCTGTTATGCATCACGCACACTCTCCGACACTGAATGCAAGTATTCTACGGTGGAAAAAGAATTATTAGCTATTGTCTATGCCACCAAACAATTTAGACCATATCTTTATGGAAAGAAGTTTACAATTTTCACAGATCATCGACCTTTGCAGTGGCTCTGGTCCATGAAAGAACCAAATAGTAAACTGATGAGATGGAGAACAAGACTAGAAGAGTATGACTTTGACGTCGTGTACAAGAAAGGTAAACAGAACACCAACGCTGAATCAGACTAACCGATTTGAATATTATCACCCAAGATGATCTAGATAGCATCCTTCCTAACTTCGACGACGAGGAACTGCTCGAGATAGCAGACGACCTATCAATTTCCATAATCGATCCAACGGAACAACCCGCCAATAAAACAGGAATAGGCATAGCCCGGAAGGAAATCAAGATGACGGATACCCACCCCATAGAAGAAGAAGAAGATTCAGACTCCAACACTATTCATACAACTCAAACTCAAGAACCAAATAAATCCATAGAAATTCAAGATACAATCCTTGATAATAAGAAGAAACAGTTTATTATAACGCAAAGTTTGGGCAAGGACCTGGAAGTCAAAATAAAAAATCGAGACGAATGCAATATACACTTCGTGCGTATTCCGAAAGAAAATTTGCATGAACATATCCTTCTATTATTCAAAAATTATATGACTAACGATCATACCTTCTACATTTATACAAGTGACGAAAATATCTATCAAGCAATGTGTAACGTTTACACAAACAAAATCTCAAATAAAGGACCTAGAATTATTAGATGTCTACGAAGAGCGGAAGTTATTACGGATGAAGAGCAGAAAATATCACTGGTAGCATCATATCATACGGGAATAACTAACCATCGAGGTATACAAGAAACTCTGGAACATCTGAAACAAAGATATTGGTGGTCTAAGATGGAAAAAACAGTAACACAATTGATTAAATCATGTGATACCTGTAATAGATCAAAATATAACCGACGTCCGGAAGTACCACCCCTACCAATAACTGAAACACCAGACGCCCCGTTTGAGAAATTGTTTGTTGACCTATTCTCAATCTCTGGCGAAAAATATCTGACAATTATCGATGCCTTTACCCGCCTCGGACATGCAATTAAAGTAAAAATCCTTCAGACATCTTAGACGCATTCCTGGACTATTTCAATTACTACGGCATCCCTCAAGAAATTCGATTTGATCAGGGTTCCGAATTCAACAATAAACTAATAAAAGAACTAGCAGCATTACACAAAATTACATTGCACTTTGGTACCGCCAAGAACCCCGAAAGCCAGGCTAATGTAGAAAGGTTCAACTCCACCCTAATCGAACATTTAAGATGCCGCGAAGACGACTCTAGCATACCGAAGCAAAGAAAAATGCGTATGGCAACAATTGCGTATAACAACGCCATCAACAGTGCCATTGGAATGACACCGCTTGAAGCTCTCTTCGGACATACCAGAACCAGGAACCCCATGGACTTAATCTATGATACAAAGACTTATCAACATTTAATTGAGAAACATAAATCCAGAATGGCTATAATGTATCAAGGGCTGAAAGAAAAGGACCAAGCAAGAAAAGCGAAGACACGCGAAAAACAACAGGAAAACGTAAAAATTTCATCGTGGAAAATCGGAGAAAAGGTGTATGTCGAAAACATAACAAAAAGTAGTAAAATCCTTAAGCCCTACTTTGGACCCTATACCATCTTGAAGGTAAACGAGAATAATACAGTCGATGTCCAAACCCGTCGCGGGATACAAACATACCATACAAGACGACTCAAACACGGTATTGTTCCAGATGCCACTGGACAAACGCCGACGTCAGAATAACCCCATTAGATGGACCGCTATTCCCCCTACATCTGGGAACAGCCAGAAACCAAGCGAGTTACTGGACAACAGCGATACGTTGCAACCTCGACAGCTTACTAACAACAATTGATAAGCTGAACTCGGAATACAACAAATTGGCGATCATGGTAAAAGAAATAAAAAGTGACCAAGATAAAACCTCTCTCGAAACACTTCTCAGAAGCCTAAAAGACCTATTAGGACAACTAAACTTCGTAAGTAAGCAGCTAGTCCCATCAAGAAGACAACCAAGAGGCGCGCTAAACTTTGTTGGTTCCATAATAAAAGCAGTATCTGGCAATCTCGACGCAGAAGATGCAGCCAAATATGATAAACTTATCGAAAACCTAGAAATTCATCAGCAGGAACTTATAAAAGACGTAGAAGCCCAAATTCACGTCTCACGAGGAAGCCTTCGCACGTTTGAAGATAACTTAAAGATCATACAGGAAAACCAACTCGAGACAGCTCAACGTATAAACACCGTGCAACAACACTTGAAGGACCAGGGAGATAAACAAACATATTTCAATTTCTTTATAAGAGCAGAAACTTCACTACAAGTCGCAATACACTCAGCTCTGACAGTACTGGGACGACTCTCAACAGCAAAAACTTTCGCCAAACTAGAAACTTATCATCCAGCTATCATTCCATCAGAAGAACTTCTCGAAGAACTACAATTTATTCAAAACTCGGTTACCGAACAACAAATTCCTTTAAGCCCTACAGAAGAAAATTTGTATCAAATAGAAAAAACCATAACAGTGAAAGCATACATGAGAGGTCACGTGCTTACGTTTTTATTAGAAGTCCCTTTAGTTGAAACTACATCCTATCAGTATTACCACTTAATCCCATTACCAATTCAACAAAACTCAAGTTATCTCATCCTCAATATCCCACAACCATACCTTGCAGAAAATAAAGATAAATATTTCACTACAGCCTCAAAGTGCAAGGAATTCCAACGAGAGCAATACTTGGTAAAGCCACAAGTCTCGACGCAGGCAAACGTCCAAGCTGTGCCTATCAACTATTGAGACACCTGTCAACCTCCGTATGTAGCCACACCAGATGGTCCCGCCTGGATACAGAAAGCATTCATCCCACTGACTCAGAATGGATCTTATTCCAAGCCAACTTTACCGGAGAAACAGCGTGCGAAGATCGCCAAGAAGTTCGTCAACTACAAGGAAATTTACTGGTCCAAGTCACCCCGGACTGTACCGTCCACCTAGGAAGAGAGATTCTTCGAACCACGACTAACTACCTACCAGATCGACAATTTCATCTAGCCCCGATCAATTTATCCAGTATCCCGGAAGTACAGCCGCAATGGCAGCTGGAGGACCTTCACTTGAAAAGTCTCCAATTACAGTCACTCGAAGATGCAAGAACCAACTTCAGCGAACTGGACAGAAAATTCCAGGAACTGAGAAGCAGTCATATTATCAGCATAGGTAGCTCAACGACGTCGCTAGTGACAGCAACATTCCTAGCGCTAAGTATATTGGCCACCGGACTCTGGTATTTAGCGAAGATGAAACATCGCACCAACGGCAACCCTAACGACCCAAGGCTCGGAATCTATCAATCCCAACCCTTGGCTCTCTCCGAGAAGGGAGGAGTTACCATGTCCGGATAACCATTGATTGTGTAACATAGTATAATATTGCTGACTTAGTATTAATTATGTATAAATTCTCTAGTTATTGTATTCAGCTTTCAGTCTAGTAAGAATCGTAATTAGATACGCTGACTCCGCGTCACACAGCATTGAACTCAAATCGTTCATTCGTTATTTCGCGTAAAACTTGTATTTTATATTTGGTGTTAGAATTTAAATAAACCTTTTTAAAAACTTAACTAACAGACTTTACTATTTATCTATATATCTACCTTGAAACGAAAATGATCTGTATGTGGCGCCCAGTATACACCAAGCGATTTCTTTAACCCATCCTCTGATATTTCCAGTGCTGTTTGATCTTTCAATTCTTCAGGGAGGTTTTCTATTACTGTTTCGGAATTGCTGGACCATTTTCTCAATGAGAACCCACCAGCTTGAAGCATGTTTATTAGTTCGTGCTGAAGACTGGTAGCTTCTTCTTCTGTGTCGCTTCCAGATAAGATGTCATCCACATAAAAGTCTTTAAGAGTAACTTTGGACGCCGTTGGAAAATTGTCTTCTTCGTCTTTGGCAAGTTTTTGCAACGTTTTTATTGCTAGGTATGGCGCGCATGCTGTACCGTATGTTACTGTTTTTAGTCGAAATTCTTCTATTGGCTTGGTTGGATCAAATCTCCATAGAATTCGTTGATAATCTTGATCTTGTGGGTTGGTGCGAATCTGCCGATACATCTTCTCTATATCAGCAGTGAATACTATGCGATGTTTCCTCCATCGTATCAGGATGTCAGCCAGATCTTTTTGTAATCGTGGCCCCGTATGCATTAATTCGTTCAAGCTCTTTCCATTTGAGGTTTTACATGATGCATCAAACACCACGCGTAGTTTTGTTGTTGAGCTTGATGGTCGGATGACTGCTTGCTGAGGGATGTAATATTTGCCATTGCCCTGGCCGGATGTTACTTTCTCCATGTGATCCAGGTTAATGTATTCCGCCATAAAGTTGCTGTACTGTTGTGCAAGTTTGCCATCTTTGGAGAGACGCTTCTCTAATTGTAGTAATCTTGCGGCGGCCCGATTTTTTGAGTTGCCTAGGTCAGTATCAGCTTTGAACGGAATGTTTACTATGTATCTGCCGTCCCTGTCTCGTTTTACCGTGCGTTCGTATTCTTCTTCACAACCGATGTCTTCTTGACTTAATGGTTTATTTGCCGTAACTTCTTCCATTTCCCAGAACTTAGTTAATTGTTTATCTTCATCTACTCTGCTGACCAGACTTGTCACTTGAATGTCGGCTTGAGATGGTTGCTTCACGCTGCCTGACAAAATCCAGCCCAGCTCGATCTTCTGTCCAAGAATACCGTCTTCTGACTTTTCTAGACCGTTCAGTATGATCTTCCCGTACTCCTCGGCACCGATGATTGCGTCAATTGGTCCAGGAATATCAAAGGTAGGATCAGCAAGGAGCTTGTTTTCAAAGGATTTTGACACGCTGATGTGGAGGTTGTTGTTAGGAAGGGGTTGAGTAACTTTTGAGAGGATGAGAAACGTACTTGTCAGGGAGAATTTGCTTGGAAAGCGAGGTTATACTTGCACATCAATTTTTGATTTTGATATTTTTGGGTCATCGCCACCTAGTCCGGATACCTCTGCATGTATACGTTGTTTTGGGAGGCCTAGCATTTGAGCTGCATGTTCGGTTATGAAACAGGCTTGGGATCCTGGATCGATCAGCACACGAAGATATTCTCCTTCACCAGATACCTTCTTGGTTTTAACTAGTGCTGTTGCTAGTAGTACTTGTTCCTTCCTGGGTACCAACGTGAGTGGATAGTTTTGCTGTTGGCGACCATGTTTTATTTATTGGGATGTATTGTCCAGACTTTAAAGGTGTAAATTCATTCTGGACGTCACGATAGTGCAGTAGGCTATGGTGTGGGTTGTTGCAGATGGCACATTTGATGGTACTCCAGCATTTCCTGGTATTATCGTGATTCATGCAAGTTTGGCATAGATTGCTGCTTTTTACGAAATCCATTCTCTGATCCACTGATAGCGCCTTGAACTTCGGGCAACTGTGAATGAAGTGGTCTTCTTGGCAATATTTGCAGATTATTATTCTGTCTTGATATTTTTTATTTTGGTACAGCGTCACCTTCTTAGACTCCCCCATTGCTTCAAGTGATTGGAACCGTTTCTTCAAGAATCGAACTAGATCCGCGTATTCCTGGATATCATTTGGGTTCTCGAGAGATTGCTCGTATAATTTATTTGTCTCTGGATCCCATTTTCTCACCAGAATGCGGATGATTAGCGGACCCCAGGTGTTGGTCGGTACCTTCAAGTTATTGATAGCTTGTAGGCATTCACACGTTGTGTCGTGCAATTGTTTAATGTTTTCCTACGATTCATCTTGGAAGGGTGGGATGTCCAGAATCCTGTCCAGGAGTTTTGACAGGATTAGTCGGTTGTTTTGGTACCGATTTTGTAAGATGTCCCATGCCGTCAAGTAGTTGGCATCTGATATCGCCAGATGCTGTATGATGCGACTTGCTTCTCCCTCCAGGTTGGTTTTTAGGTACTGCATTTTCTCTGCATTTGTCAATGACGTGTTAAGATGAACGATTTCGTTGAATAGATCATGGAAGGTGGGCCAGTTGTCGTAGGATCCATTAAAACTTTGAATTTTAATTTGTGGTAGCCTAATGGTGTTGCTCGGTGTGGGGTTGTTAGGTACGTCCTTGTGGATTGCTTCGTCCAATTTTTCCATGACCTCATCGTACAGGTCGACACATTTCTTGTACACCTCGTCTGAAAAGTATTCGTCGTCGTGTTGATCTTCATGTATTAGAATCTCTTCGTTCAATTCGCCTATTGCCTCGAATTGCTTATATAACCGTTGTTTGAGGTTTTCATATCTTGATTTGCTTTTATTTTGTAGTAATTCAGCCTTCGTTTGACCGATTACTTCCTTTATTTGTTTGATTTTTATATCTTGCTTCTTCATTCGGTACGCCTGTTGGCTGTCTTGTTGGTTCGACTTCTCTTCTTCTGTCGGCGTTTCTTGCTTAGGGCATTCGTTCAAATATTTTTGCGTTTCTTGAACTTGCTTTTTAAGCTGTTCAAAGTAGTTTTGGACGAAGTATGGGTGTGTTGCATTTTTAATTTCCATGAGCTTCTCATGATTGGCTTTCACTTTCTCCCAATATTCGTCCAGTTTCTTCTGGTGGCTTTGGATGTACTGCTTTGTCTTCCTTGACTGAGAATCCTTCGCCATGTTTCTTGATAATTTTTTAAATTCTTGTCCCAGTTCATCCTGCATGCGGGCGTATTGATCTAGTTCTTCGGACATGTTGATCTCCTTTTCTTGAACTGTTTTTTGGACGCGAACGAACTGTTGCCGACGCGATCCGAATTACGTAATTACGACTGATGCGCAGTCACGCCGTTGATTTGTGTCCTGCCGACTGTGCGTAGGGACTTTCCGCGCGCGTTTGATAAACTGTGTTTGTTAGGTATGGTTTAGTAAGCTAGGTTAAATTGGGTAAATTTCGTAGCCTTGGACCATAGCATAAAAAAGGAGCACTGCTGAGAGACCAGACTCAATCTCCCCAACGCCTAAGGTGTCTTACTGGCGTAGTGCAGGTAAATGTAGGTATGATGGAATAGGAACACTACTGGAGACCAGACTCAATCTCCAAATGCCTAAGGTGTCTTACTGGCGTAGTGCAGGTAATAGTAGGTATGATGGAATAGGAACACTACTGGAGACCAGACTCAATCTCCAAATGCCTAAGGTGTCTTACTGGCGTAGTGTGGGTAAGGGGGCTCGACGGACCATGAACAAACTCCGGGCAGGCCAGATGGTTTGTTTTAAGGAATGAGTACAAACACAGGTTTAATACTGATTTTATTAAGAAATTATTTGGGTTTATATACAAAAAGTGTCCTAAAAACTATTACAGCGGTGCTAAACATTAATGAATTTTATTGATGTAAGACTGAAATAAACACAACGAATTATGTTGGGCGGCACTGGTTTCAAATTGCACATTGAACGCTGGTTCTGCAGAGTTGCAATTCTTCAATCGATACTAGGTGCTACCTGGATTATTGGCAATGCAATTACGAATTTTGCTACGTTTTGTTTTGATGAATTGGAAGTGGCGAAATATTACATACATAAGCGCCTTCACAATTTTAATGGAAAGTTACCAACATTTGTATTTTATTTAGGAATTTGGGAAGATATTTTTGTTAGCACCGGATAAAAAAGAAAAAAATTGTTTAATGTAATTAAACATTCCTATTAATTATAGATAAATATCAACTGGGAAATATCGGATTACGAAAATTCTACTACAGAGTGTCGTATCTCGTAAAAGTTATTTGACGTTTCCAATACCAGGCAAAAGGCGAATGCACAAGCCATCCGACGTCCGATATCCGACGATACGAAAACGTTCCTATTGGCTGGATCCTTTGAAATGATTTGCGCGCGTAAATCTGCGTATCGGTACGATAAGAACTCAACTTCATCCGACGTCCGACAGAGTTAAATTTATTTTAACTTTTTCCGATGTCGGAGTCACGTGATACGTGATCACCTAACCTCACTCAATAATTGTTTAGACGTTTACATTTATTGAGCATTCGTAGATTCAATTATGGATAATTATCGAAGGCAGATGAATAATATTCTTTTGTCGGCGCTTTTGCTTCGAGTCCGAGCAAGAGCTAATAGAAAATAAATGTTACAAACTAGATGGTATTGGGTTATGATATTTAAAAAAAAAAAGGAGAACGCAGGAAGCATACCACAACCTAATCCAAGAATTGCGGTTGAATGACCCCGAAAATCGTTTTAATTATTGGAGAATGTCGACGGAAACAATTCAACAAATTCTAAATAAATTCTAAACACGTGCAATGCTGCGGTCCAAAACGAGGTTAGAACCAGAACCATAGAATACCCACAGAATACCAGAACCAGTTTCAATCAATGGGTGCGTTCAGCCGGTTCCAGCCAAAGCTGCTTGCGCTGTCGACGCCAAGACTAAGCACCCGCTGTGGCTGAACGGTCTGATCCAATCACGTGTATTTCCGCTTGAAGCTGAGTTCTAGCGGTTTCAATAAGCAATCGTGTTCATGTTGTTGCTGCCGTCCGCTGAGTTCAAACGCTTAAAGTGGCAGAACACACCCATTAGTTATGTTTTATTGGTTAGCATGCCGTTAGGTGAACTACGGTTACCAATATACAACTATGTACGGCCCTACCAACTGCCACAACTACCACAAATTTACTAAATTTATTACTAAAACGTCCGACAATTCGTATGTACTGTGAACTGGTTTTCCAACGTACGAAGAAATTTGTCCGTTTCGTATATCGGATGTCGGATGCACTGTGAACTGCTGTGAATCCTCCTTAGTCGGAAATCCTTAAAAACTATGTACTATCGTGAGCATACAAAAACGGGAACACTCAAATTTGCACTAATTAAACTGGGCTTTGTAATGTCGTCACATTAATGTCATCTTGAATTTTGACGTAAGAAATAAAAAAAAGCCGTAACTGAATGAATTTCAGAAGGCAATGGGCGCGTTCAGCGAGCGCAACAAGTAGATTATATTCACGGGGACTGCCTCAAACGGTGTAAACCAAGCGGTGGAGATTATTACGTCAGCGTTTAGCGCGCCCTCTGTTGTCCGCTAGTGCAATGAAGGTTTAATTGGTTGCGTGCCATCTGGCGGCCAGTTACCGAAGTAGGTTTGCGTGTGTCTATCAGCCATATTGTGAATTTTTGCGCACGCGCGCCGTCTGCTGGTCGTTTTTTGTAACAAACTATTTACATTTAATTTAAAAAATACCCTTGAATAGGTCACCTGTCGGTTGGTAGTGCAATGGTGCAAGGTGTAATGGGTTGCATGCCATCTGGCGGCCAGTTAGGTTTGTGCGCGCCATCTGTCAGCCATTTTGTGAATTCATTTTAAATTGGTAAAATAATTTCTGAAATTTAAATTTGTCTGCGCGCGCGCCACCTGTCGGTTGGTAGTGCAATGGTGCAAGGTGTAATCGGTTGCATGCCATCTGGCGGCCAGTTAGGTTTGTGCACGCCATCTGTCAGCCATTGCTTCGTTTGTGTTTAGTAAAATAATATTTGAAATTTAAATTCGTCTGCGCGCGCGCCACCTGTCGGTTGGTAGTGCAATGGTGCACGGTGTAATTGGTTGCATACCATCTGGCGGCCAGTTAGGGTTGTGCGCGCCATCTGTCAGCCATTTTGTGAATTCATTTTAAATCAGTCAGTTTGTGAAATAATTTTAAAATTTAATATGTCAACCGTTTTGTAAACTAATGTACAATTTATAATTTAAATTGACTAATGAATTAGGTTTATATGTGCGTTCTTGCTTTTCGTATCTGTTTCACTTGTCATGTACAAGACGGTATATAGCATTCCACCAGGACACTGGTGACCGCGGCATAGTCCGCGAATGTATTAATTAGCAATCACCGGGCGCGGCGATGCGGCGATATACTTGACCCAGTTCGCGCTCGCTCGCTTAAGTGCCTCGTTAAGTTTAATATATTATACTTATAGCATGTTTCAATTTATTATAAATGCAGTTTGTCAATAGATGTCGAATTAATTAAGCAAAACTTCACATTTGTTCTAGGAACGAAAGTATATAAACGCAAAGAGAATTATATTGTTCAGTACAGTTTAAAATGGAAGCAGTAATAAGTGTTGTGTTATCAGAATCTACAAGTTTTTTTTACAGTAATACCAAGTCACATTTAAGGGTACGTCTGTTTTTTTTTATTTAAGCTAAAGTTGTTTTAATTAATTTATATACCAAATCGGAAGCTGTTCTTTCTTCATCTTCTTCTTCAATATAGATCTTCTTAGCATTTTTCTTTTGTTTCTGCTCCACAGCTTTTCGTTTTACAGCATTCTTGGTGGATTTCTTGGTTGTTGTTGTTGACGCGTTTTCCAAATGTAAATCAACTTCCGCCGGAAGATTAACGTGTTTGTTGATTGTATGACTCGAAGTTGTCAGGCAATAAGTTGAAATTGTCGAGAATATTCAATTCCGATTGACAATATTCGACCATTTTGTTGTTGTTGTTGGTTTAACTGTGCTCTTTACTGGAACTGTTCGTTTACAATTGTGTGTGTGTGTGTTGGGTTGAAACTCATGTCATATACATATATGTGATTTCACGCATTAAGGAGGGGAAAGGAAGGTATGACGTAATGTGGCATTGTAGAATAAATTGATTTGTATCATGGTCAAAAGTATTTTCTTTGTTCTAATTGTAAAATACATATTCATTGATCTCTATTGAATCTACTCATACTTAGATGAAAAATATTGTAACGGCATACAGCACGTACAAGCGGGTCGCAATAATTTCCCATAACTAGTACAAATTTTACTAATTTTGACGTGAATTTAAAGTTTGTTTGAAATGTAATATTGTCACTACACGTCATAAATAGATATGGGTCATCATCCTTTTTCAATAAATTCCACGTAACGCGATGCCAATTTCTCAAAAGAACGTTTACAATTTATTCGGTAAGCCTTTTGTTCTACAAGCCAAAAGGTAATACAATTGCTTTTGTTTTGACACATTACCACAAATACTCACAACGGTTAAATTTACTAGCGTATCACAATTACACGCAATTGACATGATTGTTTTTGAAATTTGAACACTTTGTTATGCATTTGTTGTGCGCAGTACTTATAGCAACGAAGCCGCCATGTTGCAACATCCAGTTAACCTTATCAGTTCACTTAATTTACATTTTTACTTATTATTGAGGACAAATGCTAATGGTTTCCTTTGAAATGTACGCGTTTGCTTGTTTATCATTTTGCACATGGCTCGCATACTTTACTTTTATGAATAATACGCGGTTCCGAGGTAATTTTTATTTCCCATGGCCATGCAGCTGCAAAATTACGTCATTTTCATTCGTTCGCTTTGGTATAAATATACCGAAATGCTTCAAGTTGTTCACTGTGCTACGGACACGTGTTCCTTCAAGGTGTTTTCAAATTAGTGTATCAGTTTGAGAATCAGGAATTACCGTGTTGCTTGCAGCTATTTGAAGAAATTTGGTTGTATTATAAAATTAAAGTCTACAAAAGCGACCAATTTTTACACGTTTATTGGAAGGAGGAATATGTAAGTTTTTTTTTTCATTGTTAATTATTATCTCACATTTTTTTTTGTTAGTTTGTAGATACCGACGCTTCTTAAACTTAAAACGATGGACCGTTTTAACTGTGGCGTTTGCGAAAAAACTTTTGAACTACAATAACAAACCGATAGAGTTCAAGTTTTGGGATGACGTGAATGAGCTGGTCAGTCGCTTACGGCTATTGCTTGCATCGCAAGATGCCGGAAATGACGGTCACGGTAACGAAATTAATAGCATTGTGGAGGAATTACGTGAAGCGCGAATAATTGTATAAATGTGTAAATTTGAAATTTTGTCTATCACTTTTACCATGACTCTTGATAAGTTTGGTCGTCATATATCCGCTAGAACAAAAGAATTAAAATCATTATCGTCACCGTCGGCGGATAAAGAATTATACGCGTACATATGTTTACCCATTCGCGGTTCGTATACATTGGACTATCCGAAATTAACATTTAATTATCAATAATTGGATAACGGATCCGGTACATATCAATACCCATTAGAACAAAGTGGAGAAATCCAAAGTGCGACTGTTTTTCCTTTTGACTTAATAGCACACATAAATTCATTAAAAAAGGGTATTTCAAAGGACAATTTAATTGGAACTGTTATTCGGAAGGGTGATGCAATAACATTTAGCTTAGATACAGCTATTGCATCATCCTCTACTACTACTACGGCAACAATAGGAAGACGTCGACCAGCAACTTCGTATTTTTACGTGGAACTATTCGTCAAATATAGAATATGAGCAGCATTAAGCAACAAGTGGTCGACGAACTGCACAAACCAGCCCGAAAGACCTTCAAACGCAGACGCGTCACGTGAAAGGACTAGATGACTTATTTCAAGCCGACCTTGTGGAGATTCCGTACGTACGGCAAAATCGCGGCAACAAATATATTCTCGTTGTTATCGATGTATTTTCAAAATTTGCGTGGGCCGTTCCGACGAAAACAAAGTCCTCCAAAGATGTCGCCAACGCGATGAAAAAAATTCTATCATCGTCGGGGCGTCATCCGGCAAATTTACAAACCGATATGGCTAAGGAATTTTATGGGCGGGAATTCGCAACGCTAATGAAACAGTTCAATATCAATCATTACTCGACATATAGTACGATGAAGGCGTCGGTAGTGGAGCGTTTAAATAGAACATTAAAGGCGATGATGTGGAAAGAGTTCAGCATGCAGGGGTCCTATGCGCGGTTAAAACTATTGCCAATTATTGTTTCAAAATATAACAGCACCGTTCATGCAACGATTAAAATGAAGCCGGTAAATGTTACTCGCGAAAATGAAAAGCAACTATTGGACAGCGTCTATAATTACATTAAAATGAGCAATTTAATTACAAAATTTAAGCGAAACGACTACGTAATAATCTCGAAATATCGCAGCCTATTCGCCAAGGGTTACCAGCCAAGTTGGAGCAACGAAGTCTTTATGGTTGATAAAATTCAATACACCAATCCGACAACTTACCTACTGCAGGATCTTAGCGGTGAACCGATTTTGAGATCATTTTACGAATAGGAATTGCAGAAAGCAAAGTATCCGGACGTTCAACTCGAAAAAGTGCTCAGAAAGAAGGACAATCGATTGTACGTTAAATGGTTGGGTCTCGACGAGCGAAGTTGGATTTCCAAAGCTGACCTTGTATAAAAATGCGAGAAGCGTATTATCTTGTCCATTATAATGCAGCTACTAGTGAAGAATACCATTTTCGGCAGGGGACTCTTAAATTCCCTCATCGATAAGTTACCCGTTCACATGCCCGGCGGCTACCAATTCTGCGGACCCGGCACCAAACTTGAAGAGCGTATGGAACGTGGTGATCGTGGAATAAATCAACTCGACAAGGCGTGCAGGGAGCACGATTTGGCGTACCATCAACACAAGGAACTGCACAAGAGGCATGCGGCAGATAAAATTCTGGAGGAAGCGGCTTGGCAGCGCGTCAAACATCCATCGGCATCGACCGGTGAAAAAATTAGCGCCTGGTTAGTAACATCCGCCATGAAAGCAAAGCGCAAATTGGGATTAGGCATGCAGCGACGACTACGACGTCGACGACAACGACTGGCAGCAGCAACGGAATCAACAAGAAAAAAAATTTAAATAAAATATAGTACTCTTTTTATTATTATTATTTTATCAACAATAAATATGTTTAAACACCGCAATGTTTTATTTCAAATATGACCGACCAACCGACCGACAGACAGACAGACTGCTCTCCGTATCATTCAGAGATAAACAATTGATGACAAATTACACTGATGGATCACCTGGGTAAGGTGACCGAACTGGCATGTGCGCGAACTCCGGAGGCCAAGTTCGAGCCTATTCAAGGGTATTTTTTTTAATTTTAAAATTATTTCACAATTTAAAATTAATTCACAAAATGGCTGACAGATGGCGCGCACAAACCTAACTGGCCGCCAGATGGCATGCAACCCATTACACCTTGCACCATTGCACTACCAACCGACAGGTGGCCTATTCAAGGGTATTTTTTTAATTAAATGTAAATAGTTTGTTACAAAAAACGACCAGCAGACGGCGCGCGTGCGCAAAAATATGGCACAATATGGCTGATAAAGGACTCACGCAAACCTACTTCGGTAACTGGCCGCCAGATGGCACGCAACCAATTAAACTTTCATTGCACTAGCGGACAACAGAGGGCGCGCTAAACGCTGACGTAATAATCTCCACCGCTTGGTTTACACCGTTTGTTCCAGTCCCCGTGAATATAATCTACTGCAACAGTTGGAAAGTCAGCACAAACGTGTTTAGGTTTGCTTACTATCAAACAGTTGAGTATTCGCTGAACGACTCTGCTGCCAAAAGCGTTGGAATAAAAAAAGTTTCAGCCATACGTCGAAAGGTGGCATGTCCATCAATCACCGACAAATGTTCACTTACTACTTACACCTACTAGACATCAAGAGACAGAAAAGTCAATTGCAAGTCCGTCGAAAAACTAATATAATTTGACACATCTCAGAATGACAAATGTGACCTTTGTGCGCAAACGTCACAATTAGAATCCTTTTTAGGCTGAAATGGGCCGCTGTCAACTCAACAAGAGAATTTTCCGCTGAGAAGGATGAGCAACGTTTGATTGTCAACGTCTAGTCAGCGGAACCGTTCAGCGAACCGTTGCTCTCAACTGTCGCAACAGATGCGTTCGCTGAACGCTCCCATTAATTCAAATTCGACTGCATGATGGAATCAGCATTCAAGAAATTTCTACTGAATTAAGTGTAGGTAAAAATACCGCGAAGAATAAAATTGTTGAAACCGGATCAATTTCTAGGTTGCCAGATACTGTTGAAGTTTAGACTTCATAGGTTAACAAATACGGTCAAAGTAAATGTTACACAACTAAAATTATTCAGAATGTAAGTTCCTAATTGCAGTTTGCTGTCCCCGTTTTTCTTTTGCTCACGATAGTACCTACATATGTAATTCAGAACAATTTTGCGCCTCTATTGTACAGGTAAAAATCGTGTGTGTTTCTAAATCTACATAGGTACCTATGTGATTTTTTACCGCAGAAAAAGAATTTATAAAAATTTATTTTGATATTTCTATCTGAAAAGATACGACACCAATCCTACATATACGTCTGTGCTAATACGGCAGTATCGTTAATGAAAAATACCCGACTGAAAATATATGCGGCATGCCAATGGTGTCCTAAATTGTGTACTAAAGTCCGGTCTCTAGTTTAGGGTGACCAACCGTCCCTATTTGGGCGGGACAGTCCCGAATTTTGAGTACTTGTCCCGCCTGATGAAGCGTCCCGAATTTTGTCCCGATTTTTAAAAGTGTTATTCAAATTTCCAAAATTTCCCATACACCAGCCATCAAACTAATGATATTGTTAGGATATAAAAGTGTACAATACTTTACTCAACAAAATGACCCTGCCGTATCCACAAGAAATGTAGGTAATTGAGATATTTTCTATCCAATTTTGAAAACATATTAGCGTATTCAGTTAGGAGGAAGCTATAGAATAAGCATCCATAGTGAGATTAATTTTGTATCAATGATCTCATGTTATACATCAAATTATAGATAAAGGTGCATTACTTGTTGTGGTAATGTATATGTATAATTGTTATTGTTGTATCCATGCCACGTGATAAATTATATCTCATGTACTGAAAGAAGTGAAATGTCGATATATGGGATATTGTTATTTCAACGCGAAATGTGGTACACTTATACAGGAAGGTGTAACTTAGAACTATTATGTGATACTTTTTTCAATTTAAATTTTGTTCGCTGTACAAAAAAAAATCGCAACATCAGTCAGATTCAGTAACTTTTTGTCAAAAACGATAAAAAATATCAAAAATCTATGACTAGACGGAAAATTGTATAACCTTTATCTTTAGTTTGGTGTATAGCTTTTACGATTCTGTGAACTAATAGCTAAGAAAATCCCACAAAATCCAACTTTTCCGTGTTTTGTGAGTAGAATGTAGGGGGTACGGTACGGAATCCCCTTGTGTTTAGAGAATCGATTGTTTATTCTGTAAAAGAACAGATCTGTTGTATGTATAGAAATTTCAGTCAGTCAGGGTTGACAAAACTCTATAATAAATATTGTTGACGGACAACGCACTTTGAGCTCCTGATTGGGCGAATGAATGGCATTTCTTGTCATAGAAATGCAACACTTTCACAAAGATAATAATTAACTTATTCAAACGTTGTTTAAACGTGTATCGTGTTTGTAATTTAGTCAATCTGAATACTTTTAAATTTTAATCGATGCTTATTTGTAATAAAGAAAAATATTATTATCAAATTTCGGTTTAAAGGAAAACATCATCACTTTATTGTTCATAAAAGTTCTTTAAAAATTTAAAATTGACTTTGTAATCACATATTTTTACCGATAGTTTTCAATTTCAGAAAAGATATCCCATAATTGGAAATCAGTTGGAAACAAATCACGTGCTTTGGTGTAGTTTTCTAGCGGCGAAGACAGTGAAATACAATAGACATATTGCATCTAATAAGTAGAAATAATGCCTTAAAGTTACAAGGTCTTGAAAATTGATAATATTCTGGCTGTGGAGGTGAAACTGTTGGAAGAAAAATATATATTCCAGGTACATTTCCAATCATTATCGATGTCAGAAACATTGGTAAGCTCACCACGCCTCTTAAAAAATGTAAAGAGCAATTGATGACACATAGTTAGGACGTAAATATTAAATTATATTGAATTAATAATAATTTAAGCCAAACCCTGGATTTAAACCAAACATCTTTTGGTATCCAGCACAATACGCAAATATTTATGCTATCGGGGCCTATGACATGCCTTTTTTAGTTCTTTATAGGGTAAAGTACGTAGGGTAAATGGTAAAGTCATTGGCACTCCAAAACGTTGGCACCCAAGTACTTCAATGCTAATAAAATACGAATGTCAACCACTTTTGCGTTTACACTACTTATTTCAATTGGTCACTACGGTATGTCCGTACAATCTTATCAATTGTATTCTTAGAAAAATGTAAAAAGAAACTTAAAAAATAAAGAACAACAAAGAGCTAGCTTAGAAACCTAGCTTTAACTTTATTTCCGTTTATCTACCGGTAATCAGTAAGCCTTGATGCAATACTTAAGATAATAGTATGTTTTAGTTATTGACAATGTTATTTATGACTCACCCCCCGGATGCCAGCGTCCCGATTTAGAGTATTAAAAAGTTGGTCACCCTACTCTAGTTATTATATGGTACGATAAGGCATCATCGTTTAGGTCATGTGAAAAAGCATTCAGGAGGAAAAGAACAGGCTGAGGTTAAATTTCTAGTTCATGTAAGACGTAAAAACTTCCTTAGTGCCCTCCCGAGTTCATAGGAAATGCGCCTTGTTTAGGTGGCCTAATTTTAATAAGTGGATGTACGTTAGGGGGGCCAACTTTTTAATGCTCCAGGGCAGGATGCTGAGATCTGGCGGGCTTAAAGTCCTATTTTGTCAAAAATGTTTGAAAGGCTACCTCTTAAATATAACTTGTAATATTAAAAAAATAATTAAGTATCTATCGCTTTCGGGTTTCAAATGAAGAAAAATAAATTAAATTTGTATCTAAAAAAAAGACAAAAAAATATGTAGGTACAATAAAATATAATATATCAAAATTATCATCTTAGTAAAAAAATAATCGATAAACTATTCAGTAGATATCAGAGCATTTCCCAGATTTCCAATTACGTAATTTGTCAAAAATACAATAGTCGAAATAAAATGACTAGCCAAGAGGAAAAAATCGAAGAACCGTATTCGTATTCGTTTTTCTCGTAGAATCAGAATGTGAAGGGGGACATTTCAAATTGTCTTGCTAAAAAAATAGTTTTTGTGCTGATTTTCTCAAAAACTAGCCTCAATTTGTAATCTATCCAATGTTGTGATATCTCCACTCAAAAATTTGTTTTTCTTTTATTCAGCAAATAATTGTGCTGAATAAAACTACCAAATAATTATGGTAGTCAAAAGTGAATTTTTAACAGTTTTAAGATGTTTGACAAGCAGCCAATTGCTGAAACTGTGCTTCTGGCTTGAACAGAAATATGCAAGTGACACTGCAACAGATTTTCTTTTCTTCCAGTTGTTTCACCAATCAGTAGCCACATTAGATTTCAAGAATTTGGGGGTGTCGAAGCATCGTTTGTGCTTATTAGATGCAGTAAGTTAATTTTATTTTTCCTGCCTTTGCTGATAAAGGACTGTTCAATGTTATATCTGACTGGAACTTTCCCAAAGATTACCAATAATGGCATTTATTACCTTAAATTGTGCAATTCTATACATTGATCGAATGATTGCTGGCAGAAGAAAAAAGATAAAGCGCCCGGAAAAATTTGTAATGTAAGCAATAAAATTGTAAATTATATCAAATGTTTGTCTCATTTTTACCCAGGTGTTTAATTCAAAAGCAAGGAAGTCCACGATTGTTTTTATTATTTATTTATTATTTATTTATTATTTATTTATTATTTATTTATTATTTATTTATTATTTATTTATTATTTATTTATTATTTATTATTTATTTATTATTTATTTATTATTTATTTATTATTTATTTATTATTTATTTATTATTTATTTATTATTTATTTATTATTTATTATTTATTTATTATTTATTTATTATTTATTTATTATTTATTTATTATTTATTTATTTATTATTTATTTATTTATTATTTATTTATTATTTATTTATTATTTATTTATTATTTATTTATTTATTATTTATTTATTATTTTTTTATTATTTAATTATTATTTATTTATTATTTATTTATTTATTATTTATTTATTTATTATTTATTATTTATTTATTTATTTATTATTTATTTATTTATTATTTATTTATTATTTATTTATTATTTATTTATTATTTATTTATTATTTATTTATTATTTATTTATTATTTATTTATTATTTATTTATTATTTATTTATTATTTATTTATTATTTATTTATTATTTATTTATTATTTATTTATTATTTATTTATTATTTATTTATTTATTATTTATTTATTATTTTTTTATTATTTAATTATTATTTATTTATTATTTATTTATTATTTATTTATTATTTATTTATTTATTATTTATTTATTATTTATTTATTATTTATTTATTATTTATTTATTATTTATTTATTATTTATTTATTATTTATTTATTATTTATTATTTATTATTTATTTATTATTTATTTATTATTTATTTATTATTTATTTATTTATTTATTATTTATTTATTATTTATTTATTATTTATTTATTATTTATTTATTATTTATTTATTATTTATTTATTTATTTATTATTTATTTATTATTTATTTATTATTTATTTATTATTTATTTATTATTTATTTATTATTTATTTATTTATTATTTATTTATTATTTATTTATTATTTATTTATTTATTATTTATTTATTATTTATTTATTATTTATTTATTATTTATTTATTATTTATTTATTATTTATTTATTATTTATTTATTATTTATTTATTTATTTATTATTTATTTATTATTTATTTATTATTTATTTATTTATTATTTATTTATTATAATAATAATAATAATAAATGCCTTTATTTCTCCCAAGCACAAAAAATATACAATACACTAAAAATTCAACAAAGTAACTTGGATGGAGTTGGCGAAGTCCAGGTCAACACAATAAAAGTGTTGCCTGCTCAACTTAACCAAATTAACAAATAAACAAACCAAATTTAAACAAACCAAATTTAAACAACCAAACTTATAAAATACTGATTTAGGGCACATACACGTTCGCTCACTGCTCAAGGAAAAGTTTCGCAAATAATTTCCGTTTAAAGCCGGAGTTGCTGATGGGTATGAGACATGGCGGCACACAATTGATATTTTTTGCGATACAGTAGGCAAAGCCGCGTTTAAATAGTTCAGTTGAATGCTGTGGCGGAGTGAGGCCGCCCCTGTATCGCAAATTCAGATTGTGTACATCGGTGCGGAATTCAATTTTCTGAAATAAATAGGTGGGTGATTTATTCTGCATTATCTTGTGGAATAGAGATGTCGAGTAGAGAAACCGCCTATTTGCCATATTAAGCCATCCAGCGTCTTCAAGTTTATGTGTTATATGCTCCCTTATCCTAATCGCATATATTAAACGCAAACATGAGTTCTGCAACTTTTGTATTCTTTGCTTGTCGCGATAATCCAAGCATGGTCCATACACTGCGCTACAAAAATTCATCCTTGACAATACCAAAGAATCACACAGCATTATTTTTGATTTTCTATCAAGTACATGTCTAATGGAATATATCTGCTTCAAACAGCAGTACCCACGCTGAAGACAAAGAGATACATGTTTCTTATAGCGGAATGTATTATCAATCGTTAAACCCAAATTTTTATGACTTTCCTGTATTGGTATTACGGTGTTATCAATGCTCACAGATACGCGATCCAAAACCCCCTTCCTGTCTACATTTCTTCCAAACACCAACACAGCCGACTTATTCGGATTCAGACACAAACAGTGTTCCTCAGAAAATACTCTAAGTCTATGCAGATCCTCATTGATTAATTGGCACGCATTGTCCACTGATTCCGAGGGAAAAGAATAATAAATTTGCGTGTCATCAGCATAAAGGTGAACACAGCAGTTATGAATAGACTTACAGCGTTGTGATGTATATATACTGAACAGAACAGGGGCTAAAATCGTTCCTTGACCCACTCCCGTTTTTACATCAACCCAGTCAGACAATCGACCATCAGAGCAGACGGCCTGTCTCCTATTCCCCAAAAAACTAATCAACAATGCTAGGGCTGAGGGCTGAAGGCCAATGTAATGCAAAATTGCAACCAGAGTAGCATGATCGACAGTGTCGAATGCTCTAGAATAATCTAGCAGGACCAACACCGTGATCAACTTTCGATCGGTAGCCTCCAGAATGTCACCCGTCACCTTAAGTAGCGCCGTTTCGCATCCATAACCCGATCGGAACCCCGATTGAATGGCTGGTAAAATGTCATTATTGTTCAGGTGACATCGTAGTTGCTTTTCCATAAGTCTCTCCAAGATTTTGGAGAATACGGGGAGGATGCTTATCGGTCGTAGATCTGCGAGGTGCTTTGGTGCTGCTTTTTTTGGCAATGGGGTTACCAATGCTTGTTTCCATCCATCAGGAAATACAGACATACTGATACAGGTGTTGATAATATGGGTAATATGTGGCAATAAAAACGGTATACACAAACGGATCACCTTTATACCAACACCATCGTGTCCCAACGCATTTGTCTTTATGCCATTTATAATTAACTCAACCTCCCCCTCGCTTACCGTACGGAAGTCTAAATATGAATGAATACCCGAATCTGTACTGTTTTCGTAATGGTCCAGGAGGTTCTTGTTAGGAATACTTTGTGGAATGCTATTTAAGAAAAAATTATTTATTAGGTTAGGATTATTAATATTCGTTGGAAGAGCACCAGCTTTGCTCCCAGATATCATATTGTACCTTCTCAAATCGCGCCACATACTACTATAAGCCGAGTCCTGAAAACAGTTGTGAAAGAAAAACCTTTTTGCCCTAATTACAGTTGAATTGACGTGATTGCGCAATGCTTTATAATGATCCCAGTCTGCAGGTAAGCGAGTACGTTTAAACTTTGTCAATGCATGCTTTCGCTGGGTCATCAGTACTTTAATGTCATCAGTCAACCAAGGGGAAGGTCTCTTAGTAAACCTTGCAACCCTGTAGGGTGCATGAATGTTCAACAATGCCTCTATGTTTTTATTGAGAAAGGTTACCTTCTCGTTAACGTCTGCGATATCATACACATTTCTCCATGGTATACTTTGAAGGTGATCATAAAAAACATCACGACTAAACAACCTGAACGAGCGGTAACTCTTTACTGCTGGTATTCTCTGAGACTGTCCACAGTGTAAATTGCAGTATACCATATCATGATCCGCCACCCCATGCACCTCCGACACCCCAGCCAATTCTATTAATTCTCTATTATTCGTGAATATTACATCAATCAGCGACGATGATACCGCTGTAGTACGAGTTGGAGTCTCTATCAGCTGTGAAAGCCCAAACGTATCTAAGAAATCTACAAATGCGGCGGTGGAACCCGAAGCAATATCAAGAAAATTCACATTCACATCGCCCATACAAATCAAGTCATCACAAGTCGGAATTATACTCGACATAATATTCTCAAGACCGTCCAAAAACTGTGCAACCCCAAGTGACGGAGGCCTGTATATGACTCCAAACGCCACCTTTTGTTTATTGAACCGTACAATAATCCACAAATTTTCTATTTCATGATCAGTAACTAAAACCTCATACCTGACATCCTGTTTAATATAAAAACCTACTCCTCCCCCTCTTCCAACCAAACGGTCGCATCTTTCGAAACGATACCCATCCACACCGATGTCACTTGACATTATTCCATCATGCAGCCATGTCTCGCTTACGCCAAAAATTTCACGACAGTCTCCAAGTAAACATTCCCTAAAACCATTAAAATTATGAACCAGTGAGCGAACGTTTAAATGTGCAGCAGAAATTCCATGCATTTACAATAAATAAAAAGCAGAATAAAAAAAATTAAGCAAATTAACACAATTTAATAACAAAATAAAACAATGAACTCAGCTAAAGCAAAACAAATGAGAAGCAAACAAACACGTGCGCTCCCTGCAACAATTAATAATAAGAAAGTGATCATGAACATAATCATATTAAAAATAATCAATTAAGTGGCTATACAACAAGGAGAGAACAAAAAAAAGAGAAACCAGTACACTTTCAATAAATATACAAAGAAAATTTGTAACAGTATCAATTTTTGTAGCCATATGCAGTAAGAAAAAAGCAGAAAGTGACTTGATTTGATGTGTAACAATGACAAAAAGAATGTAAATAAACACACACGAAGAAAAACTAGAATTCATACACTGAAACAAAGATTCGTGCTGCGGTACTGAATATGCTCATCTTAAAACGGATTGAATTCACCGCATTCAATACCGATGTAATAGAATCAGTTATTGGTACTCACTGTTTTGGGCGGAACTTTAGCTAAATCGATAGCATCCCTCACCGTGTATTTCACGTTATTCACTCTCACATAAATTGTTCCATCGAACAACCACACATCTCGATAGCCATACTCCTTTACAACCTCCTGGAAAAGTTTATGTCGCGTTGCAGTAAGATCTTCAACGATTCTTAGAGCAGATCTGGATTCCCTCAGCTTCTTCCTGCCCTGCAACACATCTCGCTTGGTTCGATAGCTAACAAACTTGACGATTATCGACTGCTTTCCATTGCTGGCTTGTCCAATCTTATGACATCTATCTATTTCCGTCCGTTCCACCGCAATATTCATTTCTTCGTTCAATATTTTTAACACAGTGCCTTCGACGTCACTCCGACCTTTGTCCACGTTAATGGTAGCAGAAACACCATGAATGCGAATATTGTTTCGGCGTGAATACTGTTCTAAATCATCACACTTACTTCGTAGAGCGGCGTTTTCCGTCTCCAGGTGTTGAATTTGTTTAGTAAACACTGCCATTTTGTCTTCGATCACTCTAGCGAGGCCCGCCAACAACTTCTTAGTAAGCTTGGACAAAAACGCCTCCTCGTCCAGTGCCTCGTGCATGCACTCTTTGATGATTTTCTTCTGTTCAGTATTACGTGTACTCATAGTTACAGTACTAATAGTTGCAGAAACCAGACACCCTTCAACCAAACACTTTTCAATAATTAACTTTGTAAATTTACTGCATAAATCACTGAAAATACAGGGAGCAATACGCTACCGTGCTACTACCCAAGCATGCGCATTATATGTTTATTTATTTATTATTTTATTATTTATTATTTATTTATTATTTATTTATTATTTATTTATTATTTATTTATTATTTTTTTATTATTTATTTATTATTTATTTATTATTTATTTATTATTTATTTATTTATTATTTATTTATTATTTATTTATTATTTATTTATTATTTATTTATTTATTATTTATTTATTTATTATTTATTTATTTATTATTTATTTATTATTTATTTATTATTTATTTATTATTTCTTTATTATTTATTTATTATTTATTTATTATTTATTTATTATTTATTTATTATTTATTTATTATTTATTTATTTATTATTTATTTATTATTTATTATTTATTTATTATTTATTTATTATTTATTTATTTATTATTTATTTATTATTTATTTATTATTTATTTATTATTTATTTATTATTTATTTATTATTTATTTATTATTTATTTATTATTTATTTATTATTTATTTATTATTTATTTATTATTTATTTATTATTTATTTATTATTTATTTATTATTTATTTATTATTTATTTATTATTTATTTATTATTTATTTATTTATTATTTATTTATTATTTATTTATTATTTATTTATTATTTATTTATTTATTATTTATTTATTATTTATTTATTATTTATTTATTATTTATTTATTATTTATTTATTATTTATTTATTATTTATTTATTTATTTATTTATTATTATTTATTTATTATTTATTTATTATTTATTTATTATTTATTTATTATTTATTTATTATTTATTTATTATTTATTTATTATTTATTTATTATTTATTTATTATTTATTTATTATTTATTTATTATTTATTTATTATTTATTTATTATTTATTTATTATTTATTTATTATTTATTTATTATTTATTTATTATTTATTTATTATTTATTTATTATTTATTTATTATTTATTTATTATTTATTTATTATTTATTTATTATTTATTTATTATTTATTTATTATTTATTTATTATTTATTTATTATTTATTTATTATTTATTTATTATTTATTTATTATTTATTTATTATTTATTTATTATTTATTTATTATTTATTTATTATTTATTTATTATTTATTTATTATTTATTTATTATTTATTTATTATTTATTTATTATTTATTTATTATTTATTTATTATTTATTTATTATTTATTTATTATTTATTTATTATTTATTTATTATTTATTTATTATTTATTTATTATTTATTTATTATTTATTTATTATTTATTTATTATTTATTTATTATTTATTTATTATTTATTTATTATTTATTTATTATTTATTTATTATTTATTTATTATTTATTTATTTATTATTTATTTATTATTTATTTATTATTTATTTATTATTTATTTATTATTTATTTATTATTTATTTATTATTTATTTATTATTTATTTATTATTTATTTATTATTTATTTATTATTTATTTATTATTTATTTATTATTTATTTATTTATTATTTATTTATTATTTATTTATTATTTATTTATTATTTATTTATTATTTATTTATTATTTATTTATTATTTATTTATTATTTATTTATTATTTATTTATTATTTATTTATTATTTATTTATTATTTATTTATTATTTATTTATTATTTATTTATTATTTATTTATTATTTATTTATTATTTATTTATTATTTATTTATTATTTATTTATTATTTATTTATTATTTATTTATTATTTATTTATTATTTATTTATTATTTATTTATTATTTATTTATTATTTATTTATTATTTATTTATTATTTATTTATTATTTATTTATTATTTATTTATTATTTATTTATTATTTATTTATTATTTATTTATTATTTATTTATTATTTATTTATTATTTATTTATTATTTATTTATTATTTATTTATTATTTATTTATTATTTATTTATTATTTATTTATTTATTTATTTATTATTTATTTATTATTTATTTATTATTTATTTATTATTTATTTATTATTTATTTATTTCTTATTTATTTCTTATTTATTTATTTATTTATTTATTTATTTATTATTTATTTATTATTTATTTATTATTTATTTATTATTTATTTATTATTTATTTATTATTTATTTATTATTTATTTATTATTTATTTATTATTTATTTATTATTTATTTATTATTTATTTATTATTTATTTATTATTTATTTATTATTTATTTATTATTTATTTATTATTTATTTATTATTTATTTATTATTTATTTATTATTTATTTATTATTTATTTATTATTTATTTATTATTTATTTATTATTTATTTATTATTTATTTATTATTTATTTATTATTTATTTATTATTTATTTATTATTTATTTATTATTTATTTATTATTTATTTATTATTTATTTATTATTTATTTATTATTTATTTATTATTTATTTATTATTTATTTATTATTTATTTATTATTTATTTATTATTTATTTATTATTTATTTATTATTTATTTATTATTTATTTATTAATTATTTATTTATTATTTATTTATTATTTATTTATTATTTATTTATTATTTATTTATTATTTATTTATTATTTATTTATTATTTATTTATTATTTATTTATTATTTATTTATTATTTATTTATTATTTATTTATTATTTATTTATTATTTATTTATTATTTATTTATTATTTATTTATTATTTATTTATTATTTATTTATTATTTATTTATTATTTATTTATTATTTATTTATTATTTATTTATTATTTATTTATTATTTATTTATTATTTATTTATTATTTATTTATTATTTATTTATTATTTATTTATTATTTATTTATTATTTATTTATTATTTATTTATTATTTATTTATTATTTATTTATTATTTATTTATTATTTATTTATTATTTATTTATTATTTATTTATTATTTATTTATTATTTATTTATTATTTATTTATTATTTATTTATTATTTATTTATTATTTATTTATTATTTATTTATTATTTATTTATTATTTATTTATTATTTATTTATTATTTATTTATTATTTATTTATTATTTATTTATTATTTATTTATTATTTATTTATTATTTATTTATTATTTATTTATTATTTATTTATTATTTATTTATTATTTATTTATTATTTATTTATTATTTATTTATTATTTATTTATTATTTATTTATTATTTATTTATTATTTATTTATTATTTATTTATTATTTATTTATTATTTATTTATTATTTATTTATTATTTATTTATTATTTATTTATTATTTATTTATTATTTATTTATTATTTATTTATTATTTATTTATTATTTATTTATTATTTATTTATTATTTATTTATTATTTATTTATTATTTATTTATTATTTATTTATTATTTATTTATTATTTATTTATTATTTATTTATTATTTATTTATTATTTATTTATTATTTATTTATTATTTATTTATTATTTATTTATTATTTATTTATTATTTATTTATTATTTATTTATTATTTATTTATTATTTATTTATTATTTATTTATTATTTATTTATTATTTATTTATTATTTATTTATTATTTATTTATTATTTATTTATTATTTATTTATTATTTATTTATTATTTATTTATTATTTATTTATTATTTATTTATTATTTATTTATTATTTATTTATTATTTATTTATTATTTATTTATTATTTATTTATTATTTATTTATTATTTATTTATTATTTATTTATTATTTATTTATTATTTATTTATTATTTATTTATTATTTATTTATTATTTATTTATTATTTATTTATTATTTATTTATTATTTATTTATTATTTATTTATTATTTATTTATTATTTATTTATTATTTATTTATTATTTATTTATTATTTATTTATTATTTATTTATTATTTATTTATTATTTATTTATTATTTATTTATTATTTATTTATTATTTATTTATTATTTATTTATTATTTATTTATTATTTATTTATTATTTATTTATTATTTATTTATTATTTATTTATTATTTATTTATTATTTATTTATTATTTATTTATTATTTATTTATTATTTATTTATTATTTATTTATTATTTATTTATTATTTATTTATTATTTATTTATTATTTATTTATTATTTATTTATTATTTATTTATTATTTATTTATTATTTATTTATTATTTATTTATTATTTATTTATTATTTATTTATTATTTATTTATTATTTATTTATTATTTATTTATTATTTATTTATTATTTATTTATTATTTATTTATTATTTATTTATTATTTATTTATTATTTATTTATTATTTATTTATTATTTATTTATTATTTATTTATTATTTATTTATTATTTATTTATTTATTATTTATTATTATTTATTTATTATTTATTTATTTATTTATTATTTATTTATTATTTATTTATTATTTATTTATTATTTATTTATTATTTATTTATTATTTATTTATTATTTATTTATTATTTATTTATTATTTATTTATTATTTATTTATTATTTATTTATTATTTATTTATTTATTTATTATTTATTTATTATTTATTTATTATTTATTTATTTATTATTTATTTATTATTTATTTATTATTTATTTATTATTTATTTATTATTTATTTATTATTTATTTATTATTTATTTATTATTTATTTATTATTTATTTATTATTTATTTATTATTTATTTATTATTTATTTATTATTTATTTATTTATTATTTATTTATTTATTATTTATTTATTATTTATTTATTATTTATTTATTATTTATTTATTATTTATTTATTATTTATTTATTTATTATTTATTTATTATTTATTTATTATTTATTTATTATTTATTTATTATTTATTTATTATTTATTTATTATTTATTTATTATTTATTTATTATTTATTTATTATTTATTTATTATTTATTTATTATTTATTTATTATTTATTTATTATTTATTTATTATTTATTTATTATTTATTTATTATTTATTTATTATTTATTTATTATTTATTATTTATTTATTATTTATTTATTATTTATTTATTATTTATTTATTATTTATTTATTATTTATTTATTATTTATTTATTATTTATTTATTATTATTTATTTATTATTTATTTATTATTTATTTATTATTTATTTATTATTTATTTATTATTTATTTATTATTTATTTATTATTTATTTATTATTTATTTATTATTTATTTATTATTTATTTATTATTTATTATTTATTTATTATTTATTATTTATTTATTATTTATTTATTATTTATTTATTATTTATTTATTATTTATTTATTATTTATTTATTATTTATTTATTATTTATTTATTATTTATTTATTATTTATTTATTTCTTATTTATTTATTATTTATTTATTATTTATTTATTATTTATTTATTATTTATTTATTATTTATTTATTATTTATTTATTATTTATTTATTATTTATTTATTATTTATTTATTATTTATTTATTATTTATTTATTATTTATTTATTATTTATTTATTATTTATTTATTATTTATTTATTATTTATTTATTATTTATTTATTATTTATTTATTATTTATTTATTATTTATTTATTATTTATTTATTATTTATTTATTATTTATTTATTATTATTTATTTATTATTTATTTATTATTTATTTATTATTTATTTATTATTTATTTATTATTTATTTATTATTTATTTATTATTTATTTATTATTTATTTATTATTTATTTATTATTTATTTATTATTTATTTATTATTTATTTATTATTTATTTATTATTTATTTATTATTTATTTATTATTTATTTATTATTTATTTATTATTTATTTATTATTTATTTATTATTTATTTATTATTTATTATTTATTTATTATTTATTTATTATTTATTTATTATTTATTTATTATTTATTTATTATTTATTTATTATTTATTTATTATTTATTTATTTATTATTTATTTATTATTTATTTATTATTTATTTATTATTTATTTATTATTTATTTATTATTTATTTATTATTTATTTATTATTTATTTATTATTTATTTATTATTTATTTATTATTTATTTATTATTTATTTATTATTTATTTATTATTTATTTATTATTTATTTATTATTTATTTATTATTTATTATTTATTATTTATTTATTATTTATTTATTATTTATTTATTATTTATTTATTATTTATTTATTATTTATTTATTATTTATTTATTATTTATTTATTTCTTATTTATTTATTATTTATTTATTATTTATTTATTATTTATTTATTATTTATTTATTATTTATTTATTATTTATTTATTATTTATTTATTATTTATTTATTATTTATTTATTATTTATTTATTATTTATTTATTATTTATTTATTATTTATTTATTATTTATTTATTATTTATTTATTATTTATTTATTATTTATTTATTATTTATTTATTATTTATTTATTATTTATTTATTATTTATTTATTATTTATTTATTATTTATTTATTATTTATTTATTATTTATTTATTATTTATTTATTATTTATTTATTATTTATTTATTATTTATTTATTATTTATTTATTATTTATTTATTATTTATTTATTATTTATTTATTATTTATTTATTATTTATTTATTATTTATTTATTATTTATTTATTATTTATTTATTATTTATTTATTATTTATTTATTATTTATTTATTATTTATTTATTATTTATTTATTATTTATTTATTATTTATTTATTATTTATTTATTATTTATTTATTATTTATTTATTTTATTTATTTATTATTTATTTATTATTTATTTATTATTTATTTATTATTTATTTATTATTTATTTATTATTTATTTATTATTTATTTATTATTTATTTATTATTTATTTATTATTTATTTATTATTTATTTATTATTTATTTATTATTTATTTATTATTTATTTATTATTTATTTATTATTTATTTATTATTTATTTATTATTTATTTATTATTTATTTATTATTTATTTATTATTTATTTATTATTTATTTATTATTTATTTATTATTTATTTATTATTTATTTATTATTTATTTATTATTTATTTATTATTTATTTATTATTTATTTATTATTTATTTATTATTTATTTATTATTTATTTATTATTTATTTATTATTTATTTATTATTTATTTATTATTTATTTATTAATTATATTTATTATTTATTTATTATTTATTTATTATTTATTTATTATTTATTTATTATTTATTTATTATTTATTTATTATTTATTTATTATTTATTTATTATTTATTTATTATTTATTTATTATTTATTTATTATTTATTTATTATTTATTTATTATTTATTTATTATTTATTTATTATTTATTTATTATTTATTTATTTATTATTTATTTATTATTTATTTATTATTTATTTATTATTTATTTATTATTTATTTATTATTTATTTATTATTTATTTATTATTTATTTATTATTTATTTATTATTTATTTATTATTTATTTATTATTTATTTATTATTTATTTATTATTTATTTATTATTTATTTATTATTTATTTATTATTTATTTATTATTTATTTATTATTTATTTATTATTTATTTATTATTTATTTATTATTTATTTATTATTTATTTATTATTTATTTATTATTTATTTATTATTTATTTATTATTTATTTATTATTTATTTATTATTTATTTATTATTTATTTATTATTTATTTATTATTTATTTATTATTTATTTATTATTTATTTATTATTTATTTATTATTTATTTATTATTTATTTATTATTTATTTATTATTTATTTATTATTTATTTATTATTTATTTATTATTTATTTATTATTTATTTATTATTTATTTATTATTTATTTATTATTTATTTATTATTTATTTATTATTTATTTATTATTTATTTATTATTTATTTATTATTTATTTATTATTTATTTATTATTTATTTATTATTTATTTATTATTTATTTATTATTTATTTATTATTTATTTATTATTTATTTATTATTTATTTATTATTTATTTATTATTTATTTATTATTTATTTATTATTTATTTATTATTTATTTATTATTTATTTATTATTTATTTATTATTTATTTATTATTTATTTATTATTTATTTATTATTTATTTATTATTTATTTATTATTTATTTATTATTTATTTATTATTTATTTATTATTTATTTATTATTTATTTATTATTTATTTATTATTTATTTATTATTTATTTATTATTTATTTATTATTTATTTATTATTTATTTATTTATTTATTATTTATTTATTATTTATTTATTATTTATTTATTATTTATTTATTATTTATTTATTATTTATTTATTATTTATTTATTATTTATTATTTATTTATTATTTATTTATTATTTATTTATTATTTATTTATTATTTATTTATTATTTATTTATTATTTATTTATTATTTATTTATTATTTATTTATTATTTATTTATTATTTATTTATTATTTATTTATTATTTATTTATTATTTATTTATTATTTATTTATTATTTATTTATTATTTATTTATTATTTATTTATTTATTAGTTATTTATTATTTATTTATTATTTATTTATTATTTATTTATTATTTATTTGTTATTTATTTATTATTTATTTATTATTTATTATTTATTTATTATTTATTTATTATTTATTTATTATTTATTTATTATTTATTTATTATTTATTTATTATTTATTTATTATTTATTTATTTATTATTTATTTATTATTTATTTATTATTTATTTATTATTTATTTATTATTTATTTTTTGATTTGTTTTTTTACATGTTTTATATCTGCTAAAAATAATATGTACGCAATACACAGAATATGTTTTAAGTTTTATTTTATTTTTTGTTTTGTTCCTTTACATGTTTTATAATACGTGCTACAAATTATATGTATGCAATAAACAGGATATATTTTAAGTTTTACTTTTACATTATAATATGTGCAATATTATTTAAGTTTTGGCGTTATTATGTTTAGTTGTCTTTACGACCTGTTATAATTATATAGTAATTATACAGGGTGTTTATGGTCTTGTGATTTTATTTTCAAAGGGTGATTAAACATCATAAAAGAAGGCCTTTACCATAAAACTTTCTTTACAAAAGTTGTATAATAACAGAGATATTAAGTTACTGACATCAGCCTACTTAGTCAAAAATTCACTGATAACGTAGCGTTAGATTTTAGATTTACTTTGCACAAGTTGTTGATCAATCGTTTTAGCGTTAATAACCTTCTTTTAAGGTGTCTAAGCACCCTTTAACATTAAAAACAAAAAAATAACAGTAATATCACACGTATTATGCAACTTTTGTTAAGACATTTTTACGTTAATGGCTTTCTTTTAAGATGTTTAATCACCCCTTGAAAATAAAATCACAAGACCGTAAACACCCTGTATATACCTATTATTACATTGCAATATTGTATTCTTTTAGCGTTATATTTACTATTATTATTATTATTCTCTCATCTACTAATAATAACCTTTCCCAGTTCCGTGGCAAGAGAACACTGGAGTAGACCTTCTCGACGGTTCTTGGTAAACACTACTTTTTAAAAATGTATTAAATAATAAAAATTTTATTTGGTAGTGACTAATATAGAATTTTTATCAAGACCACTAAAATCTATTAACGTTTTTTGCCCACCCAAACGAAATTTGCACGAGCCGCCACTGATACACATCATTTGTAATATTTAAACAACATTATAACGTTGTTTGAATGTTGCATATAATGTTGTGAACTTTTTTTTCTTTCATTCTATGTTTTTTGGGGTGCTGAATCCGAATTTCAACTTTGCTACTTCCCACGGGTATGGCTCTACAACGTAAATCGCAAAAAAGCCTAAAAATTTTCTACTTTTCTTCAGTTTTTTGCAAAAAAAGTCATAAAACGATGTACTTTCGACGTAGACAACTATATACAAAAAAAACGTGCACTAAATTTCCTAAAAAGCACTCTCAAGTGTATTTTTTGGTTGAATAGTTTGGCCGCTAGGGGGCGCTAAAAGAAGGCCAAATTTAGTGTCCCTGTATTTAGAGAGTACCGCAATAGGCGCCATTTTATCTCCAACAAAATGCAAGCGGCAAATTTACGCGCACATTACGGCACACATTACCGGACCAACAAAAACAATGCACCAGCCATTTTGTTTCCAAGTAGTGGCATAAGCAATTGCGGTACTGTCTAAATACAGGGACACTAGCCAAATTTTCCTACTTTATGTAATGTAATAACGCACCGGCCATTTTGTTTCCAAGTAGTGGCATAAGCAATTGCGGTACTGTCTAAATACAGGGACACTAGCCAAATTTTCCTACTTTATGTAATGTAGGTACGTGTAATTACAAAACAGCTTAGATTCATATAAAACTACATTAAATTCCCTACAAAATGGATAACTTAATCAGTTATTTTGGCTAAACTATATAGTCGCTAGAGCGCGTTGAAATTTTATGAACTTTACGCGCTAAGTCAAGAGCCCTTCACCAAAAATTCACTAGAGATTATTACTATTTATTTATTTAGAACTATATATTTGCTCTTTTTAATTGATACTTAATGTATTATGTTGTTTTTTTTGTAAAATAAACATAAACATTCGGGCTCTTGACTTAGCAGCTTCGCTTATGAAGTATGACATAATATCAACCAGTTCTCGCGGCTACACGGTTTGGCCAAAGCATGGAGGAAAGGGCCTAAAATAAATAATTAAGATGCGCATGCCTTTTAAACTTAACACAAAGTAGGAAAATTTGGCCTTTTTTCAGCAAGCTCTAGCGGCCAAACAGTTCAACCAAAAATGCATTTCAGGGGTACTGTTATAGGTATGTCTTATTAGTTATTTAACCAACAAGTATATTAAAAAGAGCGATTAATGATCGAGACTGTTTAACGCTCGAGCGCAGCGAGAGCGTTAATTGTCGAGATCATTAATCGCCGTTTAATATTCGAGTTGGTTACAAAATTTTTTCGTTGATCGTATTCTTCTAGCCTCGTCTACATAGGTTTATCTTCGCCGATGTCTTTTTAGGTTATATGACAATTTATGTAATTTGATACTGACAGTTCTAGAGGCGGTATGTTTTGATTGGAAGGTTTCATTTCACATATGTTAGATTGGCCAATCAAACGACGTCTTTACGTCGTGTGATTGGCTATAACAAATCATGCATTAATAGAAATCGTGCATTAACAGAGTTGTTTAATAAACGATTTCCTATTCACTAAACTGACTCATAAATAAACGATCGACGAAAATAGTTATTTAACCAACAAGTATATTAAAAAAAGCGATTAATGATCGAGACTGTTTAACGCTCGAGCGTAGCGAGAGCGTTAATTGTCGAGATCATTAATCGCCGTTTAATATTCGAGTTGGTTACAAAATTTTTTCGTCGATCGTGTTCTTCTAGCGTCGCCGTCGTCTACATAAATTTTTCTTGGACAATGTCTTTTTAGGTTATACAATTTATGTAATTTGACACTGACAGTTCTAGAGAGCGGTATGTTTTGATTGGAAGGTTTCATTTCACATATGGTCGTTGGCCAATCAAACGACGTCTTTACGTCATGTGATTGGCTATAACAAATCATGCGTTAATAGAAATCGTGCATTTATGAAGTTGTTTAATAAACGATTTTCTATTCACTAAACTGACTCATAAATAAACGATCGACGGAAATAGTTATTTAACCAACAAGTATATTAAAAAGAGCGATTAATGATCGAGACTGTTTAACGCTCCGAGAACGTTAATTGTCGAGATCATTAATCGCCGTTTAATATTCGAGTTGGTTACAAAATTTTTCCGTCGATCGTATTCTTCTAGCGTCGTCTACATAGATTTTTCTTCGCCATGTCTTTGTAGGTTATATGACAATTTATGTAATTTGACACTGACAGTTCTAGAGGGCGGTATGTTTTGATTGGAAGGTTTCATTTCACATATGGTCGATTGGCCAATCAAACGATGTCTTTACGTCGTGTGATTGGCTATAACAAATCATGCATTAATAGAAATCGTGCATTAATAGAGCTGTTTAATAAACGATTTCCTATTCACTAAACTGGTTTTTTGGCAGTAAATAGAGCAATATGTATTCTATATTTGAGAGAAAAAATTACTAAAATTGGACTAAAAATAAAAAAGATATGAAGGTGTTACACTCTTAAGTTGGACACACTGTATGTAATAATTGAATTATCTATCTATCATATACCTACGTGTGAACAGAGAACAGTCAAGAAGTATGTCAAAAAAATGCCAACAAAAGAACTACAGGAAAACAAAACACATCAAACCAGACAATAAATATTTAATTCACAACAAACAACTAAATACACTCAAACATATGTACAATTAAAAATCATAATCGCAGTTACTGGGGGGTAATCTATCAATGCCTAACTTAGTCGTATTCCCTATATCATCGTACGCCTCTATACTGGATGATATTACCTCTGCACCACGGTCTGCTTACTTCGCGTCCCAAATTAGTTTATTTTTGCGCATGACGTCATTGCGAGAAGGATGTTGACACGGATACCTAGGCAACCAAATACATCCGTAAGTTTTTGAATTTTGTAGGTAAGTTAGGTTAACAAGTTGACAACCATGCCAACACTTTAATTGTCAAAAAGGCTTGAACGTTACAACAACATATTAGCTACCATGGCAACGAACGCTACTTCTACTACTACTATTGGCTACTCAGGCAGCCATGAAATTAACGCCATATTAACGGTACTTCCGCTTCCTTCTCGCATTGACGTCACTTGTAGGCGGGGCCGATGCGCGTCAGCACTCTGTACAATCATTGCGTGTGTACAACCACATCGGGCGCCTTCTAGCGCTGAGCTAAGCGGTAACATGAGCACGATTGCTTAGTGCCAGCGCCGAGTCCTAGCGGCTAGCGGAAATACATTTGTGGTAGATTGGGCGTTCAACCGGCCCGGGCGCTGAGTCTTGGCGCCACTAGCGCTAGCAGTTTCTGCTAGATCTGGTTGTACAAGGCCATTGAAAAATGAAACATCAAAACCGGATACCTGAAAAAAAAACACATAATGGATCAATGACATCGAGATATCAGTTGCAGTTGATATAAATAGCATAAAAGAAGCTAAAGACCAACTTCCTGATCCATTATGAACTTATTCGAGAAATATAGTAGCATATATTGCTCAGATATGTTTTATCAAAGTAAAAAAATCTGATGTGGCCAGGCACATGACTTTATCATACTATATATAAAATTAATATAGTTTAGCTGCATGAGATTCTATTTGATGGAGATCGGCCATGTCTGCATTAAAATAAAACTAGTAGAACTAGACAGATATGTCGATTAAAGCTGCGTTCGGATATTGTACTCCGTTGACACCGGGTACACCGTTCAAATGACACTTACGTGTTATTGGGTGTAAAAAGTGTGTGTCACGTCTGTGTCACGTCACAGACGTGATGAACGCAATCCTCGCGGAAGGGAAATACCCAGAAAAGTGGAAGACGTCCAGCCTCCTCCTATTGGCCAAACGAGAGGCCACGGAAGGAGAACCACCAAAGTATAGGCCCATTTGCCTGCTGAACACAAGCAGCAAGCTAATGGAACACGTGTTGGTGAGTAGACTGAAAACCGAGCTAGACGAGAGAGCTCCCCTGGCGGACAACCAGTTTGGCTTTCGAGAAGGAAGGTCTACGGTGGACGCGGTGAGGAGCGTGATGGACAAAGCAAAGAGGGCGAACCAAGGAACGAGGAGGAAAAAACAGTTCTGCATGCTGGTCACACTCGACGTCAGAAATGCCTTCAATACCGTCGCATGGGAACACCTAATCGCAGAGCTGGAAACAAGAGGCATCAGCCGGTACCTACTGAGGATGATCAGGAGTTACCTGAAGGACAGATGGATTATCCTAAAGGATAAAGACGGGAGGGCCTCACGGAAGAGGATAACAAGCGGCGTTCCCCAGGGATCGGTCTTGGGGCCAACGCTCTGGAACGTCTTCTACGATGGGGTGCTGCGTCTAGAGCTTCCTGGAGTGGAACTGGTGGCGTATGCGGATGACCTAGCGATGGTGGTGACCGCCGCCACTTGCGCCGAGCTCGAGGGGAGGGCGAACGCGGCCATCGCGGGAATCGTCGCGTGGATGGCTGACAGACAACTGCAGCTGGCTGCCGAGAAAACCGAGGCAGTGCTCCTAACCGGCAGACGGAAGTGTGAGCCGGTGACACTGGCAGTGGACGGGATACTAATCAAGCCCGGGAACAGCGTCAAGTACCTGGGAGTGAGAATAGAAAGAAACCTCAGGTACAGAAAGCACGTGGAAGAGGTGGCGGCAAGGGCGGAGAGGACAACAGGGGCTCTCCTGAGGCTTATGCCAAGGTTGGGGGGCCCGACGGCAGCAAAGAGGAGAGTTCTCGCGTCCGTGGCGGAGTCGGTGATGCTGTATGCGGCGCCGGTCTGGGCGGACGACATGGAGTTCGCAAACAGAAGGCAGCGGCTCCTACGAGTTCAAAGAAGAGCGGCGATCGGAGTGACGTCGGCGTACAGGACCGTATCTACCATGGCGGTCCTGGTAATTGCGTCCCTGGTGCCACTACATCTAAAAGTAGAGGAAAGAAGGCAACGGTATGACAGAAGAGGACATGAGGGTGGTTCCCGCGTCGCAGATCGGACAGCAACAATAGAGGCATGGCAGAGGGAGTGGGACGAGGATGAATGTGGACGATGGACCCATCGCCTGATACCCAGCCTATCGGGGTGGGTGAATAGAAGGCATGGTGAAGTCAACTATGAGCTCACCCAAGCTCTAACCGGCCACGGATGTTTCGGGGCATACCTGCACCGATTCAAGAGAAGGGACAGCCCAGAATGCCGGTACTGCGGGGAGGAGGACACACCTGGGCATACTCTCTTTCGATGCGAAAGATGGGCAGCACATAGAAGCGCGTGTCCATATCAGGAAGACCTCAACGAGGAAAGAATGGTACGGCGCATGTTGCAGGGACCGGAGGAGTGGCGGCGGATCGCACACACCGTGGGAGATATCCTAAAGTGCAAGAACGAGGACGACAAGCGTGATGAAGCGAGAGGACCTCCCACGCCTTAGTTGTTAAGGAGTAGGGATGGTCCCGGGGACGGAGAGGGCAAAAGCGAGAAAGGCAGAATAGCGTCCGGAAACCGGCGCAGGAAAGCTTCCGGAACTGCCGAAGCGAGAAATGTTTAGGGTTCTGGAAATCCGGACCAGACTTCAGGACGACCGGAGTCAGGCGAGGGACCAGTGGTTATACCGTGGTCCCAGAAGAAAAGTCTAGGTGGCGGCGTCCCAGAAAGAACTGTCGTTCTGAGCACGAAAAGGTGGGGGTAGTAGAATAAGTAATATTAGGAGGTAGTAGAATAAGTAGCATAGTAGTATGTTATTAGTAAGTAGGTAGTCTTCTGTCGTATCTGTATTTGTGGTTAAAATAAATAGTAAAAGAGCCAGTAGGCCACAAAACGGAAAGGCGACGGGAGAAATGTTGGGAGATGTCGCTGCAGGAAGTATGCCCTTCAGGCGATGCCGTGCAGCGGGGTGGTGGTGGGTTCTTCCCTCCCCTCGCCTTTTAAAAAAAAAAAAAAAAAAAAAAAAAAAAAAAAAAAAAAAGGGTGTAAAAAGTGTAATACAATATCCGAACGCAGCCCATATTGACAGAAGTTATTGTCAAAACATTAGCGTTTGACACTGTCATTAGCACGGAGTAGGAAGAGAGCAAGGTCTATCAAGAGAGAGGTTATCCAGCTTGCTATGTTTCCTATAGTCCACTTTATATACCCCCCTCAGATCCCTATATGCTCTATATTCGTGACGTCACTAGAGTCCAGGCCACTTAGCAGTTCGCATCACGTCGCTTGCATCGCCCGTTAAGTTTGTTCAAAGATACGTTTAATTATTGCCAGCTCAGCTCGTTATAGGTTTTTTAGTGAATTAGAAACGTTGCTTTTGTTCGTGTTTAATCGTTATTCTGCGTTTATATTGTTATATTCAATAGTTGATAGTTTTACGTTATTGGTTGTTTTATTAGTGTAGTATTTTATGTAATTAAGTTAGTAAAGGTAAGATATTAATTTATATTGGAAATTACATTATTCTAAATCATGTATCAATTTTAGATGCCTATGGTTTGCTCCGTACCGGGTTGCGGTATGAGGTATAACATTTCAACATTGGATTAACAATATCATATTTTATTTTTCCACGTGATCAAAGTTTAAAGCAGAACTCATCCACAATTGGGACATTACTCATACGAAGACCAGCAAGAGCTCCCATACTCCCTTCCATCCTGGATACGTCATTTATCTTTTGACGGCCTAAGAAATCCGTCGGAAGAATTTAAACGCTTGTTTAATAAAATGAATTAGCAAGTTCGAAAGACTTACGGGGGATGGGATTAATAATTCGAAAAGAATTAGCAGTAAATTAAGAAGAGAACTTTTAAAAGAAGATCCAATTATTGATACCATAGTTTTGAAAGCTTTTGTCGAGCAAAGAATATATGTACGGATAAATTTTTTAAATTTTACTTTTCAACAGCAAAAAAATCTAAATATTTAACGAAGAGTAGCTGATATTAAAAATAAAATTACAACAAAGATGAGAAAATTTGTACAATAAAGCTTCTTACTGAATTTTTATTTTTTCTTTGTACGTATGTTCTAACCAAATATTGTAATCAGGACAAGCCTATGAGTGGTTTAATAAGCAAGTTGTACCAATACTGATTTAGTTATAGTTTTTCTATTTATTTATCTGTAGAGTCGGTAAACCAAACATTCGACTTCAATTCCTGATAATTTTAGTGTTTCAACCCCCAATTTGCATGGTTGCAAAAATATGTGGTTGCCGTTATACCACCTTCGACTCCGGCTCTTGACTTTGTTTGTAGGTTGACTCCACTCACTGAATGTCTGCTAAATTTTGATTCCAACTGCAGAGACCTGGTTTAGCACAACACATTTCTTTAATCGGACATACATTACATACTAATGTACTTATTCAGCATTATTAACAAATTATTGAAATAGCATGTTGTGATAATCACATTCATCATTTTTTTTCCATCCTAATCATTTAAAAATGATCACAATAAAGATGCATTTATTTTTTCAATATAATTATGCACCTACTTAACCTAAATCATACAACGAAATAAGCATTCAAATTGGTGGCAGCGCACGACTCTAGTGACGTCACGATCTCCCTTTACCCCTCAAACTGAGAAATCTCGTTTCTGGATAACCTTACTACTTTATAGACCTTGGGAAGAGAGGAGTTCGCAGATACCGCACATGGTACATACGATTTGAAATCTGACCCAAATGACTGCATGATAAGTACCGGCTGAGAATGGCAACTTTGTGGACATGCGCTGTGCGCACATATTACTATCTCTTTTCTCTCATTCATAAATTGACCCATGTGAGTAGCGACGATTGTCATTGTGTGGTGAGGTTATGTTTCTAATCTGATGTGGCCAGGCACATGACTTTATCATACTATATATAAAATTAATAGTTTAGCTGCATGAGATATTATTTGATCGAGATCAGCTATGTCTGCATTAAAATAAAACTACTAGAACTAGACAGATATGTCAATTAAAGCTGCGTTCGGATATTGTACTCCGTTGATACACCGTCGATCCGGGTACACCGTCCAAATGACACGTGTTATTGGGTGTAGAAAGTGTGAAGGGCGTTCCGATTGGTGGCAATGGTTGGTAATGGCGGTGGTAGCAGAAGAAATTATAGTGTTTCTCACATGTCGTGATGGTGACACATATTAGTTTGCATGTACATAAACTTGAGTCACTAGCAAATGCTATTAGAAATACTATAATTGCGTCTACTACCACTGCCATTAGCACAAATGAAAACGCACCTTAACTGTGAACAATATCCGAACGCAGCTTGTATTGACAGTAGTATTGTCAAAGCATTAGCGTTTGACACTATCTACACCGTCATTAAAATCACATCTGACATATAATCTGACATATCCTGGCTACTATTTTTAATGCAGTACGACCGATCTCGATGAAATAGAATTTGCTCATGCAGCGAAACTATTGATTGTACCGAAAAATGTCATAGTCATAAATTATTCAGAATTTCCTCTAGTTTAATTTATTATTATAATTTATATAATATAATTTATTATTAACTTCTAAATATGAAGTTTCGTCCCAATCCCTTTAGTAGTTTCTCCTGAATCGTCGCCACAAAAACGGGTACACACACACACACACACAGTTTAGGAGTTCAGGTTTTATTTCAAACAAAATTTTCATAGCACACTTTTTTTAAGCGCAACTGCCTATGCAAATAATATTTATGGACTTAAAATTATTTTTGAAGAAAATTTCAATATTTTTTAATTTTCATGAAATTTTGGATTTAGGGTTTTTGGGCAATTCTGAACAATTATTACTAGTAAAATTTTTCAATAAAAAATCCCTAAAATGATTACTTGATTTTTGCCATTTATTTTGCCATCACAAGGTGCTTTGCATTTAAAGAAGGCAATTGGTTTTTTGGCAGTAAATAGCAATATGTGTTTTATATTTGAAAGAAAAAATTACTAAAATTGGACTGAAGATAAAGATATGAAGGTGTTACACTCTTAAGTGGGACACACTGTATATGGATAGCAAGTTTATCTGAATTTCTTTTACATCTTTTACTTTTGCCTATATTTTCTTGAAATATAGGCAAAAGAACAGCTGTATTTGCTTTTAGTCTGGAATAATACAACGGTCTATTCAATAATACAACAATATTTATGAAATGTAATACTTTTTTATTCATTAAAATGACAAAAGAAATCATTTTTTATTCTTCCGTTTTAACTTTTTAGCCTTCATGTAAGCCTTTTAATGCGTCTTCTATTTTTCTTCTATAATCTCCTTGTATTTTCTTTTATTGTACTTATTAAATTCAGCATCTGCTAACAGTTCATCGACCAGAGTTCTCTTTCTTTCTTTATTAATAAGTCTGTTGTTATAATAGTCTAATGGAGAATCAATAACTTTTCCAATCTAAAAAGAAACAAGGTGATAATAATAATTTGTTGAATGATGCAATCTTCCTAGAAATACCTGGAAATATTTTGGCTGTAAGGGCATATCATTTCTCTTATAGAAATGTTTTGGATCCAAAGCAGAACACATTTGTATCAACTCTAGATCATTCTTAACCTCTTCGGTCACCTCAGTAGCCGGTAATCCGTACCATTTCTTTCATTTCGACTTTTCTTTTTCTCCCTTCAACAAAAATAAATCAAACTTAACAATTAATAAACTAACCTCCAAAATATAAATTACCTTTCGAAGAGCGAAAGCTTACGACCTGACAAATCGTATGGAGGCATTTGTTTCATGTTCTGCCGATCTGGTGTGATCACAGCTATCTTTAGTATCTCGTCCACTTTCGACCTATTCTCCCTGATGACGAGGTTTGTTTTCTTGTTAAGTTGCCGACAATGGAGGTCCGATAACCTTATTCAAAATGTCGCCAACTGCAAAACTTCCATTCCGTTTGTTCTTAGAGATCGTCGGGCCCCATTCAACGTTGTCCTGTTTCTCTACACTCGTGGAAGCCTTATACTCCTCTAAGGCCTGCTGTAACTCGTCGAGCTCTAAAAATAATAGGTTAGAAAAAGATTTCCCGACGAAAAACCAATTGTACCTGCGTCTGAGCTATCGGAATGATTGGCTTTTTCATCAGGAGCGGCGACTGTATCCGTTTCGAACGCGAAAAAATCCATTTCTGTTTTGACAAGTCTTATAACCTCACTTCGCTGACACTCGGCCTTACACGCTTGCAGTAGCTTCGCGTACCTGCCCATAGATGGCGCTGAGCGCGGCAGTTCTAATGATCGTTCATAGATGGCAATACGGGTATTTTTTTAATAAATTCAATAATTATTTATTTTCAAAATAATAAGCGATGGAACCGATGGAACGTGGATGGAACATGATTGAAACCGGCCTTTTCATCAAAAAAACATTAACCTTAAAAATAAAAAAGAAAACAACCCTAGTCCCTAACCTATAAATATACCTACATACCAGTGTTGCCAACCATACGGTATTTACCGTACATGTGCGGTATTTCTAGATGAAATACGGTGTACGGTCCGACTGCGACCGTATACCGTATTTTACCGTATGGTCCGACCGTACGCAGTTGTACGGTAATGTACATATATGACACATTAGTCAATCACTTATAATAATGAAAGTAACTAAAACCAAATTTACTTTCCCTTTTTAGTTCTTTTTAGATCTTTACAAACTATGTATTGTTAGTAGTGACATCTGTGGAGGAGAGTCCAAGCAAAGCAACGCTAAAACGTTTGTCGGGGATGTACGTGTTTGTGTCACTTGTCACTTGATAAACTAATACAAACGCGTACATCGCCATTCGCCTCATTTCTTCGTTCAGTTCGCTCATGGCCTCAGGCTTATGGACGTAATGTCTGACAGTGTATACAATACGGACACTGAAAATGCGGGCGCGGCTCAAGCCATAAAAGGAGCCAAAAAGAAAATTGTCCAAAACGGTGGACATCGAGCCCAAGTAAGTAATTTGCTATATAAACTACTCACATACTAAAGCAATGCTTTGCTTTTAGCGTTGATTGTCAACGAATATAGATAGTCAGCCATGGGTTAGTTGGGGCCTTAACATCCAGGGGGCATGGTTTTGGGCAAGATTCATTAACAAATTATAGCCTTTTCGACTTATATATTTATGATATATTTATGCTCGACCTCAGCCAGTTCGCACCAAGTGCGTGCATACAAGTGTATAAGGCGAAAACGCTATAATTTGTGAATGAATCTTGCAGAAAACCCTGCCCTCTGGATGTTAAGGCCCCAACTAACCCATGGCTGACTATCTATATTCATTGAATATCAACGCTTTTAGAAATGAACGGTAAATTGGTGTCAAATACGGTAATTTGTCGCACTATCTGCGGTAATTCAATTCCCAGAGGTTGGCAACACTGCTACATACTCTGTTCTGTTCTACGATTAGTTCTCTTCATCAATTTGTGCACTATATTTTCGAATGATGGCGTTTGATATGTTACCAGTTGAAGTCCTGGAGAATATTTGTACATATTTAGATACGGTGGACATATTAAAATTACGTTCAATCGAAAGGAGAATGCTGGAACTCTCGTACCGTAATATATTTAGGTTAGAAATTGTTTTTTTATTTAAGATGTATTGGATATTACGATTATACACTATAGGAATACTGTTGCAGGAAAGTTCGTTTGCGTAGTGATTGGTTTATAAAGCGCAATCTTTTCACATCATTTTTTCGCACTAGATTCAGCGAATATGTAACAGTTTTCGATATTACATCGGTTTATTGGATACCGGCCGGTGACATTAGGCAGTGTATTGCAGCTATGGTTAATTTGGAGTCTTTATACGCTGTCGATACCAAAATGGAACTATCGCCACCGGATCTATTAGCATATAATTCACTGCCTCGGGTAAAATTGAAAAGAAAAGGTTTTATTTTGTTTTAGTTTGAAGTGAAATAGATATATTTCAGTTGAAGAAGTTAGCTGTTGGCATTTATTCAGCAAGATTTCCTTTGGATAAGTTTCTGTTGGATGTGAATAATTACCCATCACTGACCCACTTATATTTATATTTGAACGTATTCAAAGGTGGAATGAAAATGATGATGCATGGGTTCCTTTCAAAGGCAACAATTGAAGAATTGTGGGTACGTTATACTGTATAACTTATACATATGTTTGAGTAAAACCTTAACTATTATAAATGTACTACTGTCAAATTTAAACTAATCTAGTAGATTAAGTTATTGTTTTTTAGTTGGTCGAGAATTGTGGGAATAGTCCTTACGCCGTCATGTTCAGAGATCTGCCACCAGACAACATACAGCGGTTTTTCATTTCATCCAAGCGCATAACTAGTGTGCTTTTTGGTAATAAAACAACAATCTTCTCCACAAATTGCTGTGAAAATCAGTTTTATTACGGTGAGTTTTTGATAATTTCCTAATTTGTAGTTGTCCTTTTGTCATCATTTTTTTTTAATTACGGCTACCATCTAGTCAACCATCTAGTGACATTTTTATCAGCCTCCATTGCAAAATTCGACTTTATTCACCTGATTCTCCATTTATAATTTACATTATCTAAAAACATATCTTGTCTGCCTAGATAAATCCTACGCAGACAAGTCTGGTCTTCACTTGCTGAATGGATTAGATGTTGGTTGGAAGTCATTGCTCACGCTCCGTGGGCACAGCTCGCCATTTAATTTGACTCAAGCAAAGGTACGTACTTAACTTATTAACTCATTAGAAAAAAACATTAGAACATACATTTTTAACTTACACTGCTGAAAAAAATTAGGGGTACACTTTTTTCAAACCTGTAACTATTTAAATAATAGTTCTAGGCAAATAAAATTTGGTATACTTCAAGGGTATATTTAACAAAAGAAAATTACAAAAACAATGTTTCTACTCTTAGTTACTTCTAAGTTACAGTTAAAAATGTAAATTAATAACGCAAAACAAAATGGATATGGCTGTCATAGTATCAATGACAGTCAGGTTTTCTGTGGATTGGTGAGGTTTAATACAGTGTATGCCCTCCACGAGCACGAATGGCTTCCTCACACCTGCGTGGCATGCTCCGCACTAGTCTGCGAAGAGATTCTTGGGGTATGCTTTCCCATTCCTCAGTCAGAGCGTGTGTCAGTTCCTGTATGGTTGGTGGTGGATTAGGGCGCTTGCGAACACTTCGGTCAAGCTGATCCCACACTTGTTCAATAGGATTCAGGTCAGGACTTGTTGTGGCATAGTATAAAACATTTTTTTGTTACGTTGTTATGTACTTTTTCAGTAATTTGTCATATATTGTAATTGAAGTTGTATCTGGTTGTATTTATTCAAATACATTGACCTCACTTCCTGGACATCTTGCTTCCTTACATTGATTGTCCAAACATTTTGGCGCCCGAGCAGGGACATAGCGAAGCATAACATTAGCAGTGCTATAATTCGCCCTATTTATTATACCAGCCTGTAATTACCTGTCAGAGCTGACATTGAAATTGAAAGGATTTTGGACATTTTCCTTGCCAGCCTTCGCCAAAAGTGTTCTTGCCCAACTTTGGTAGCTGCAGGAGTACCCGAGTATCGGCATACCATCTGCATTTACTACCTGGGTGGCAGTTCCAGTGCAAGTGCGACGACCGGCTCTATTCATTTTTCCATCCTTCATTGTCTATTTTCTTGAGGTAAGGCATTCTATTTCATTTTAATTAAAGTTCGTAATTTTGATTTGCTCTGTGATTTTCAATTGACTACAGCTAAACTCTTTTTAGTGATTAGTTATGTCTAAACAGAAGCAAAATACAGATATAATGAAAGGTCTTTTAATTAAACGTAATTTCCTCAAATCAAGATTAGATGCTTTTTGTAATTACATTACTAATTTGGGTAGTAACTTCGATGCATTGGAGTTAAAATTACGCGTGAGCAATTTCGAGAAAGTTCTTGAAGAAAATGTCAATGTTCATATTGAATTGGATAGCACTGACACTAGTTCAGATGAACGGCTAGAAGAGTTACAAAGATTTGAGGACACTTACTATGCTGTTCTTTCTAAAGCTAAATCAATTCTTAGTAATATTCAAGAATCTTCATCTGCTCCTTCAGCTTCATCCTTGCCATCAGTTAGTACTACTTCAATGAATGTTAAACTGCCTGAATTGCAATTAACCAAGTTCAACGGTGATTATAATTATTGGTTAGAATTTCGAGACAGCTTTTCAGCCATTATTGATAAAAATGTTGATCTTCCTAACATCCAAAAGTTTCACTACTTAAAGTCTTCAGTGACAGACGAAGCTTTAAGAATCATAGAAAACATAACACTGTCAGATGATAATTATACGTTAGCGTGGGATCTCATTATGAAAAGGTTCAATAATGAAAGTCTACTGATTGATAATCATGTCAGATCTCTTTTAGACTTGCCATATTGTAAAATAGAGTCCTCAGAATTGCTAAGAAAACTAGTGGACACCGTGAATAAACATATTCGTTCATTGGAAATTCTTAAAGTTCCCGTTGAACACTGGGACTTAATGGTAATTTGTATTCTTTCTCAAAGACTTGATAATCATACGTTTAAGGAATGGGAACGTCATAAGTCAAATTGTAATAATGTCACGTTAAACTCAATGTTAGCCTTCTTGGAGAAAAAGGCCGACCTACTTTTGAAGGTTAATAAATGTCAGAAGTTAGTTGACAGTAAAGTGAAGACTTCACATAAAACGTCAGCAAACCACTCCAAAATACAAACTTTAACTTGTCCAGTTTGTAATGGCACTCATTCGATCTTGACTTGTCCGCAATTTATAAAGCTGACACCTAATCAACGATTTCAATTGGTTAAAGGTAAGAGACTTTGTGTAAAGTGTATTAGTTCATCTCATTCATGTCGGACTTGTCATGCAGAAACATGCAATAAGTGTAACAAGCGTCATCATACTCTATTACATTTTGAGCCCACATTGTCTAATTGCGTAATTGAAAGCAAATATGAACATCATAACGAGCCACCAGATGCTAAAGTCAGTATGACGGTAAATAGTTATGATAATTCGCACATTCTATTATCCACAGTATTAGTTCACGTCATGAATTCAATTGGTGATATTGTACCATGTAGAGCCTTATTAGATTCAGGCTCGCAATCGTGTTTCATAACTGAAGATATGGTGCACAAACTCTCATTACCAAAACTTTCAACTAAAGTTTCGGTTATCGGACTCAATCAGTCAGTAAACGACATCAAGCATAAATGCGAAATCATTATTAAATCGCGTCTTAGCTCGTTTATAACTACTGCAACATGTTTAATCACAAATAAAATTACTGGCCATATTCCAGATAAATCTATTAATCATGCCTTGATAATTATTCCGGACTATATTCAACTGGCGGATCCTACGTATTTTCAACCTCAACAAGTCGATATGCTAATTGGAGCATCTTTATTTTGGCATCTTTTGCGTGTGGGTCAAATATCTTTGGGTACTAATAAACCTATTCTACAAAATACGGTGCTAGGTTGGATAATTTCTGGTCCCATTCCAGTAGTAGACACAGTTTCTAGTAATAGTACAGCATGCAATGTCGTTCAAACGTCAGAAAATTCTAGTTTGCAACAACAAATTGCGAAATTCTGGGAATTGGAAACTATACCTGCAGTTTGCGCATTATCGCAGGAAGAAATCATGTGCGAATCACATTTCAACGCGAATATTAAGCGAGACAAAACAGGTAGATTTTCTGTCAAAATACCATTTAAAGAAAGCCCTCAAGTACTAGGTAATTCGCGAGAACATGCATTAAAAATGTTATATGCTTTAGAACGACGTTTCAAGTCAAATCGCAAGTTACAAGAACGTTACATTCAATTTATCCAAGAATATACCAAATTAACTCACATGACATTGATTAATTCTATACCTCCAAGCTCTCATTACTACTTGCCTCACCATGGGGTACTTAAAGAGTCTAGCCTCACAACTAAACTACGCGTAGTATTTAACGCATCAGCAGTAACGACATCTGGCAAATCCCTTAACTCTATAGAAATGGTAGGTCCGACGATTCAATCCGACGTATTCTCAATTTTGATTCGATTTCGTCAGAATTTATTCGTCGTTAATGCTGATGTTGAGAAGATGTACAGACAGGTATTAGTTGATGACTCCGATTGCAATTTTCAGTTAATATTGTGGAGGGAGAACCCGCTTGATGACATCCAGACATACATGCTTCGTACAGTGACCTACGGTACAGCTAGCGCCCCGTATTTAGCAATTAGGTGTTTGCATCAGTTAGGATTAGATTCAAAAGACACTTTTCCTAATGCGTCTGTAGCAATAATAGAAGACTTCTATGTAGATGATCTGTTAACGGGTAGTGATTCTGAAGAGGAATTAATTCAAACGTCAAAGCAAATTTGCCAAATTTTGGATTCTGCAAAAATGCCATTGCGAAAATGGGTCTCTAATAACTCTTATATAACTCGAGAAATTTGTAACTCGATAGGCAACAACATTGACCACTTAACAATTTCCGAACATTCTGATGTATCCAAGCCACTCGGTTTAATATGGTTCCATTCTGACGATTTGTTAGGTATTAGAATTAACTTGCCATCTTTAACTGATAAAGAAACGAAACGAAATGTGCTTTCTTCTATTTCATCAATGTTTGACCCAATTGGATTAATTACACCTGTAACTTTTAAAGCAAAAGCATTTATGCAGCAATTGTGGCAATACAATTTAACGTGGGATGAAATACTTCCGGATGAACTATACGAACAGTGGATAAAGTTCCGTGAAGAACTAACACTTCTTAATTCGCTTAGAATCCCGAGATGTACGCGTTTGCCGAATACAGTCATCACTGAAATACATGGCTTTTGCGATGCTAGTTTATTAGGTTACGGTGGAGTATGCTATATTAGGTCTACAGATCAGTTAGAAAATGTGTCTGTTCAACTGTTAACAGGCAAGTCAAGAGTAGCACCCATCAAAGCGCTAACCATACCGAAACTTGAACTTTGTGGAGCTTTGGTATTATCAGAACTCGCAAACAAAGTAACAACTGTAAGTCGAATCTCTTTCAGCAGGTGCATCTTGTGGAGTGATTCAACTGTTGTTTTAAGTTGGCTCAAAACACCAGTAAACCAATTAAAACCTTTTGTGCGTAATAGAGTGTCACAAATTTTAGATTTTACAAGCTGGTATTCTTGGAGACACGTCTCATCATGTAGTAACCCAGCTGATTTAGTGTCTCGTGGCATGCGTCCAGAAGAAATTCTATCTAATCAACTTTGGTGGCATGGCCCAGACTGGCTATCCAAACCATCCGAATATTGGCCAAAATGTCAAAATATCATATCAGATCCGTTACCTGAACTTAGAAAACCGAAACATGTCGTTTTAATAGCTTCAGACATACCGAATGAAATAAGTAACTTATGTTCAAAGTTTTCAAATTTCAACACGGTTATTTCCATCACTGGTTGGATTCTAAGAGTTCTAACGAATTGGCGAAAAAATGGAAAAATAACTAAAACGTTCCTTACAGCCGAAGAACGTACAAAGTCCATTAAAACTTTGGCAAAAGTCGTTCAAATTGAATCTTTTCATAATGAATATCAGAGTTTACTGAAAAAGAATGAATGTCCGAAAAATAGTCACCTATATGCATTAACTCCATTTCTTGACTCGGACGGTCTTTTAAAAATTAAAGGCAGACTTAGCAAAGGTTCTTTTCAATATGAAAAGAAACACCCAATTATCTTACCTAAGTCTCACCCTTTTACTCTACTGATGTTCCGACATGAACATCTAAAAAATTTACATTGTGGACCTAATTTACTGGTTGCCATAATTAGAGAGAGGTTTTGGCCACTTTCTGCTCGCGTCACTGCGAGATCAACAACCAAAAATTGTGTTACTTGTTGCAGGCAGAATGCTAACACTTACAATCCAATAATGGGAGATCAACCGAAATTGAGAGTAACTCCTGCACCACCATTTACTAATTGTACAGTTGATTACTGCGGGCCAATTAAGCTCAAGGATAGACAAGGTCGTGGATGCAAAATTAATAAAGCATATATATGCGTATTTGTGTGTTTTTCGACAAAGGCTGTTCATTTAGAATTAGTGTCTGACCTAAGCAGCCAGGCTTTCTTAGCAGCCTTTCGCAGATTTTGCTCCAGACGAGGTATACCCAACAATATTTACAGCGATAATGGCACCAATTTTATAGGTGCAAATAACGAATTGCAATCGCTATTTGAATTTATTAACACAAACAGCACAGACATAAGTAAATCTTTATCTGTTGTGGGAATAAATTGGCACTTTTCTCCTGCATCATCTCCACATTTCAATGGATTGGCAGAAGCAGGAGTAAAGTCAATTAAACATCACCTAAAGAGAGTTTTAGCTGAAGCCATTCTCACATATGAAGAGCACTTAACTGTTCTCACAGAAATAGAATGTCTTCTTAACTCTCGTCCCCTCTATCCGCTTTCATCTTCTCCTCTTGATCTTGACGTACTCACACCTTCTCATTTTATTGCCGGTCGTCGCCTCACCGCCTTACCTGATGAAGAGGTGACCGAAGTGCCAACAAATCGACTCTCCAGATGGCAATATTTATCAAAACTTCAACAACACTTCTGGCGAAGATGGTCAATTGAATATCTCGCAGAACTTCAGGGAAGGGCCAAGTGGAATACGCCACAAGCGAACATTAAACAGAACGCAATTGTTCTAATAAGGGAGAACAAGGTTCCACCATCCAAATGGAAAATTGGACGCATTGAACATTTGCACCCAGGATTGGATGGCGTTGTGCGTGTGGTCACTGTCCGCACTGCACTTGGTTTGATCAAGCGAGCAGTACGTTACCTATGTCCCCTGCCAGTACCACTAGATGGAGATGTTGATGGTTGAACGTGCCGTTCAACGCGCCGGGCTATGTTGTGGCATAGTATAAAACATTTTTTGTTACGTTGTTATGTACTTTTTCAGTAATTTGTCATATATTGTAATTGAAGTTGTATCTGGTTGTATTTATTCAAATACATTGACCTCACTTCCTGGACATCTTGCTTCCTTACATTGATTGTCCAAACAGGACTTAACGCCGGCTATTCCATGACCTGAAGTCCACTTTGTTGTAAAAAGTTTCTGGTGATACCGGCGGTATGTGGCTTTGCATTGTCCTGCATTAGTATGAAATTTTGACCGACGCCATATGCAGCAGGCACCACATGGTCCTCCGAGATGTTTTCGATTTAATTCATGGCATTTAGTCTACCAGGAACCACAACAAGATCAGTTCTGTTGTCCATACTCATTCCAGCCGAAACCATCACAGATCCACCACCAAATCTACCCACTTCCGGCATAGTAGCGACTGCTTAGTGTTCACCGAAGGTCTATATACACTAGGATGGACCTTAGTTACTCTTAACGAAAAAGTCCACGTCACCCCTGTAAATTGTTCTACATACTAAAAAACTAATCCCCTCCAAGTTTGAAGTCGATCGGATAATGGGAAGGCGTGCCTCAAGGGCATTGTTTATGCAAAAAAATGGGACATTATTAAAATTAAAATATACACACATTTCAATCCGTTACTCATTAGATATTATTCTAATGCTGTATTCCAATTATTATATGAAAAAAGAACATTATTTTTATTATATTTATCAACAAACAAAAAATTGTTTAAACAAAATTTATAAAATTTTTGTTTTTGTGTTAAAAATACCAAAAATAACAATCTAATAACTTCTGCAAAATTAGAAAAATATGTGCGTAACAACATACCAGGTGACCCACGCCATAGGTACTCCCGTTTATTTTTTTTTGTTTATAAAGCTGGAAGAATGCAATTTGGGAAAGTGTTAATAGGCAAAAAATACCATTATTTGAGATACTATTGAGGTTAATATGACATCCGGTTTTTTCCGGAAATGACGTCATCATTGAAATTTTAAATGGCACCCTATATTCTTTGTGTGATATTTTCAATCAGGATGACATTCCGAACACAAAAATGTATCGATCGTCAATTTTTATCACCAAGGCAACGCAAAAATAACTTGTTTGTGTATTAATCAAGGTGGTTACGAATTGGTGAAAATAGTCGAAAATTGTCAAATAAACACTAACTAAACCGATTTTGGCCGACATAGCATTACTGGCCCTCTAGCGTGATTAAATTTTTTTTGGCCAGTGAGTCATTTTTTTCACGGGTTCCCAATGGCCACACCTTGATTATTTGATAGGAAGCGTCTTTCCGATTACAATGATGCCAAATACTTGGTTTTTTGTTGAAATTAGTAGCGTACAAAGCAAGGAAATCGAAAAAAATATTGACCTAATGATTAAAGTCAGCGTACAAGTCAATGTCACTCAATGGAGTACTCGAAGGAAGTATCCTTAAACGTCAGTTTCACGCTACGATTATCGGCAAAATATCAATCATTTGGTATCATTGTGTCGTAAAAATTTTTTCCTCGAATAATCAGGGTACTTCCTTCGAGTAGTCCATTGAGTGACTTTGACTTGTACGCTGACTTTGATTATTAGGTCAATATCTTTTACGTTTTCCTTGCTCTAACAACATTTGTACGCTACAAATTTCAACAAAATATCAAGTATTTGGTATCATTGTAATCGCAAAGATGTTATCTATCGAATAATCAGGGTGTGGCCATTGGGTACCCGTGAAAAAAATGACTCACTGGCCAAAAACCAATTAAATTACGCTAGAGGGCGCCAGTAATGCAATGTCGGCCAAAATCGATTTAGTGAGTGTTTAGTTGACAATTTTTGACTATTTTCACCAATTCATAGCTACCTAGATTAATACACAAAAAAGTTATTTTTGCGTTGCCTTGGTGATAAAAAATTGACGATCGATATGTTTTTGTGTTGAGAATGTCATCCTCATTGAAAATATCACACAAAGAATATAGGGTGTCATTTAAAAATTCAATGATGACGTCATTTCCGGAAAAGCCGGAAGTCATATTCACCTCAAGAGTATCCCAAAGAATTGCATTTTTTGTCTATTAACACTTTCCCAAATTTCATTCGTCCAGCTTAATAAACAAAAAAAATAAACGGGAGTACCTATGGCGTGTGTCACCCAGTATATTACAACAACGTAATTTATAATATTTGTGTTTTTGATAAACAATTTAAGGTCATTGATAAAAGGAAAAAAATAAAAGTAATCATTGTTTTGTTTATAAACTATTTAATAATTATTTCTGTTATTTACAAACGCATACCGGGTGACCCACGGCATAGATACTCCCGTTTATTTTTTTTGTTTATAAAGCTGGACGAATGAAATTTGGGAAAGTGTTAATAGACAAAAAATGCCATTGTTTGGGATACTCTTGAGTTTAATATGACTTCCGGTTTTTGCGGAAATGACGTCATCATTGAAATTTTAAATGGCAAGCTATATTCTTTGTGTGATATTATCAATCAGGATGACATTCTGAACACAAAAACATATCGATCGTCAATTTTTATCACCAAGGCAACGCAAAAATAACTATTATTTTTTTGCTGATAATCGTAGCGTGAAAATGATGTTTAAGGGTACTTCCTTCGAGTAGTCCATTGAGTGACTTTGATCATTAGGTCAATATTCTTTTCGATTTCCTTGGTTCTAACAATATTTGTACGCTCAGAATTACTATTACTATTACTATTACTATCACTATCAGCAGTAGGCGGACGAATCCGATGAGACTACTGAGTTTATTTGAACAGCTATCACAGTTTTATAGTAACGTCACAGTGCTTCTTTGTTTTGTGTTAACACTTTCATTAGATTGTGAGTTTACACAATCTTTTTTTCAACAAAATATCAAGTATTTGGTATCATTGTAATCGGAAAGATGTTTTCTATCGAATAATCCGGGTGTGGCCATTGGGTACCCGTGAAAAAAATGACTCACTGGCCAAAAACCAATTAATTCACGCTAGAGGGCGCCAGTAATGCAATGTCGGCCAAAATCGTATTAGTTAGTGTTTATTTAACAATTTTCGACTACTTATTTTCACCAATTCATAGCCACCTAGATTAATACATCAGAAAGTTATTTTTGCGTTGACTTGGTGATAAAAATTGTATGTCTTTGGTACATATGGATACTTTTTTGCAATTATCTTCCGATACATTTTGCACCATTAATCTTTTTTTTCATGAGAAATTTCAGAATCGAAAAAACGATAGCGCGGCGTTCTCTGGTGCCAGGTACCACAAATGGTTTTTTAATTTTTTTAGAGCTACTTCGCTTATGTCTTTATCGATTCTTTCGTATTCAAGAATATTTTTTAAAAACATTAAGTCTATCCGTGGCGCTATTGCAGCCACTTTGGTGCGAATCCATGCATATTAATAATAAAAATGCATGTACTCCTAATACTAAAAGTTTCTTCATCAGTTAAGATAAACTGCTCTCAAAAAAGAAATATTTTTAGACAATATAGAGCTTTAGCCATCCACCTCGCATGACGAAATGCGCCAGGCATTTTGAAAGAAATACCACCCAAGGGAGCCCCACCAAGAAAAATTATTATTAATTCTATGAATTTTTTGTAATCATCCCGTGGATGGTGTATTTCTAAACTGTTCATAGACGCCTGAATTTTTTCCTCTTCCATTTTGAATATTTTGAAAGACTTAAGAAAGACGGACAGGCCTAAACTAGAAATTAATACAAAGTAGTGTAAGAGCGTCAGCGCTTAGACAGTGCGACCACGCGGCGTTGTAAAAGGCTACAGGCTTGAATAAGTTATTTAATTAAAATAATTACAAGCAAATATGGTTACTGGACAACCAAAGTAAGGTACCCTTATATAATAACATCAACTTTCTTATTTAAATGGATAAACTAACTTCATACGTCAAATTTGAGAAAAATTACTGACATTTTCAAACTTCAAATCGATTGAGGCACCCCTTCCCGTGGTCCAATTAAGTTTTTCTTTTGCAGGACTTACTTTTATTCCTTTCTATTCCATGTGCTCGTCCTAGCTCGTTTAGGAGGTCTCGTGGTGTGGCAAACATTGTTTTTGTAATTTCCTTTAGTTAAGTATATTGAAGTATACCAAATTTGATTTCCCTAGAACCAGTGGCGTAGCAAGGGGAGTGCGGTAGGTGCGGTCCGCACCGGGCCCACGAAAATGGGGGAAAAGACCGAACAATTTTTAAGTCCAGTCAGAACAAAGCCAAATTTGACTTATGGTTGCTGGAGCTGCTGTTGCTGGGGCCCCTACTACATAGGAAAACCAGCAACTTAACTCTAACCCGATTGATGTAACCCGATTTCAACGTCAAAAGCCCGCAAAGTGAGTTTCACCACTTAAATACCTATTAAATGTATTGTAATATTATTTATCTACGACTTACATATCGTCGGTTAAGAGTGTTAACCTGCTAACTCCACTTTTTCGTGATTTTGACTTTTCAATGTCCTTTACATCTACAAATTCAACTGTACCAGCCAGCAAAACAGCGCACTCCATATTGTTCATCAAAATGTTTAATTCTACGATGCGTAAACCTGCTATGTCCAGTGTACGCATTAAAAGCGTAAATACTGCTAACTCCGTCACGTAATAATAATAATAATAATAATAATAATAATAATGTGCGACAAGGACTAGTCCGCTTGTCGTCTTTCAAAGTACGCGGAGTTTCTCGGTTATTTTGAATAAAATTGATCACTATCAACAACTGTTGTTGGTGTTGGTAGGAAAGGTAAAGGTATTTATGTCCTACATGATCATAAAGTGACATTTTACATCTTAGTTACCGGGACCAAAACAGCAACTTTTTGCGCCCTAGGGCGATAAAGATTCTTTATGCGCCCTATGACATAAAGGATTGCCATGGTTATATGTCAAATATATCAAATATTTGTCATTCAAATTGTAAATTTTAAATCGTCAATGTCAAATATTGGCGATTAAGGTTATAAGTTTGACAATTAATTGTCTGTGTTGTCACTCATCAATGTCAATTATTGGCGATTAAGGTTATAAGTTTGACAATTAATTGTCTGTATTGTCAGTCAACTCCGAATTGTTTGTATTGTTATTCAACTCCGTAGATACGCCGTCACTTGATAACGTCAAAATATTTATTAATATTATTCAAACGGAGGAACAAAACCATTGAAGGACATAAAATTTTGTATGTACCTCGGGCATGACTTGATGTTTATACCCTCGGGCGACTTAAAAAAGACTTTTTAAACTGTCACCCTCGAGGCATCAACATCCGTCTAATGCCCTTGGTACATAAATAACTATTTTGTTTTATTGTATTATCACCACCTTAACATTAACCCATTGCCGCCTGGCGTCGCCGTATGGTGACACATAATCCACTGTTTTTAACTTGACAGTCGCGAATGTATTATGAATGACAGCGCAGAGTGACAAACTGTCCTTAAAAGCATTTTTACAGTATTTCTTAAACACCCTTAATCTAAAATTGGAAATATCAAGAAAATGAAAAAAATAATTCAAATGTGTCAGAAATCGAACTATTAATGTTCCGGCGGACTTTGCGCATATTTGCAAAATAGCCAGAGAAAAACCTCGTCCATACAATATCAAGTATTTGGATCATACTTTCTTTAAATTTTTCCAAAATGTAAAGTTCCAGGTAGTATAAGGCCCGGAAACAAGAAAGGTGATGCTAAGGTAACTTAAAAATTTGCAATTTTAGTGTATTGTAATCGTGATGGTTTTTCTTATTTTAGGTAACTAACATTAGAGCTTTAAAATATTCCCCAAGTGGTGAAACTTTATAAACTAAGATTTTTGGATCACTGGCAACTTTTACCATAACGCATTGGAAGTATAACCAAAACATGTTCTTGGACAGAACTCGCCAATTTACACCCACACCGATTGAAAATAAGCACTCGAAAATATCCCGACTTACAGGACTTAAAAAATTCTTTGTCAGTGGATTACCACAAATATTACTAACATGCCTCACGAAGGATGATACTTTAAAGTTATATATTTTTTTTAATGAGAATCATTATAATTTATTATTATTATTATAATTTATATTAACATTATTGTTTTTTGTCTTAATTTCCACATTACTTTAAAACAGTGAGAAAACCTGCTAACTCCTACTACTTCTAAAAATGAAAAGCTGCTATCTCCTTTCATTAGTCATAAAAGATATATTTTCATTCGGTTCAAGTTGTGCATGCTTAAAAAAGTTGTAGTAAGGTTTTAAGAAAATGACAAGGTCGTAACCTTTGCATTAAAATTTATTTGAAAAATGCTAGACAGTTTATATTCCCTCCTGTAAAGTTTGGTTTTATGGAGTTAGCAGCTTAACACTCTTAGCCGACGATATAATAAGTTCATTGCATACGAATCTATGACTATATAATCCCATCATTATTACACGCCAATGATTATAATGACACTACCGTTGTATAATAATGACAGTTCTTTCAAATAATGACTTCATTATTTGAACGAATTGTCATCATTATATGACGCTAGTGTCAAAGTCTGTCAAAACCTATTTAGGTAACAGTTATGTGACAGTTCGCCTCGCCATCATTGACCTTTAAATCAATACCTTTAAAATATTTGATATAAAATGGAATTTATGAGTCGTAGATAAACCGTCGTATTCGACTCGCACACAACGGATATAAATCGCTCGCATGTTTACAGGTTTACATGTTTTCATGCTCGCGATTTATATCCTTGGTTATGTGCTCGTCAAATAATATGGTATTGTTTTAAGTGTCACGAAAAGCAATAAATAAATTCGAAAACCGAAATTTACAAAAAATACTACTATATATTATACCATTATATATTATTACCATTACGAAAAAAAGGACACCGTTTCCGAAAAAGAAAATTGGGGCCCACAAATTTGGTTCCGCACCGGGCCCGGAGAACCCTAACTACGCCACTGCCTAGAACTATTATTTAAAAAGTTACAGGTTTCGAAAAACCTGTTCCCCTAATTTTTTTGAGCTGTGTATGTTAATAGTAGTAATAGTATTTAGGTAACAGTTATGTGACAGTTCGCCTCGCCATCATTGACCTTTAAATCAATACCTTTAAAATATTTGATATAAAATGGAATTTATGAGTCGTAGATAAACCGTCGTATTCGACTCGCACACAACGGATATAAATCGCTCGCATGTTTACAGGTTTACATGTTTTCATGCTCGCGATTTATATCCTTGGTTATGTGCTCGTCAAATAATATGGTATTGTTTTAAGTGTCACGAAAAGCAATAAATAAATTCGAAAACCGAAATTTACAAAAAATACTACTATATATTATACCATTATATATTATTACCATTACGAAAAAAAGGACACCGTTTCCGAAAAAGAAAATTGGGGCCCACAAATTTGGTTCCGCACCGGGCCCGGAGAACCCTAACTACGCCACTGCCTAGAACTATTATTTAAAAAGTTACAGGTTTCGAAAAACCTGTTCCCCTAATTTTTTTGAGCTGTGTATATTAATAGTAGTAATAGTAGCAAGTTTAAAATCTTGTACAACACAATACCACACAACACAAAGCATTTTAAAATTTGACAACCAATAGTAGTAATATTGTAGCAACTGATTGATGGCGTACAGTTTTCTGCAATGAAGTTCACTGAGATAAACCTGATGCACCCTGATATAAAATGCGGGGATCAGCACGAGAAGTGGGTAGCAACTGTATTAGTTGAGGAGAATATGCAGAACTTGAAGAAATTAGCAGTTAATTACTGCTGTTGCCTTGGAAATCCCGCAAAAGCTAGGAACAACATATCCATCTTTGATCCATATCCGGAACCGAAACGTTCTAAAGTCGAACAGCCAGATGAGACATCTTTGCTAGAGAGTATCGTAGAAAATTCTCCGCTGATAGAGGAATTGGAATTATGGAGTTGCCAGAGGTATTTATATATACTTATTCCTTTCCATTTATCATATTTTTTTCTGTTTGTTTTTGTTTTAGAGCGGCTAATAATGCTAAAATGTTGGATGTGGTGTTGGAACCGATAGCCAAGTTGAAACATTTGAAGCGTCTCGTCTTGGACAATGTTCCACGCACTGTTAACGGAAGCTTTCTTAAAACTGTAAGTTGCTTTGCCGGATGTTTTTTGTTGTAATATGTGACCGGCTCTGAAGAAAGGGGTCTTACTGCTAAATTATCGATTTTGGGGTTTTGGCAGATTCAGAATGCTGAAATCTTATACTTTAACATATCATTTATCCGTGATTAATCGGATGAAATTTGACGAATTTACTAGCGCGTTAAACGGAACTACTTTTTTTGCGGCAGGAATCAGTGCGCTTGCATTTTACTCGCAAAAACAGTAAGCTTTCCCGGCGATTACCAAGCTGTTTGATATTAGAAATTCAAAAGCAATACACCAAAATAAAGATAAACACTTATTTTTGTTTTCTGATAGAAATTTTAATATTTTTTCATTAGTTGTTCAAAAAAATAAATTGACAATATTTATCGCCGAAAACAAGTAAAACAAAAAATACGAACTAATAGAAGTAATATACACCTCCCTTGATATGTGTACGAAACTGCACGAAAAAAATCAATATTTGATATATTTTTCCCTCACAAATTTGTCTTATATTATTGTAATACTGAAATCCGATAAATTATGCTATTATTTATTACTTCTTATGCATTTGAAATGAAGGACCATAACATTACTGTGAAAATAATGATGTACTGTAAAAAAGTATTGCTTATTGTAATAGTACAGAATGAAAGTATTTTTATGAATAAATCTTGCATTTGTATTTTGTTTCCTTGATAGCGTCTTTTCGCGGGAAGCTCTTTCTGTGGCTTTTTTATGAAATCGTCTGCCTTCTTAGGGTTTGTTACTAACGGTCAAAATGGCACTAATCCAAACTGATCAAAATGAGCTCTAATGCTCATATAGCGTTTCAGTGTTGTCAGGTGATGTAAAAAAAAATATTTTCTGACATATTTGAATACATTGAAATATGTAAGATGTTTCTTGTAGTCGTCTTTGACAACAAATAAGATTTTCTAGTTACTCACTTTGACCGGAAGTAGATTGTTTTGGCGGTTCATCGTGTAACGACTGTACATTACTATATTATCCTCATCGCTACTGGGTGATTCAACTATCCAAGGATCGTTGTTTTTTTCGGACGAGTAAAAAATTGGATCTACATCAAAGTCATCCATAATTACTTAACGTATTTTTGTAGAATTGTCTTACACCACGTGAGTCTTTACACAATAGTAGATTTTCAACAAACTAGTTTTGGAAACAACAGCTTCCTGTGTTTGTTACCACAATTGTCGAAATTTCCACGGAGCGGCGCGGCATGGCTTAATACTGAACCTACTTTCGCAAAAACATGAATAAATTATCGATTTTGAGGTATGCTGAAATCATATAATTTGTCCAAAATAAACAGCCGGTGCACACGTGTGCATCCAGCGCTTGGCTTGACTAACAACCGCCCGCTGTACATAGGAATAGTGAATCAAGATAGTCTCACACTAAAATGTTTTAATGAACAATATGAGATTAATTGTGTAATTATTCTATATATCATTTTTGTATAACATGTATAGTAGGGGGTTCAAAAATGCATTGCAAAAATTTTTGTGATGATAGAAAGCAACAAAAGCAGCCCCCAAATCGTTTCTAAATCCAAAAAAAATGGACACGTAATTATTTATTCTTCGAAATTTTGATTTTTAATGGTGCCTATCGATGCATCAAATTTACATAAGAAAATGCATGGGAAAAAGAAATTTTTTGGTATTTTTCGAATAATTGTTCGGGGTTTGGGAAAACATAAGATTAAAGTTATAGGACTTGTAGAGGACTTTCCAATGAAGAATTTGAGCTATTATACATATGGCTTTGACGCCCCCAACCCACCCCACAGTGCCCTGAAAACTACCCTTAAATGAAAAATGTACATTCTTCAGAAAATTTACTCTTCTAATCACTTCAGTCTCTTTTTTCTCATACAAATCATTACTATATGTCTAGTTGAATGTTTATAAACATTTGTCAGGTAATTTTCGTTTGTTTAAACAAATACCATTTGTTTACATAATTCGCTTTTCTCGAAACTCCGTCGGACATCTGTTTTCTGAGTTCGAAATGGTAGTTTATTATCTTAGAGTAACATTATTCATTAAACAAATTCTTCCTATTGTTTAAACTATCAATGATTATTAATTTTCAACTGTTGTTCTAATTATGGTAGAAGTCAGCTTTTTTTGTGAAATTAACTTGTAAATTTCATGTTCGAGGTTCTTGCCTATGTTATTAGCTAATAAACCCATATTTGTTTAAACAAATTCCATTTGTTTAAACAATTTTTTTTAAATTCAAGCGTTCATTTTTTAGATCACTCTGGTCAACTGTTATTGTCAAGTGATATCATTTATATTTTGGGATAATTTCCATTGTTTAAATAATTAGTATATTATTATACAAGTTTTATAAGACGTCAAATTGGCGCACGAGTTGTTTTGGGCACGACGAGCGTAGCGAGGAGTGCCCAAATGGAACGAGTGCGCCAATACGTCTTATAAAACGAGTGTAATATACTATTTTTTCTACTTTGCGTCATTAATTTTATATAAATTTAGAAATTGTGGTTACTATATTGCGCTAAATTATAATCTAGGGTATTTCGCGGGTACCACGTGGCAGCACTGTAGTAACTGTCAACTTCGTTAAGGATGAGGTCTATGAGATAACATCTTGACAAAATCTAATTGTGAATAAAATTACTCTACTTTAGCCTACAAGTTTGAATAAATATTCAGCGAGGTCTCAACGATGATCATAATGGAGCTTGGGGCAACACTTTTAACCCTACTGTGATAAATATATGAAACTTAACCTAAAAAGTCAACAACTTTAATATTGGTTTCATAAGTATAATAATCAGAATCTTATTGTTTGGAAGTGTTAGAAGTGTTTGGCGGTGACTGATTAGTTACTTCGAAGAACAAGAACTTACTAAAGAATTGTTATAACGTTTAATAGCGGTGTCAACCTAATTCCGCTAGGTAGCCGTTGAGGCTTATACATTTCCACGCACTTATAATTGAAACCAAATTCTAATTTCGGTAAAGTAGTTTATTAGAATAAATTATGCTAAGTTTTAACACCTAACGTTTAATAGCGGTGTCTACCTAATTCCGCTACGTAGCCGTTGCGGCTTATATATTTACAAGCACTTATAATTGAAACCCAATTTTAATTTCGGCAAAGTAGTTTATTAGAATAAATAATACTTAGTAAAATTACATGTGATGGAGGTAATACAAATATGTTGCACACAACCAGAACTAAGACGAAGTCGAAAGTCGCGGACAAAAATGAGTACGAATTGAGCCGAACAGAATTCGGTCCAAAATGTTACCGAAAACTTATACGTTACATAAACTAAGAAATCCTCTACACTTTAAATGTACTATCGCTTCATACGTGTATGCTGATAAACCATTGATTGCGCATATACAATCTCGTAGCAGTAATTAAAATCATTCATATCTGCGATGTAGGTTTGATCTTCGCATAATACCTTATTAAAGTAAATGTGGTCCTTGAATTATATCTGAAAAAGGGATTTGATGTTTAGTTGAAAAGAATGATAACGATCACTTACCAGAGTCGTAAAACATCACCGAAAACGTTATGCTGGCGTATTTTGAGGAACACAGCAAAACTAAGAAAGCCACAAGCTTTGGCCATACTATAGCAGGCTACACGCATGTTTAAATATGTATAGAATATTGATATTTCGCAGTTTATGCGATTGCAAGTGATTAAAAAGGGGCAGTGTGTGGTTATGTATTGTACGTTTGACATTTGGCATTTGATATCATTGTGTACCAATCCTGGCAATCTTAGACAAAAATGTTACTGTTTTCGGTGTTACAATGTGTTAATTGTAACACCGAAAACAGTGTTACAATGTGTGCATTGTGAATGCAAAGTAGAAAAAAAATATTATTCAAGTGCATAATGGTGATATACAGGTGGTATGTAAATTTTAAAATAAATTAAAAATTACAGCCACAACCTGGATTTGAACCAGGGACCTGGGACCTGGTTCAAATCATTATTAAGTAAAATATTCGTTTTCAATATCATTTATTCGAAAAAATTGAATTGATTTATATAAATCTCTTTTTCGGGAAATTGGGGAGTTATATTTCTTTTAAAAATATTTAATTATCTACCATAATTAGAAAAAATCTGATGTAGCCAGGCAGATGACTTTATCATACTATATAAAATTAATAGTTTAGCTGCATGAGATTCTATATGATCGAGATGAGCCATGTTTGCATTAAAATAAAATTAGTACAACTAGACAGATATGTCGATTAAAGCTGCGTTCGGATATTGTACTCCGTTGACACCGAGTACACCGTCCAAATGACACTTACGTGTTGTTGGGTGTAAAAAGTGTAATACAATATCCGAACGCAGCTTGTATTTAAAGAAGTTATCGTCAAAACATTAGCGTTTGACACTGTTTGACACTACCTACTGTCATTAGAATAAAAAATCTGATGTGGCCAGGCACATGACTTTATCATACTATATATAAAATTATAGTTTAGCTGCATGAGATATTATTTGATCGAGATAGGCTATGTCTGCATTAAAATAAAACTAGTAGAACTAGACAGATAAGTCGATATTGAACTTCGTTGACACCGGGTACACCGTCCAAATGACACGTGTTATTGGGTGTAGAAAGTGTGAAGGTGCGTTCCGATTGGTGGCAATGGTTGGTAATGGCGGTGGTAGCAGACGAAATTATAGTGTTTCTCACATGTCGTGATGGTGACACATATTAGTTTGCATGTACATAAACTTGAGTCACTAGCAAATGCTATTAGAAATACTATAATGGCGTCTACTACCACTGCCATTAGCACTAATGAAAACGCACCTTAACGGTGTACAATATCCGAACGCAGCTTGTATTGACAGTAGTATTGTCAAAGCATTAGCGTTTGACACTATCTACACCGTCATTAAAATCACATCTGACATTTAATCTGACATATGCTGGCTACTAGTTTTAATGCAGTACGAACGATCTCGATGAAATAGAATTTGCTCATGCAGCTAAACTATTGATTGTACTATTTCGACGAAATTCCAGAAATGCCGGCTTATTTACAAAATCTTTCAAAAATGCTAAGACTAAACCTCCAGTTCCTTTGGACCCTTTTTAACAGAAAGCTTTTCAGCTCTAAGTTTGGCCATGAAACTTCTAAATATGAAGTTTCGTCCCGATACCGTTAGTAGTTTCTCCGGAATCGTCGCCACAAAAACGGGTACACACACACACACACACACACACACACACACACACACACACCCACCCACACACACACACAGACATTTTTTTGTACCTTGGTCAAAAATGTTCAGGGGACCCAAAAAGACATATTTCCGCTAAAATCTCAAACAATTTTTTTGGCAGGATTACAATACTTTACATACTACGTATGATAAAGTAAAAAATCTGACGAATCCTGGCTACTAGTTTAATGCAGTACGACCGATCTCGATGAAATAGAATTTGCTCATGCAGCTAAACTATTGATTGTACCAAAAAATGTCATAGTCATAAATTATTCAGAATTTCCTCTTCTTTAATTTATTATTTAACTATTTCGACGAAATTCTAGAAATGGCGGCTTATTTGCAAAATCTTTCAAAAATGCTAAGACTAAACCTCCAGTTCCTTTGGACCCTTTTCAACTGAAAGCTTTTTAGCTCTAAGTTTGATTATGAAACTTCTAAATATGAAGTTTTGTCCCGATACCTTTAGTAGTTTCTCTGGAATCGTCGCCACAAAAACGGGTGCACACACACATACATACACACACACACACACACAGACATTTTTTTGTACCTTGGTCAAAAATGTTCAGGGGACCCAAAAAAACATATTTCCGCTAAAATCTCAAAATTTTTTTTTTGCACGATTACAATACTTTACATACTGCGTATAATAAAGTAAAAAGTTGAAAATGAATAATAATTTATTGCTTAAACAATAGGAGGAATTTTTTTAATGAATGTCACTCTAGGATAATAAACTGTCATTTCGAACTCAGAAAACAGAATTCAGACGGATTTTCGAGAAAAGCGAATTATTTAAACAAATAAAATTTGTTTAAACAAATGGAAATTAGCTGACAAATGTTTATAAGCATCCCACTAACATTATAATAATGATTTCTATGAGAAAAAAAGAGACTGAAATAATTAGAAGGGTCAATTTTCTGAAGAATCTAATTTTTTCATTTAAGAGTAGTTTTCAGGGCACTGTGGGGGTGGGTTGGGGGCATCAAATCCATATGTATGATAGGTCAAATTCTTCCTTGGAAAGTCCTCTACAAGTCCTATAACTTTAGTATTAAGTTTTCCCAAACCCCGAACAATTAATCGAAAAATATCAAAAATTGTCTTTTTCCCATGCATTTTCTTATGTAAATTTGAGGTCTCGACAGGCACCATTAAGAATCAAAATTTCGAAAAACAAAAAATACGTGTCCACTTTTTTTGGATTTGGAAACGATTTCGGGGGATCGTTGCTTCCTAAATAAAAATAGCCAATTTGAACCACCCTAGTGTGCATCCAGCGCTTGGCTTGACTAACAACCGCCCGCTGTACATAGGAATAGTGAATCAAGACATAGACTCTATTCTCACACTAAAATGTTTTAATGAACAATATGAGATTAATTGTGTAATTATTCTATATATCATTTTTGTATAACATATATAGCTATCAACATTTTCTGGCCGTAGGAATAAATTTGAGAGCAAATTAAACAAATCGCAAGAATTAAAAAAACCGTACCAGGTTTGTGCAAACTTGTTTACACCCTTTATTACGTAAAACTTAAAAAAGGCCAATCTGTAGGTGAGAATATCGGAAAGGGGAATTTCAAAGAATTACAACTGCAAAAACCGGGTATCTTTTTTCACTTCTCTCGCACTCACGCTTACACCGAGAGAGAGAGAGAGAATATTTTGAAATTCATACACTTTATATAAAAATTACTAAGGAACATAACAAACTTTGTGTTGGTTTAATGGCGTTGGGGAGCACTCGAATCAAACAAAAACTATTTCATCCTTGCTGACGTTTCGATTTATTTAAAATCATATTCATAGCTTAACTAAATAAATCAAAACGTCAGCAAGGATGAAATAGTTTTTATTTGATTCGAGTGCTCCCCAACGCCATTAAACCAACACAACATTTGATCTTTGGAGCGAAAAAAGAAACAACATTAAATAACAAACTTTATTTCAACATTTTTGATAAGTAGTTTCAGAGTTATGAGCCTTCAAACACTAGGCTAAACGCCGAACAACTTATCTTTAAACGTATCTCGAAAACTTGATTTTAGCAGTATGACCCCTTTCTTCCGACCGGGTCACATTTGTAGACCTGGCGCGTGATATTTTCCTTGTGTGTGCGAAAAATATTCTGGCGCCTTTCGGACAATATTCAGTTGCCAATCCACCTGTTTTGCGGCACGATTAAAATACTCACCTTGGTATCAATCGGCTGTAAAATATAATCTGAAATTTTATAATTTGCATGTAGAATTGAAATACTACAAGGAAATATCATAAAAATAGTTTTTTTTTAAATCAACCTAAGATGTAACAAAATAACTTAAAACCCCTTAAAAACTTCTGTAGGGTCAGGTGGGGTAATTGTAAACGATTTTTGCAGGTTACATCATTGTATAAGTATTTATGTTGTTCTAATTTTCTTTTCAACATTTTATATGTTTGGCCGTGTTCCGCCACTTCTCTAAAGTGTCTACACAGTTTGTATTGAATTTAATCCAAATTTGAATACAATTATTGATATTTACATTTACCCCAACTGATGGGGTAAACAATTGCCCCTTACAGGAGGAGTAAATGTAAAACTTCGCCCGTTGTCAAAACTTCACCATACTTTCTTGATTTCAACCTACTTCCTGTATTTCTTGAAGGGTTGTCGCCAATGCGATGTTGTTGGGATTGCATTTCAGAAGAAAAAATGGCAATATTGCTACACTGCTCGTCAGAGAAAACGGGCCACCCGAAAAATGTTCGTAATTATCCACCTTTTTAAATTCTGCTTCTTTTTATTGCAATTATTGATTCAGTAATTGTTTTAGCATATCGTCCTACGTTTTCATGAGATACGAACGGAAACTCAGTGTTTTCTTTTGGTAAAACTCGGGGGCACTGGCCACTAGTTCGAGCGCACTGGTGCAATTTTTCATGAGTGTAGGGCAAGAGAGTGCGATTCCAACAGAACACATTGGAGCCACCTTGCAGTCGCCAACACGAGCTCTCGGAGCTCGTGGAGAAAAATGTTCACTGAGTGCAGATTTTGTTGCACTGTTGGTTTTTCAACAGAACACGAAACACTAAGGGCAACCAACAGAAAGCATACATTGTGCACTGGTGCGCCCGAGTTGTACCAATAGAAAACGTTATAAGCAAAAATTGGAGAATTTTGAAATTTATTGAGATATTTGTTCTTGGGTGGCCCGTTTCCTCTGACGCGCAGTGTATTAGGTGATGATTTACAGGAACATGGAACAGAATGTGATAACCTTGTACAAGATAAAGCTGGACTTGTTTCAGAATTTGCCTCAGGAGCTGCAGCTTGACAGTTATTCAAACCAGTATTGGTTGGTATAACATCCGAAGTGGTATGTTTAGCTTTATAGTTCTTCAGCTGCAATGGATCAAAATCGTTCTCAGGAAATTTTGATGAATCGAGTGGAAACGTCACTGTTGACTGAAATCCTTTTATAATATTATTGGGTTTCATCGACTCCCTCCAAACTCTAGACTTTTGACAAATGTGTCTTTTGGAAGGCAACCAGATTCTTTTTTGAGTATTTTTGTTTTTGCAAACACAATTAACTTTTTCTCCCAACAAGTCTTTACTGGACCAAAAACACATTCGTCTAAGGGTTGAATTTTATCCGTCAAGTGACTTGGAAACTTTACTAATAATACGTTATTTTCTCTAGCTAACTTGACAATACGAACACTTATGTGACTGCAGTGGCCGTTGAACATTAGTACTGCAGCTTGTTGGGGCATATTTCAACTATCTGCAGTGTAATGTGAGCAATGAATACAGTGGAAAACCATTCATAAAACTGTGGCTCTTCCATCCACCCATTAGAGGATGTTCCATATGTGGTCCCTAGATATGCGTCAGGTGAAGTCCATCTGGCCTGTACCCCAATACCTTTAAAAATACTGTGTGGAGGAAGGCATACACCATCAGCCGACACTGTTCCCAAGACTGTGCTGGATTCTCGTCCTGATCCACCTGATATTCTTACCAAAGCTTTGCCCCTCTCCCCTATAGCTTTTAGTCTCCTTGGGTCTTGACAAAACCCTTACTCATCAGTATTAAACACGAAATATGCCTTATCTTCTGTGTCCAACTTATTATCTGCCATTAATTTCTTAAGGTCTTCATAAAAAGAATAAATAACTTCTGGATCTGTGGCGTCTTTCCTATTTTTTTTTGTAAATGCTCCGGTTTTTTAAGTGACAATGCTGGATTTCTAGCCATGAATGAATAATACCAATCATTTCCCGGAATACCATCATGGAATGGTGTCTTGATGTTGTTTACCCGTACAAACTCTGCAACAATATGAATTACATCATTCCTGTTGCATGGATACCCCATGCGTGCTCTAGCTTTGATGCAGTTCACCAAGTCCTTTTCAGCGTCAGCTGGCAAAGCAATTTGACGACCAGCACCCATTCGATTTAAAGGCACATGTCTACCTTTTATGCGATGAAAAATTGTAGATCTGGGAACGCCATAAGTTTCTTGTTTGTACGTCATATTTTGATTTTGTACATCGTTTACAGCTTTTCGAATATCGCCTTCTGTATAATTTGGGTCAGCTCTTTTCTTTCTGTACGTGCGAGGCATTCTAATGAAAAAAAATTCAAAATTAGTTACCATTTACAATTAATAGATCATACAATGTTCAGTTTGTTCAATGTTCAAAGAATTACAATTTTCAGTAAGTTTAGCCATCTAATTGTATTAAATATATAATAAATAAATTCATAATTTATAGCTAAAAAACAAGAAATACAACCAAATAAAGAAAAATGAACAAGCTAGCATTAATAAACTATACAGCATTGAACAGTATTTTATTTATATTGTGGCCTGAATCCCAATACTTTAAGACATCTCGTTTAACTTGTACTGCATATCTAGTATACGAAGTAATTATTTTTCCTATTTCAGGTTTGTAACAGTTGTGTCGATTTACAGTCTCTGTCTATAAAATGTGCACAACAGAATAGCAGGTTGCATATTGCAGTGTGCAAAGTGCTCGAGTCTATGACACAGCTAAAAGATTTCAGGTAATAATAGCTCTATTCCATCGAGATAGTATAAAAGAGGAGGAGTCATGAGCTTAAAATTGGGATCAGTTTATGTCAAATCATACCATCCGTTAGTCCCATAACGTCAAATTGACAAGCCGATACATTATATAGGTTTAAGTGGTTTCTAGTGCACTATAAGGATTTCTTTATAACTAATTAGCATGACAGTATGTGATGTAAGAAGCTGTCACAGCAGAAAGGGTCCTGGCTGCAATAAATCAGCAGGAATTACGTTTCATCGGTAAGTGACGTTAGATGTCAGTCAAATGACAATGAACAGGCCCGTATTCAATAAAATTTGACATAATTTTTGGTTTATTTAAGAATTAAATGTAGGTTTCTAAAGATTCCTGCCCAGCAGGAATTATGGATACAGATTGTAGACTGATATAACTGGAAGCCGACAAAGTCCAATGTTGTTGGTTCGAAGCATGTTACGTATATATGTATAGACAGAACATCACCAAATCGCATCAAATACATTTTCTAGTTTAGTAAAACATAACTTCGATCAAGATGTGTTGGATAGTCACAGAATATTATTAATTAAAAGTATTATAAATAGGTACACACATATTCAAATGTGTTGTTACATCAGAAAAACAAAAATAAATAAATCCACCAGCATGTGACATCAAAATAATAAAATGGTTTTGTTTAATGTGCAGTATGTTACAAAATGTATAACACTTATTTTGTTCATATTCATATTTATGTTACACTTATAAGATTTATTTTACATTATTTGTTATAACCTTAATCCAGAGTATTTTTGTGTTTATGTTCCTTACAGCATCGAGGAATATTTTCATCCCATCAACGCAGCTGCAATATAGTATACATATATAATATGCAAATACCTACCTACCCTAAGTGACATAAACTGTAATTGCTTGAGTTTGAATAAATATATTATTATATTATTATTATATTATGACAGAAAAAGAATTATAATTAGTCCGGGCCTGTGCAGACTGACCGTCGTATAGTCCCTTAAGCCACACCTACTGACGCCGTTTTCAGTATACGAAAATATCGTCATAGCGTTCTCCTTTCTATACTATCTCGATGATTCCAACACACAGAAAATAACATTCAGATGTTCTATTTCTATTTGATTTTTAGATACCAAGTTCCCACAATATCATACGAAAGACTATTAGACTCTCTATTGGAAAACAATCAGTTGAAACTTCAACGCGTATATATCGAGAGTGAATTTGTAGAAACTAAAGCTCACGACAAAGTGCGCTTATTTCTGTTTCAAAATCGGCAGCTTCGATTTTTCCAGATTGTTGCTAATGAGATGGCGGGGACAAAACTAAAATTGCTGAATTCTATTCTTTCCGAGTTTAAAGAGACTGGTTGGAGATTTCTTGCCGTAACCAAAGAGCCATGGAGCCAGGAAAAACATGTACCACTAATTTTTCAACAAGAAATGATTAGATATGGTCCCAAGATTTCTGTAGTCGACATTTTACGTGAATATAGGAGTTAGCCGCCCCTGGTTACACTACTTATGACAATTAAGTGAGAAATAATAATTAATGTGTAATTATTAATAAATACTGATTTTATATTTATTGCATAGATGACTTTTTTCACCAACACTGTGTTAAAAAATGAATAAAATTAATTACCTAACTAAACTGTTAACTAAACTTGGTTTCCAATTTGAAAAGAAAAATACTGTTACAGCTGATATCGACAGAACCAAAATAATACATAATTTATTTTATGTCCTACATGATCATAAGTGACATTTTACATCTTAGTTACCGGGACAGCTACTTTTTGCGCCCTAGGGCATAAAGGATTGCCATGGTTATATGTCAAATATATCAAATATTTGTCATTCAAATTGTAAATTTTAAATCGTCAATATCAATTATTGGCGATTAAGGTTATAAGTTTGGCAATTAATTGTCTGTATTGTCCATAGGTCAATTCTACATCAAGTCGCAACAGATACGTTTGTCGTTGTCGGAATGCGCAGTTGCCCAGTGCGCATACGATTACTGTCAAAAGTGACAGTAATGACGTCGGTAGATTCGGAATGCGTGGTAGATTCGGAATGCGCGGTAGACCACTGCGCACGTCATTACTGTCACTTTTGACAGTAATCGTATGCGCACTGGGCAACTGCGCATTCCGACAACGGGACGACTCATTGTGGAACAGCCTTAAGGAATGTTGGTAACAGCACGCTGTTCCAACACTAGCGTTGCGACATTACCTCTATCTCATCCGACGTAGTGCTACTGGACACATGGGACAACTACGCATGCGTCAAGTTCATGGATACGATTAGCTGGATTGGATCCATAGGCTGCCACATGTATAAGGTTAGCTATGGGCTGTCAGTGGTATGACGTTAGTGAGCTGCCACATATATAAGGTTATCTATGGGCTGTCAGTAGTTTGGCGTTATGGCTGGTTTACACGAGGACAGTAGGTAAGTGGTAACTAAATTTTTAGATACTGCTTTTGTGGTAAGTGTCGTTCACACGCATCAGCAAGTGACAACTAAATTTTTAGTTACTGCTTTTGTGGTAAGTGCCGTTCACACGCATTGGCGCTCAAGTAAGCGGATAAGATGTAGAAATGGGTGAAATATAAAACGATGTAATACGCGATGTCTTAACTATAATTGTGGAGGAAATAAAAGACGAAATATCTGAGCAAAACAAGCCAAAACGACTTTAGGAACGAAAATGGATTGCGAGAAGGAACAACTTAGGTGCAAGTGAAATTTTAATCAAAGAAGCTGATACATTCGAACATTTTAATGCTTGGCGAATGTCTGAAAAATTATTCAATTATTTACTAGCCAAAGTTCAACGCATGATACAAAAGGCAGATACTAACAACTTCCGCAAACTTATAAACTTGACTAAACTGCGAGTTTACACGGGTCAAGTAACAAGTGCACGGCCTAGGTCGGGGAAGCGCTGCGCGCGCAGCGCAGTTACTTGCACGAAAAATAGAATATTTTCTATTCCGCTTACTAAATTTCTACTTGTTCGGCAACTTGTCACTTACTACTTAACGCACCGTTCACACGCGTTCAAGTGACTTAAAATTTAGTTAAAATTTAGTTGACTGTCCTCGTGTAAACCAGGCATTTTAGTGATGTCGAATATTACCGGCTAACGGCCGCGGTAATACCGGCCGCGCACTTTAAGGTACAATAGCGCCATCTGTCAACGGTCCTAATAACTACTGGCCACGCATGCGCAGTTTGATCCCCGGCACCACAACGATAGAAAAAAAATATCTCCGTCTCACATTGTTGGAACCGAGACTACACATTGGCGCTATAGTTTATTTCACGATAAGTGGCAGTAAGCCGCTGACATAATGCGCAAACGTTCCTACACATTGACGTGTGTTAGAATGAAATAAAGAAGTTTGCTATTTCATTCTAACATACGTCAATGCGTATAGGAACGTTTGCGCGTTATGTCACCGGCTTACTGCCACTTGTCGTGAAATAAACTCTATAGGACAAGCTCCATATAACCCCTAATACGTATATGGTGTTGTCACTCAACTCCGAATTGTTTGTATGGTTATTTAACTCCGTAGATACGCCGTCACTTGATAACGTCAAAATATTTATTAATATTGTTCAAACGGAGGAACAAAACCATTGTAGGACATAAAATTTTTTATGTACCTCAGCTAGGGTTGCCAACTCTTCAATTTCAAAATACCGGCCGGAACAGGCAAACCAACCCACCCCAACTGAATTTTTGACGATATGGGTAAATCGTTATTAAATATTTGCCGATTTAATTTTGCTTTGAGGGAACAAAATTTAGAATTAATGTAACATTTTAAATGGGGCGTATAATATAGCACGACAAATAATCATGGATCTTAATTTGTACACGACCTTATATGCAGTTCTGAATGGAGTTTAGAATATAAAGAAGAAAGCTATCATACTGATTATTGAATATACAGTGGCGCGCAAAGTATGAAATATGGCAAAATCTTGGAAACGGTTTGTCATTTAAAAAAATCACATACATGACGATTTTTAATTATCGAATCACATTTTTATATCAAATTCAGTTGCTACCCGTAATTTGTTTTTGACTTGACGTCATAGAAATTCTTTTAATGGCAACCCCATATTTTTCTTACTGATTATGACACATTTCTTAATTATCATTATGATATCAGAAAATGTTTGAGAAAAATACAGTTGATAACTTGATGAATACGAATCTGGGCATGAAAGTCGCATATCCTGTCTGGTTATTGAGCTTGTCGTTGTTTCCTAAGTGTAATCGCCCGCACACCACCTAAATCGCTGAAAACGTTGAAAAAAAAATAACAAAGCAAAATATTAAAAAAATATTTGTGCTCAAAATTTCAGGTGAAAGAACAATTAAAATTTACAATGATACCCTTTTGAGGATTCTATGAAAATCTCTCTTTTTGATATTTTGACCTCACATTCTACGAAAACGCGATTCCGAAATTTGTATTTAGGGTAAATAATTCTCTTCAAAACGCAATTTCATATTCCATTCAGATAATCCAATGTTCAATTGCCCTTTGCAATTTTCTTATGAAAGTAGGTAGGAATTAAAAGATGAAATGGTTTTACCGGCTTTTCGGGTGGCGCTACCGGCCGCCGGCCGGAACTCTGAAATACCGGCCAGTTGGCAACCCTAACCTTAGCATTACTTGATGTTTATACCCTCGGGCGACTTAAAAAGCTCTCGGGCCTATCGGCCCTCGCGCTTTTTAAACTGTCACCCTCGGGGCATAAACATCCGTCTAATGCCCTTGGTACATAAATAACTATTATGTCCTACATGATCATAAAGTGACATTTTACATCTTAGATACCGGGGCAAAAACTGCTTCTTAACGCCCGCGCGGGCATTAATGGTTATATGTCAAATATATCAAATATTTGTTATTCAAATTGTAAATTTTAAATCGTCAATGTCAATTATTGGCGATTAAGGTTTTAAGTTTGACAATTAATTGTCTGTATTGTCACTCATCAATGTTAATTATTGGCGATTAAAGTTGACAATTAATTGTCTGTATTGTCACTCAACTCCCAATTGTTTGTATTGTTATTCAACTCCATAGATACTATAGATAAGTCTGGTAGATACGCATGTCACTTGATAATGTCAATTAATTTATTAATATTATTCAAACGGAGGAACAAAACTATTGTAGGACATAAAATGTTCTATGTACCACGGGCATTACTTGATATTTATACCCTCGGGCGACTTAAAAACCGTCGACCACTGCCGATGACGCGCCAAAATTTCGAGGTTGGAACTAACAAAGCGCGCGAATTTTTAAAAGAATACGATGATATCGACGAACGATCTGTGAACTTACGACAGATTGAGATAAGCAAGAAAACATAATGCGCCTTAAACTATAGATCACCATTTAAATGATATAAACTATTACAACTCCATGCGTTTCTTTTCTAAATGCTTATTTAATTATCCTGAGAATTAAACTAATATTAATCAATGAACTCTTTAACTTAAAGTAACTGACTCTTTAAATTGTAAAGCTACTTATTTTGGCCACCAGCCCATACTCATACGTCTATAGTTTCAGTTGTACTTCTTATAAACTATGTATGTGATGCAGTTGTACTTGAAATAAAATGTCCCATTTTCAAACTTCATACATCTGGCAGGTACATCAATTATAAAAAAAAACAATGTACGTAATAAGTATTTTTATTACCAGAACATTTGACTTTAGACAAAAAAAAATCATCAACTTCTTATTGTACTTACCATTTCTATATTTTAATCATATTGGTACACAGGGATGATCAAATAAATATTATAAATATTATTTACAGCAGACATATGTCTTTATTCACCAAACTAATTCAAAATAATAAAACATTGTCGACTAAAACACTAGATGAAAGCAAACTGAAGTTATGGTTTCAATTTACAGATGTTTGATTTCCAAACAATGCAAGACAGATGCACCATGACAAAATCTCTTCTTTAACTTGGATGGCATTTCAATCCATCAATTTGTATTAGGTTCAACCCGCTAAACAAGCAATATTGCGTCAACTTTCTGTAATATTATAAGAACGTACTTGTGTAAATGTAATTATGTTATGTTATTACGATGTTTGCCTAACATTATCAACACAATATTTTAATGACAACATTTTAGCTATATAAATGCGACATATTTCTACAATCTTGAGACAACATTTCATTGACAACATTTTATCTACATAAATACAGCATATGTTTACAATATGGACATAACATTACATTGAAACATTTTATCTACATAAATACATCATATTTATACAATCTCGATACAGCATTGTATTGACAACATTTTATCTACATAAGTGCTTCATATCATTGAATAACAACTTATATAAAGAACGGCAAAGCATATGCGTTCGTAAAAACACTCTCCGTTCGGCGGATTTGTGGCGACCTCTTTAATCCGCGCGCGGCCGAACTTGGTACTAACACGTGCACGTTGTCAAGTCGTCAGCTGCTATTTTGCTACATCGCGTGTGTACGGCACGGTCGGTCTTACTCTTAAAAAAAACCCAGCGTCTCAGCAAATAGAAATTAGATTGTGATCATTTTAATGCGGAGGGAAAGATAACACTAAACTTTTTTTTTAATTTTACTTTAATAACCGATAATTATTTTCGATTATTTTTTTTATAATTCATAAAAATAAAATAAAAATAAAAAAAAATATATTATTTACCACCAAATAAATAAAAATGAATTTTAAACATGCTTCAAAAGTATTATCATAATTAGATACTGTAATGAAGTGAATTGTCATTTCATTCAAAAATTATTTTAAAGAAATGTTAATAATTAACATTTATTTTAACTATGTAAAGTTCTATTCAAAAAAAAAAGCGTACAAGTAGTAAGCACAGTTTTGGCTAGATTGCCATATTGTAAACCTATCTTTTAATTGTTGTTACTTAGTAACCTGTAACTACAAACACGATGAGAACTGAACTTTGTCGATATTCTTTCGAGGATTTTATTATTTTTTACCTTATTTCTTAGCCAATCGTTACCAATTACTACAAATACAACTCACATAATTTTATTCATGAATTAAAAGAAAAAAACATTAACAGTTTAAGAACATTATTTAAATACAACAAAATATTTTAATATTTGGTCACCGCGCCGTTTCTTGCAATCACTTCATTTAATCTACGGGGCATTGAGTGAACACTTGTTCTATAGACCACCCTTCTTCCAACTTAGTAACGATTCGCGCTCTCGTTATCGATGTTGTTTGTCGCGGCATAATTAAATTATAAAAAGCAATTTGCACACATTTGACATACTAAATGTCAGAAATATGTTTCCTTGGAAACGATTAATAAATTATCCCTTTTACAATAGCCCTCAATACGTGTACGCTATTTTTTTGAATAGAACCGTACGTAAGCTTTCACGGCCAGAATAATTTAGAAAATAAACTGCTTCCGGGTTTTGCCGTGTGTCAAGATTTGTAAATGCTGACGTTTCGCGAACCATGTTGCTCGCCTCTTGAAAGCTAATTGAATACTGACAGTATTCAATTTGCTTCTTTAGTTCAGTTTTTCATTTTGTTTAGCCCACTATCGTGTTATCCAACGTTATTATTTGAAAATAATTCAGAACATTTCAATGGAAGTATTTGATATTTACATATTTGTTGTAAAATAAATAGGAAAGTAGGAAATTTGATGTACCAATTTAAACGCCTATGTACCGCCGGTCGAATATATACCCGGTATGTAGATAAATAAATTTACAATCAATTCGAATTTGCTCGGAAATTAAAAAAAAAAACAAAAGTAAGTTTTTTAACAATACTGTATCTAATTAGCTGTAGCAATTTTGTTGATCTTGCAGATCATATTCACAGCGACCTTCAAAACTATATTAGGTCAGAAATAATCAAGTACAGGTAAACGTCGTTTTACGCCGGGGTACCGTTCCAAGAGACACCGGCGTAAAAAAAAATCGGCGTAAAATGAACACAAGTATAATGGACGATATAAGGTGATGTTCCAGGCATATTGTTATTCGTGCTTTTTTCGCCAATGTTTGAGTTCTGAATCACTATTGTCGCCCATCATAATGAAACTACAAATTGAATATTCTTTAAATTTTAATAATATAATCAAAAATATAATTATTATACTTTTTATTTTTCTTAAAAACAAAACGAAAACTAACTTGGAAACAATTTCACACACATACAATAGGCTGCTCGCGTACACGGTAATAGAATAAAACAACGTGTAAACGTAAAACAACTGTAAAAGAATCGCGTCGCCTACTGTCGTCTGGTGTCGGCATAACCAGGGGAATCACGGCCGAACGACCCGGGGATCCCACGCCAGCACCAACCGGCGTAATTATTTGCATTTTTATTTTCTTTCAATAAAGACCTTTATTATTATTATTATTGTGAATCGGCGTACATCGAAGCGGCGCAAAACGACGTTTACCAGACATAAAACTTTTTGAAACTTGTAACTGAAACTTGGAAGTCTGTATTTAAAAAACGTTATTCGCAAATTCTTTTTTCACTTAACTGGTCCACCTCCATCATTGCTATATTAATGTTTCCACACCGATTTTGTCATTCCTTTGTTCGGCGGACATCGTGAACGGGAAATTTAAAATAGCTATGTAAATGTATGGTAGGGGTGCGGTTTTTTTCCGCGCAGCTCCTAGGCCACAATTGGAGGTGCATTTCTCCAGCCCCACCATGGTGGATTTTAAAATATCGCTATACACCAAAGTTTTGTGTTAGTTTTGTGTCGAATGTTCCGTAAAGAAAAAGTTTTGTTCCTTTCTCGTTCGCGAGATATAGCCATTTTTTTGAGGAGGGGCTGGGGAAATGCCGGCCCCACCACATTGGAATTTTGAATTTTTTTTATGCCAAAGTTTTGTGTTAGTTCTGTGTCGTTTTGTTCCGTTGAGAAAACGTTTTGTTCCGACCTATTTTCGGAGATATAAGCAATTTTCCGAGGTGGGGCCGGAACAACTTTCTTAGAATTTTGAAATTTTTTCGATGCCAGACTCATGTATTAGTTTTGTGTCGAATTGTTCCGAAGAGAAAAAGTTTTGTTCCGCTTTATTTTTGAAGATACCAGCAATTTTCCGATGAGCGATTTCAACCTACGTTCGTGACATTTCCTATACCTAAATGTATGTTCTTATGTATGTGTGCGTGTCAATAAACTATGTACATATGTATTATTGAGAAAAAATCATCTCCAACTATTGTCACAAAATTAAAATTATTCCTTTACAATATTGCGTCGTCCCAAGCGGGTTGATTCTTGCAGCCACGCGCTAGACAGAGAGACGCAACAGCGGCCGGCGCCGGCGGGGCGACTGGCTCTAGACGGTGAGAGCATGTGCATGGTTTGTTTTAATTCTACAGGCCCCTACGTCGCGCCGATAAGTTGCTTCTATTGTATGTTTGGTAATTTTGCATTATTTTTCAGGGATGCAAGTGTCACTTTCAAAACTTTTCGTATAGTTTTGGAGGTACATTGAAATGACAGTACAGATTTGTTCTGCATTATTTCCCCAGATACAAGTAATTTATTCATACGTCTGGGAAATTCCACGTTATTAGTTAGAAATTGCAGCTTTTTCTTATGCCAACGTTTAATGTTAGCCTAGTATCGAAATATTTCGTAGTGAAAAAGAGTGAAAAAAATTATTGAGATTTGATGCTTTGTGGCAATATGTTAGGTTATGATTTGATTGGATATTATATATATGGAGTTGATTATTTTTTGTTGTTGTATTATGATTCTTGTTTTTTTTTGATTTTTTTTAGCTTTCTTACTGCTAAATAAAGAATTTATTATAGAAAAGCTTTTTGGAAATTTGAAATTTTCTCGATGCCAAAGTTTTGTGTTAGCTCTGTATCGTTTTGTTCCGTTGAGAAAAAGTTTTGTTCCGACCTATTTTCCGAGATATAAGCCATTTTCGGAGGAGGGGCCGGAAATGCTTTTTGGAAATTTGAAATTTTCTCGATGCCAAAGTTTTGTGTTAGCTCTGTATCGTTTTGTTCCGTTGAGAAAAAGTTTTGTTCCGACCTATTTTCCGAGATATAAGCCATTTTCGGAGGAGGGGCCAGAAAAGCTTTTTGGAAATTTGAAATTTTCTCGATGCCAAAGTTTTGTGTTAGCTCTGTATCGTTTTGTTCCGTTGAGAAAAAGTTTTGTTCCGACCTATTTTCCGAAAGTAAGCTGAAAGAAAGTAATCATGTTATTTTGGTTGCCTAACCAAACTATACCAAAAATAAACTATATTATAACACCTATATTTCAATAAATTTGTTGTTACTAAAATCTGCATTTTTACCATTTGTATTTACCGTTTTTTTTTATTTGCTGTAGTATAATTATTATACTACATTATTATTTAAGAGTCACTATATTTCGTTGTTTTTTTACAATATTTAGAAGAATTAAGAAAGCATTGATTTAGTTGTGGCAATTAGTGCATTTAATAGATCCATCACCAACTCCATTGTCATCTGCTTGTAAAATTAAACTATTTCAATACTTATGCAGTATACAATACACGTGATATTTTCTATGCATTTTGGCAACAAAACGCTAATACAACTGTAATTATGTATCCATATTAGCGATATTGTGTATTCTGCAAGTCATATGCATAGACACTCTTTCCATATACAATTTTGTAATATCCTGTTCAATATACACAAAGTTAATTTTCGCGGCATATTAGTTAGCGCACACGCCATTTCACGCTATTTAATAACAGTTTCGCAATATGACAACTTTACGGACAGATTTTTACTACAGAAGTCATTGGTCCTCTAACATGTCAGCCCCCGCTTTGATACTGCGCTATGGAATGCGCAGACCATCTATTAGCACTCTATCCATCTCTGTGGTCTGAGTTCATCTAAGCTAACCTATGTTGGTAAAAGGAACGCGTCCGGCGGCAATACAGTCAGATGAATTCAGGCACTTTTTGCGGGTGACTAACCAGGGGCAAGGGGTAGGTAGTTGCAAAAGCAAAAGGAACGGTACATGTAACTTAGTTTTGATTAGCTTAGCTAAGATCGACTAAGAAATGTGCAAATGGAACGCAGCTATTGTTGTTCAATATGTTAGTTTATTACTGCTATCTTAAGGTTATGACAATTTTGAGCTAAATTAATAAATATATTATTTTATTTGATAATTTACATTGATTTATTGAATTGTAAATTCTAAAATGAATAATTATTGATTTATCAATTTTAGTTTTTGAAATAATTGATCTGTTGGACTGCATGGTCTGTGGAGCCCAACAATTTAAATATCATTTAAGATTATTGTCTACTATTATCATCGAATTGTTGGTGCATTTATTTATTGATGTGAAAATTATAATTTAATTAGATGTGCAAGAATATTTTCTATTGAATTCATAACAAATTCTGTACACTTTTTGGTTAATCTATTTTATAAATGCGCAGATTCACGCATTTACCCAGATTCACTACATAATGGATCTGCTATAAACTTTCGTAGATAAAACGAACCACAACTATTTCGGCTCCGCCTATTGTACTATGCGCGCCAAAAAAAGTCGTACACCTTGTAGCTTTGTAAATGGTTCCTTTATAACCTATTCGCTGTCATTCTGACATTAATCATGGGTATGAAACATGCACTAACTGTCAAGTTGACAAGCCAGAGTTACATGATGTCAACCTTAGCTGTACGATTTTTTTTGGCGCGGATAGTACATCTTTAGGCGATTTCGCGTGGAACGGTTCGGTTGCGGTTCGACTACCGATTTGAACCGTTCATTTTCACATGGCGATTGATGACGTCACGGTTGCAGTTGGTTCGATTCGGTCCGTCAAAGGCGATTTCGCGTGGCTAAACGGTTCGATTTGGTTCCGGTTGGCGGTTGGATGTGGTTGACAGAGCGGTTCTAAATCGTCATCATTTTTAAAACGTCAGTAACCGCTCGACGGAAAATGATCCGGTTCGATTCATAGGTTAGGTGCCCCACTTACTGTTAAATATGACAGTAATGACATACGCAGTGGTCTACCGCGCATTCCGCCAACGACATACCTATCCATTTTACCAGCATTTTACAACTTATAACCTAAAAATGACAACCCAAACGAACCGATATTTCGAACCGTCTTGCCAGGCAGGTTCAAGATTTTGACGGACCGAATCGAACCAACTGCAACCATTACGTCATCAATCGCCATGTGAAAATGGTTGGTTCAAATCGGTAGTCGAACCGCAACCGAACCGTTCCACGCGAAATCGCCTAAAATCTAGAACCTGCCTGGCAAGACGGTTGGAAATATCGGTTCGTGTCGGTTGTCATTCTTTGGTTGTATAATGGAATGTGTAAGTTTTTCCATCAACAAATTTATTTTTTTGAAGGCGAAACGGAAGCGCTGAAACTGCTATTAAATTATTACATGATTTAAGCCATGTTAAAAAAAATTGAAGTATTGATTGTGGGAATGTTTCCAATCCTACTGTTACATTTAATTACAAATTTAATTGCAGATGATGAATATGTCATGGATTAAGTAAAAGAAGTGAAGAAAGTAACTCGGAAATATTGGAAATTTTACATTTATAGCGTACTAACGCATAGTACTTTTAAAAAATATCCATTTTCGCAAATTACGTAATCTTAATCCCCCAGTAACTTCAAAATTGTGTTAAAACAAAATCTCATTTGTTTTTTCAAATGCCAGGCAGGTTCAACATTTTGACGAACCAAAATGAAACAAATGCAACCGTAACGTCATCAATCGCCATATGAAAATGGTAGGTTCAAATAAGTACTCGAACCGCAACCGAAACGTTCCACGCGAAATCGCCTATTATTGACATTAATCAATTTTTTGATTTTATGGATTCAACTAACGTTTTGATAGGGCAACCTAATACAGTTGGATTAGGAATAAAATAACCTTTCATTTGATATGTAATTCGATAAAATAACTTATGAGAATTAATAATGCTTATTTAACTGGTTATACCTGGCAACTCCATAGTTGCGCAAAGGGGAAGTAGGCAACCTTTATTTTTTCAATTCCTTGGGGTATATTATCTCAGCTGATGAGCGACTTTCATGAATAACTAATCGGAGTAGTTGATCAAAAAAATTTAATTAAACATTTTATTGTTTAACATTATCGGCACGTGATTTAGCTAGACAACCTATTTGTGATGTATCAATGTATACATTATCTAGCATACTTATATTCTTTATTATCATTAAATAACAGATGAGGGTATATATTTCTTATACCGGATCTTAGACTATAAAGGAAGCTTAGCGATTTTATGCGTAACTTTATTGACGGAGCAGCAAAGCTAACCTTTAAGGGGAACTAAAGCTATGCTTAAAATTTAAGTGGCAGCAGTGCAGTTGGGCCTAAGTACATCCAGTTATTAAAATTAGGCCACCTCGACAAGGCGCATTTCCGCTGACCACAGCAGGGACTCTTGAGGGATATTACTTCTTACATGAACTACAAATCTAACCTCAACCTCTAATCACATATGGATCATGCCAGTTGGTTTCCCTCTGAATGTTTTCTCATATGACGGTTAAGATGATACTTTTGCGCATAACTATGATCACATAAGCTGCATTTAAATTGTTTCTCTCCTGTATGCGTACTCATATGCCTTGTTAGATTACTACTACTTCCACTAGCATAATCACATAAGATGCATTTAAATGGTTTCTCGCCTGTATGCGACTGTATATGCCGTCGAAGATGCCCGCTATCTGCAGAAGCATAATCACATAAGGGGCATTTAAATGATTTCTCTCCTGTATGCGTACTCATATGCCTTGTTAGATGACTACTTCTTCCACCAGTATAATCACATAAGGTGCATTTAAATGGTTTCTCGCCTGTGTGTGTTTTGCTATGCTGTGTAAGAGTATAACTTCGTGTAGAGCTATAATCACATAAGGTGCATTTAAATTGTTTCTCACCTCTATGCATTTGTATATGCACTCTAAGATGACCTTTACTTGCAGATGAATAGTCACATAAGGTGCATTTAAATGGTTTCTCGCTTGCATGCGAACTTATATGCCTTGTTAGATAACCATTATTTACAGCAGCATAATCACATAAGCTGCATTTAAATGGTTTCTCTCTTCTATGTGTACTCATATGCCTTGTTAGATTACTACTACTTCCACTAGCATAATCACATAGGGTGCATTTAAATGCTGTCTCGTTTGCATGCTTTCTCATGATTCCTTTATGTGACTTGTTTCTTGCATGTCTTCGCTTATGCACTCCTAGGAAACGAGGTTGCGTAGTAGTATAGTCACAAATGTTGCATTTATATTGCTTCTCTGGCCGAAAAAACATCCCCACATTGTTCAAGATGCGTTGATTGTGCAGCTGCGTTGCCATACTTGCTACGCGGGAAGGCTTTCTCAGCTGTTTCTGCGTCCAGAGCATTTATGGATTGTCCGTATGCTGTTACGGTAGATTCAGTGAATTCGATTTCCTCCTCATCTTTGATGTCCAATCTGAAAAATATGAAACCACAATAAGCAAACAGCTCCATTTACAATACGCTGTTCACTTTAAGAGCACATTTGCTTGCTGTGAATAGCATCATATGAAATTGGAATGCTCTAAACTTGGGTAACAAATGTCATAGGCCTCAGTAGCTCAGATGGGAGAGCATTCTGCTAGAAATGGAAAGGTCCCTGGTTCGAACCCAGGTTGTGCCTGTAATTTTTGATTTATATATAATTTGCATCCCGCCTGGATGGATATCACCATTTACTTTACATAAATTAAGTACTTAATGATATTTGCGAGACAAAAACACATCACAATACATCTATGGACTGTTCCACGTGACCTGGGACCGTCGGCTTGCTGATACTATTTTTGTCACGCAAAAATCTCTATTGCCTGGCCTAAGCCAAATTGACGGAACGTTGCCGTTCTCTGGCAGCAATACTGTTCAAATTAGCCCAAAACTGCCAAAATAAAATTTCACAAAAAATATTGAAATTTTCTTTTGCAATCTTGTTCTTTTTTTTGTATGAATTTGAGATCATCACAGTAAGGTAAACGCTCCTAAGTCAGACAGGTTAAGGAATTTTTGTTACATTGTTAACTGTAAAATTTATATTTACTTTGTGCTAATGACTATGTTTAGTTCCTTTAAACTAAAATTTCTTTTTGATGATATCTGGATATTGATTTCTAAAGAAAATTGATAATAACTATTTAATTTATATTATTTTTATACAAATATATTTTGCGTATATTTTGATCCCAAATCAGATATACCACAGTGATCGTAATTAAGACAGTGATCCTAAAACAGACACTTGTGGTACATTATTCCGTGTTTTAAATATTGTTCATAAAATTTATTATTAAGAAATGTTAAAAATGTATACTTTACAATTTTTAAAGAAACATAAAATAAGTCCTTAGTATTCGTCTGTCTGCCCCCTCTATCTCATATGTATTTAAATTTTTCTTGCTTCTCGGATTTTCAGTGTTTTCTTTTTCCTGGCGCAGCTTTTTATTGTTTCTTTTTCGCTTCCTGTCTTATTTTTCTAAAATGATTTTCTTTTCTGGTTCCTTATTTTGTATTAATAAGTGTTCTCTCCAAGCATCAGAGATAGTTACTGAAAAACAGTTTCCTTTTCCTTTTTTTGTGTGTTTCAGGCCAGAGTAATGATTTTTTTAAGGAGATGGCGTGAGTTTAACTGGTAGCTCCAGATATGGTGTACTACTAATGCCAAAATTGCTACTGTCTGCTGCTAGTATTGCAACATTCTGTCTTATTCCATAATTTCTTATGATACTTGTTGATTTTTATGACGAAATTAGGGACAATTGATGTCTATGTTGGAATTTTGACATAATGGGTACAACAAATAGTAATATAGCAAACGATGTAAAATATGTTATTTTTTTGTGTAGACAGACAGCAATAGAACCATATGTATTACTTGTAACTATATACACAATTCCAAACCGCAATGTCAGATTTACGGACGTGATACATTCGCTTGTACCTAATTCCGATACCCCTACATTTGTTAATAATAGTGATTAAAAGGTACACTGTATTATTATGAAATTATGAAGTATTTTTAGTCAGCCTAGTTAGATACTATGTATTATAATTTTGTTAATTACTGTTATCCTGTAGCGACCTGTAGCGATGTAAAAGGAAGTTGAATTGCAGTTAGCTTATAAGGAAAAAATAAACTTTTACCATAACACTCTAGTATCAAGAACATTGGTAGAATAAGAAACGATTGTGAGTTGATAAGCGTAGTGTCAAATCAACAAACCGGATGTCTTAAAATATAGTTCAATATTGCAGATTTCTTATTTCAACCAACTAAACAGAAATATGTGGGAAATTCGGACAGTGTCTGAATATAGGACGTTTACCTTACATGTTTAATTTAAACTAGTAAGAAAATTATCTTCAGCCGTGCTGAAGTTAAATACCCCCCACCGTAAAAAATTAAAAAAAAAACAAAACAAGTGAACCAATTTTGCCCATTCACGAACTTGTCCTTACTTTTTAAGAGATAAGCTTGTATACCAAATTTCAGATCAATTGCTTCAAAATTACGGCAGTTATCGTGTACACAGACGGACATAGCTAAAGCGATTCAGTTTCCAATTCTGACCAAATCTATATATATATATATATATATATATATATATATATATATAAGTCTATATCTGCCACGCCTCCTTAAGGCTGTTCGAAATGTTGTGTCAAACGCAATATACCCTCACCACAATAAATGTGGGAGTATAAAAAGTTGGCATATACTTTGGTTTGCACCAAAATAAAACAGAAACGCGATTGTGCCGACTCTCACTATTGCAAACACTGCCACATTAGTATTGCTTTGGTATTTAGATCAACGATTAAAAGTAAAGAAACAAATTTGTTACCGTTTGCCAAACATGCACAGAGGGAAATAGTGTTTAGAAATGATATCTACTACTAGCGTTAAAAAAACACAAAAACTTGGTGGATCCAGCTAAATACTTACATCAGTTCGGTTGTCACAAATTCATCAAGCCCTTCTTCGATCTCCTCTTTCCACGGTTCGTTTTCAAGCGTGGCTAAATAAGAAACAAAATTAAAGTTACAAGTTCAAAGTCAAACTATTAAAACAAAAGCTTACTTGTGCCAGCACCTAACCTGTCAGCAGGATTCTCGACATCTTTGCAGTTGACATGATTTAACAAAAACTTCTCTTTGCTAAATATGAACCCGCACAAACTACAACTAAACTTCTTAACCGGCAGTAGGTGAGCAATAGCATCACTTTCATCATGTTCTATCGATAGATGTTGAGGAAATGCAGTCATATTTACTTTGTAATAGTCTCAGATCTGAAAAAAAATAACGAATTGTAGAACTAGAACAGCTTCTAAACGTCAGGTGGTTAAACTATGGAATGAAGAACATGAGTTGCATTTGATTACGTTGATGTATTTTGAATATACATGGATCCGCATACCTACTAAGCAATATGTATTATATTGTAAATAAAATGGTGAGATTTTTGACTGTCTTCAAACTTCGATTCGACCGCCGGTTCTATCTTGGACATGGGTCAAGATTTGAAGTAAAGAAGATGGCAGACTGGTTTGTTGTGTGCTTGTCGAAATACACTAACGGAATTTAGGAAACTGTAATAGATTCTGTACTTTAGTTGTACTTGTACGCTACTCGGTAGAGATGGCGCTGTCGTCATCACTGGTTTTCTGATTTATTACTTTGTTAAGCCTGTAGACAATTTAGTATAGAATACTGAATTACCGGCTGAAATCGGGCTAAATTTTGTTGATAGTATTTCTGCTATTTTATTATAGAATATTGCATGTTTGTAGATAAAATCGTCGTGATTGTCAATGCGGGTCACTGATTTCCTATTTCATCCATATTTAAAAACAAATAAAAAAGCACATTTTAATGCTACACGCTGTACACCTGTATAATTGTTTATTAAACTACAATTATTAACGAAATAGGAAATCAGTGATCAGCATTGTAACAAGGTATTTAAATACAAAACAATTATGGATCAAAAGTAACGTATTTAGAAAATTACTATCAACAAGTGAACGCGGAAAGATTTACACGGTTTGGTACATTTTCAAATATGCCTCGTTTATTTGAAGGTTCAGGCTTATTGTTATAGATGGCGCCACTTAAATTGAAGAAATTACTAGTTATTCTGGACACGCTATTAAATTGTAGTTTGAAATAATGTAATGTTTACCGATACATTGGTCGGCGGAGTCAATACGGACCTCTGAATTACTATCTCATCTTTATTAAAAAAAAAATAAAATATGAAATTTTAATAGTACGGGCTAATTTCCTGGATAGTTTTGAAATCGACAATGTTATTGATGATATTGGTTCCTAATGAAGTTTTCCTAATATAACTAAGTATTGAAATACAAAACAGTTACGTATGCATACATGTACCTATTGTTTCGTATGCTAAGTGAAACCAGCTAATTACTCGGGTGAACTAATTGTTGAACTGTTTTTTTAGATTATTTTTTATACATACATATAGCGGAAGCAATCTATTACAATTATGTTTAATAAATACAGAATTTATTTTCTCATATACCATAAATATTTTGTGGTATTGTACCATATAATGCATGTAATGTTGTTTCAAAAGAACTTACTTAGTAGGATTACTTTGAATGCTATTTGACAATTGATTAAAAGAAAATCATTTTTTACTTACCTTTGTGAAATAAATTATAAATGCAAATATAATAAAAGCCTTGTTGTCTTATACATTATTTATTGGCAATACAATAAATGATATTACATGTTTCAGTTGCAAATATTAATAACATGAAATAAAATACAAAATAATATGAACCATATGTAAAATCCTGTTATGTTAATTTCCTAGAATTGTTTGTATTATTCGGTTTGGTCAATATGGTTTGCGCAGATAAAACCATGGCAAAGTGTGTTAAATGGGTTTTTAGGCTAATCGGAAAGCTTTCGCTAACAAAACAAAATTGTTAATACAATACATGACTCATTCTTTATAGCAGTACTCTGCAACCTTCTCCAGCTGTCCTTCTCTCGCTCACGGCTGTCTAATAACTCCGTTCCTGAACCACTGTGCCGCAGCTCAGTGCTTGCGGAGCACTGCTTTATAGGATCTAATCCTTTATAGGACCCTTATGGGTTTAGTTTTTTTTAACCTTATCTTTTCTCAGGTACAAAACGCTAAAAAATCTGTACTAACATGTTGTACATAACTCAGTACCTAGCATTAACTTTAGTAGGTCAGCAGTGTTGAATTTATGCCCGGGCTACACTAACGTCCAATGCCTAACGAGTAACATTAAAATTAATGTGTTAAAATCAAGTATGACCAAAGCTTAACACAATCATTTCAACAGGGTGTCATTGATTACGCATTAGTTAACATGTAATGGTGTTAGATGTTAGTGTAGCCCAGGCATTAGTGATACTATCCGACCAGTCATATAAAATTTAAAGTGCCAATGGTTCATCAAAAGTTTCTGTTAAAATTTTACCTAGTATTTATCTCACTTAGCTCTCTCAACTTGGGATATCTCTATTAATATAATATTGCAATAACAACAATCTTCAAAAATTATTTAGTGTACGGTTCATAGACCTTGCTATCTCCTAGGCATAATTTATTTTACTACTACACCAAAAACATAAGAAGAAAGATAAATAAATAAAGATTAAGATAAAGATTCCATTAATACAAATTGTCATAGAATATGAGTAGGTAGCAACGGAAATGTAACCTTAAAAATTCGATTATGACGGAATCATGTTCCACAGGATTCTGTTCTTGTTGGCTACTAAGACAGTTTCTTTGATGCAGGTCAGAAATTACTATTTTGTGTAATACATAATGATTTATCACTAGTGTTAACCTGTTCACAGCTCTTGACGAATATATTCGCCAACGGGTGCGGTCGAGTTTTTTCCCATTTCACATAAAAATTACATCAGAATGATCATACGCCTCGATACTAGTAAATAGCAAAAAACTACCGCTGAAGAGAAAGGGTTAAAAACTGAACATCTGCATACAGAATATAATTCTGTAAATATTAAAATCAATCGTAAAAATGCGTTTAGTAAATTTTCCATTGCAATTGTATTACAAGAAGCCTGTTCCTTGACCTAGTAGACGACGATATCATTTTTTTACCCAACCTGACGCAAAAACTGCTTGCTTGCAATCTACTCCATCTATTGTATTTATTCAATCTTGATTGATTCCTTTTGTGAACATTTAGGTAGTTTTCTTGGGTTTTCATCTACCTACTTCTTATTAGATTAGTGCCATTACCATCAAAACTTTCATATTTGTTTTGGACTTTCATGTATGTAAGTAACACTCTTCGTAAAACCATATAAATGTTGTCTTTTAAATTGTCTACAGCAGCCTGAAAGAATACACCTTCACATATAAAAAAGTTAGAATACTTTTGTATACCTATATGTTACCCAACCTGCAAAGAATGCCAAAACCCTCTATTGGTAAGTCGACTATTATATAATTTATATAGCAATACATTATACTGGCAACTATAAACAACAATAAACCGTCAAAAGAAATCTGTGAGTTCTCGTACAACGTACTACGACCGAAATCAAATAAGACATTGAACTACGCATGATTCATGAACCGATCCCGGGTTTCACAGGTTTCAGTCGATGTTGGCCTAATCGTATTTTACTGCATTTCAATACTGCTAACGCCATCTACATATTCAGATGATCCGTGTCCCTAACGAAACTGTTTTTTATATATTGACTACAGCCTTAAAAAAGCGAGGTATTGCACAAAAACGAGTTGTACATAAGTTTTTGTTGAATATTAAATACAAAACTATAATTATCGACGGACTTTAATGTAAAAATAGAGTAATTAACAAAAGCTAATGTTGATATAAACAAAATAAAAATACATGACGGTCATTATAATCTATTGTTTTGTCCGGCATACATAATTAATAATTATATCCAATATACATATTTCTAATTAACTTTATTTTACAGATATTCTAGTAAATGTCTGAAATTAAAAGATATACATAACAGTATTACAATACTGTATACATAGACTCAATTCGAACTTTATAACTGAATAATAATTTATATTTGTTGCAAATTTTGATTGTTACTAGATAATAATTAAACATTTATAATAGGGGCTTCTACTTCTGACCCAAAGCGCTGGACAACATGCTCAGAAAACTTGGCGCCGCTGTCAAATCTGGTAACATAATATTGCTTAAAATCCCCAGACAACACGCATTCCATGTAAAATTACCAATTTCGGCCTTAATTATGAAGTATTCTGTAGCTACGTATCCCAACTCAAGGAAGCTTGCAGCGGGTGTACTTGTTTTTATGTACTTTGGAAAATTTGCTGAACTGTCCTAACCTAAAAACACAGCAGGTATTTTGGTTTTCATGTTCACTTCCATATAATTATTCAGTTTACAATGAATGCACGTCATTCTCACACCTATCTTTTATCAATTACATTTCATTTGAGACTAATTAGGCTTTTTACAAAGAGCAGTTGCCCACTTAATTTAGCCCTAGGTGGTCCTGGGAGAAATGCGCGCACACATCGTCAGATCAAACACCAGAACGAGAAACGTCTATTAATATTATGTATAAGGAATACAAAAAAAAATCGGTACATATTATGAATAAAGAAAAACACTAAATATTTGAAAACGAAATTTTATATAATTATATAACTTACGCAATTTGTTAAACTAAAAAGCACTATTAAAGCTAAAGATTTTTTGTGTACTTTTAAAAATTCAATTTTTTGTTCAACGAGGAGTTATAACCTCAATTGACATTAAAGGAGTGCTACACTAGACGTTTCTCGTTCTGGGTTTTTTATCTCACGATGTGCGCGCGCATTTCTCCCAGAACCACTCAGGACTAAATTAAGTTGGCAACTGTGCTTTGTAAAAAGCCTAATTAGTATCAAACGAAATGTAATTGATAAAAGATAAGTGTGAGAATGACATGCATTTGTAGTAAGTTGAGATTTGGCGCGTTAATTTGAAAAGAATTGAATTCGAACTTAGGCGTGCTTTGTGTTAGATTGGTATTGGCGGCAAACGGAAATGGCCATATTCTCAAACAGTGGTTTGGGGGCGCTGGGGTCGACACGAGGGGTTCGACCAAAGGTTTAAGCGAACGATACTTCCTTCTTATTCTAGCCATCATGGGGTAAAGACGTGTTTTCTTAAGAGCAGGGGCTCTATAAGATAACTGTGGTGTCTCGTGTTTCTTGTGCTCAACCGAAATATTAAGGTATTTATTTGTTGTCTGTACTTGCTGATTTGTCCATCTCTGCCAAATTAAGAATATATCATGTTTAGGATTAGCAGTCATATTTCATGTAAGCAGTTCTGCATTGTTGTATATATTTTTGTTAATAGATTTTATTGTGGTTTTCTTCGGCATATTCATTTTAGAATAATATAAATCTGTCGCTTTTATAGTAAAGTATTTAGCCTTGCATATAGTGATTAATAATTAGTGAGTTCAAACGTCTCTGACAAAGTCTCAGAGAAAGAACTCAGTTTTTAAGCCTCCGTAAGAGAGATAATTAATTCACGCTACCGTAAGATTAATTAAAGTCACATTTTTAAGCGTTAGCGTCGCCAAGCGTCGCTTGGGGCGAGTTACCACCTTCAACATGTGGTGTTAAGGTTAGGTAGTTGAGCAAAGTCCTAACAGGGGCCCCCTTCAGTTTAGAGTTGATTAAAGTATAATAATAAATATTGAGAAGGGTGTCCGCCCCATCACACATTCATTGAAAACTGAATAATTATATGGAAGTGAACATGAAAACCAAAATACCTACGTGTTTTTAGGTTAGGACAGTTCACACAGGTTACACGAACTAGAAATCTAATGCTTTCTCATATGACCCTTAAGATAATGCCTTTGCGCACAGATAGAATCACATAAGGTGCATTTAAATGTCACGCTGCCAATTAGGCCTGCCGCTTCTTCTGGCATTTTAGAAATTTTTCTCGTCGCCACTGTTATATCTTTGTAATTTATATTTACCAAATACATCTTATTCGGAAAACATTTATTATAGTGCAGGCAAATTAACTGATTATAAGCCAAAACCGGTATTAATTGTAGACAGGAGTTTTATCATTGGAAATGGTGAAGGGGCTCATAGTGAACGCAAAAAAAGTAAATGCAGGTCATGGGGTGGTATAGTGTTTATTCGGGAGGGTGGAAAGCGGGTGCAAAGTATATTATTGCGTTTTCCGGCGAAACTTGACGTTTTATCCAAAAACGTCCCATACTAAGTTGTAGATCATAAAAAAATCTACAACAGTCATATGGGTCACTTTTACTATGACCTCAAAATTTTCGAGAAAAATGCGAATGCCAATGCCAAAACGAATTTTCTGTTTTTTATTTTTCGTTGTGGCAACAATAATTCAATTTTAATCAAACTTTGTGAAAGCGTGCCTTTTTATACCTTAAATTACCATACATTTTTTAATTACACAAAAAACAAGAAGCTTTTGAGATATTTATTTTTTTTCGTCAAAATCAGACTTTTTTTAAAAAGAAATCTGTGGTGAAAAATCATCGTAGAGAGTTCTTCTGGGACTTATTTTTGTTGTTTTTACATGTACTTATCGACACAATAATAAAAATAATAGTCCCTATTTAAAAACATGCTTAAAAATGGAAAAAACTCAAAAACGACTTTTGCAATAGTGAATTTTTCAGTAATTGTTCATTATCTGTTTAAATTTTCAAGAAAATTGCAATACTGGTTACGTCATTCAATTGTACGGAAAAAAATACAATAGAAACTGTCTCTCATTTCTACACTAATGATATAACCATTAAATTAGAATAATAAATCTTCAGATAAGCAAGCAAAATAGTCAGTTTTTGTCGTAGAATCAATAAGTATCCAATACAAAAGTTGTAGGTCAAGAAAAAATATACAACTTTTGTAGAGGTTACTATATAACATAACCTCAAAACTATCGAGAAAAATGCGAAAGATTAATTTTTTTTTTAATTTATAATTTTAATTTTGTTTTGACGAAACTTCTGAAAGTAAATTATTTATGTCTTAAAAAATCACAAACTGTTTATAAAAAAATCTACTAAGTAGTTAAAAATGTGACAACATCAATACAGTAGAAACAGTACTTTAATAATTGATAATAATAAATTACAAAAGTTAATATTGTATCACGCCCCTAATACCAGTGCGCTCCGCAATAGCGCTTTCGAGGTCGCCACCATGGCATCATGACCAGCGAGGGCGTAGGCCCCGCTACGTTTCGACATACGACCTGGACCGAGCAGCATAAAAGACGGTACGCAACCCTGGCACATGAGTTCGCTCACCGGCCTGGAGGAAACTATTAACTTGGCGCACCTCGTAGGGCCTTGGTGACAACGTGGAATCCAGACGGAGAGACAGGCATCGTCAGTATACGACACGCTGCACCTACCGCGACTTGCATTTTCGAATATCTCGTTCCGAACGACCTCACCCCGTCAATATATATTTACAGATTTACAAATAAGAAATGAAAAATATTTGTTTCATTTTTTATTTAATTTTTATAGATTGGCATAGTTATTTAACTATGCCAATCTTTGCCTTATTCGCAATTTTTCTCGGAAGTTTTGAGGTTATGTTATATAGTAACCTCTACAAAATTTGTAGATTTTTTCTTGACCTACAACTTTTGTATTGGATACTTTTTGATTCAAAGCCAAAAACTGTTATTTTGCTTACTTATCTGAAGATTTCTTATTCTAATTTAATGGTTGTAGCATTAGTGTAGAAATGAGAGCCAGTTTCTTTTGTATTTTCTTCCGTACAATTTAATGTCGTAACCAGTATTGCAATTTTCTTAAAAATTTAAGCAAATAATGAACAATTACTTTAAAATTCAGTGTTGCAAAAGTCGTTTTTGAGTTTTTTCAATTTTTGAGCATGTTGTTAAATAGGAACTATTGTTTTTATGATTGTATCAATAAGCACATGTAAAAACAACAAAAATGTGTCCCAGAAGAACTCTGTACGATGGTTTTTCACCACAGAAATTTTTTTTAAAGAAGGTCTGATTTTGACGGGAAAACTAAATATCTCAAAAACTTCTTGTTTTTTGTGTAATGAAAAAATGTATACTTATTTAAGGTATAAAAAGGCACGCTTTCACTAAATTTGATTAAAATTGAATTATTGTTGCGACAACAAAAAATTAAAAACAAAAAATTCGTTTTGGCATTGTCATTCGCATTTTTCTCGAAAATTTTGAGGTCATAGTAAAAGTGACCCATATGACTGTTGTAGATTTTTTTATGATCTACAACTTAGTATAGGACTTTTTTGGATAAAACAGCAAGTTTCGCCGGAAAGCGCAATAATATACTTTGCACCCGCTTTCAACCCCCCGAAATAAACATTATACCACCCCACGACCTGCATTTATTTTTTCTACGTTCACTATGAGCCCCTTTACCATTTCCAATGATAAAACTCCTGTCTACAATTAATACCCACTCTCAACTTAATTTGCCTGCACTATTATACGCATGTCTAAAATACAGGTTCCAGTACATGGATAAATACGAACTTGGTCGAACATTCACGAGGCAAAGGACGCATGCTCTAAATTCAAATAATAACAATTACATATGTAACAGTTTCAGACCACATTGTGCACAGCTATAATGACATTTAAATGTATGCCTGTATGTGTATGTGTTCTCCGCGCACTAGAATAATCACATAAGGTGCATTTAAATGCTCTTCCGCTTGCATGCTTTCTCTTGTGCGGTTTAAGTAACTTCTTTCTTGCATGTCTTCGCTTATGTACTCCCAGGAATCGAGGTTGCGTAGTAGTATAGTCACAAATGTTGCATTTATATCGCTTCTCTGGCCGACAAACTCCCACACGTTCTTCAAGATGCGTTGATTGTGCAGATGCGTTGCCATACTTGCTACGCGGGAAGACTTCGTCAGTTGTTTCTGCGTCCAGAGCATCTATGGATTGTCCGTATGCTGTCAATAGTAACAAATGAAATTGGAATAACCTAAACTTGCGTAAATTGACAGTGTCTTTTCGAATAACGCTAATGACTATAAAATGCAATACGTAAATAAAACACGAGAACCTATAAAAATTTGGACACTAATAATTTAAAAGAAATTAATATAGGAATATTTAATCTTCATTATTTACATTGCAAAGCTATTGTCGGAAAGTCAGAAAAAAAGGTAACTAAGTGGGAATATCACCATAAAAATGTTCTGCTCCCTAATAAGTTTAGTTAATTAGTTATCACATTTATTTTCTCACTAACCCTTTTGCGGCTACAGCAACAATAACTCATATATACACTGTGGGCAAAAAAACGGTACAAATTTTCAATTACTTATACTTCCAAAGATAATAAAGTAAATTCAAGATATTAAAAACGCAACGCCTTCGACGTCGCGCCGCATTACCGGTCGTCGCGCTATTCCGTACTTTCGGCATAAGTATTTGTGCCATAAACAACTATACAAAAACGCAGTCAAGAGATGAATAGTTGTTTCAATAGTCTATAGTTATATCATAGGACAAAACATTTAAATTTTACTTTATAGTTTGTCCCACAAATTGCTAAACATTCCCATGACTTTGGTCCATATTTATTGAGGTAAGTTAACTGTCAATATTATTGCACCTAATTGCTGTAAAATGTTGCGCTGTAACTTTTGTAACAACATGCCTCATACGAATTGCCCACAGGAGAAGATTATCGATGCACCAGAAATTACAAGAAGGAGTAGTCGATCTTTGATCCTTGCAAATTGTTGGTTGTTCGATATTCATAAGCATAAATCTTCAACAAATAATCACTAATCTATTGGAGTGTTGTTGATGCCCCCTTTGAGAGGTTTTTCCAACTTTACAACGAGTGACCAACATATTGACAGACGAGTAATGAACTGAGGAACTGTGTTGCATCGCACAAACTTTCCAAGACGCTGCATAATATTTTGATGCACCCCCCCTCCAATAACAACGAAAACGGCCCTCATCCACTTGTGCATAAGGATGAAAGTAAACATTAAAAAGCAGCACCTGAACACTTCTTTTCAACTTTCATGTTCATCGAGTAGCGTATGGAAAGTGTCTATTAAAACAAGTTGGGTGGAAAACAATTCTGCTTAGAGCAAGCCTCGACAGTTCTGAGCTGAGGCCTGGTGGTCTGTAGACAGCAATAGCCACCAAGTTTCCAGATGGTATCTCCAGGGCTGCCATCTCAATCACTTTTTTCTCTGATAGTTTATTAATTTCGGGTATTGCTATTGATGGAATATATTCTCTTACAACTATAAGCTCCCCCTCATCTCTGGCATAAGGCGTCATAATATTGTATTGTGGAATCTTTATAACTGTGCGTTGTTCTTCTGTCAGCCAGTGCTCTGTCAGGCAAAGTATACGCGGATTGTTCTGTTCCAATTGGTATTGTAGCTGATCTAACTTGCTTCTAAGGGACTGAATATTAATGATTTTTAGATTTTCCTTCTGTACTACTTTTTGTTCTGTGCTCTCACTCTTTGTGTCCAATTCTCGGAGCGCCTGGCATTCGCTTGTGTGCAATTCTTTCTTAAGTCTAAATCGTGTTAAGATTTCTATGTTTTCTGCCGGTGCCGGCGAGCCATCAGTGAGTGACTTTATGTAGGTTACCAGTTTGACCTTGCCACTGTATGTTAAATATCTACCTCCGTCTGCAAAATCGGATGCACTCATTCTACTGTCAAGCGGAAGAACCGTAGCAAAATTCTTTGTTCTCGGTTCGCTGTATATCATTCCATTAAAGATATCAATTGTTAGATTGTGAGATATGATATCGAGTCTGCTAGGAATTGTTGAGAGAATTAAGTTTGCCTTTGTTGACGCGGTCAAGATTTTTCTTATTTGTGTTTTGAAATATTCTTCCGTGGTCTGCTGTATATCGTTCGAGCCTGCTATCACAGGAACCCAATCTCGCTCTCCAGAGACAGTGAGATTCCTCTCGATATTACTCGTTACATGTCGCAATGTTGCACCGGGTTTAAAGTCGAACATTATCTGAACGCCATGTATACGTCTTTGAAGTTTACTGAGCAGTCCTCTACCAAGGTCATCAGCAAGCACCAACATTTTATTTTTCTGGCAGTTTACCTGGGTAGGCTGGTGTGTTACAGTGGTATATGTATATTACATGTGGCTGAGTAACTGCGCTTCTGCATACGGTTCTTGTTTGTGTTGATGCCCCCTTACACTTCTTTACTATTGTTTTTGTGTCGCTCTTACCTGATATCTTTTTTTGAAGCTCATTATTGCTTTATTTCTCTCCCCAGCTGCCCTCCTTAATTCTTCCACAACGCTGCACAAATCTTCCTCCATCTCTATTGCATCCTGTCTACTCACGGCCAAGTTATTAGGACTGCTTTAGAAAAAATGTGGTTTGTGCTCTTATCGTCAGGCAAAGGACTCCAGTAGTTTGACGGACTATGCTCTAGCTGGGCAAAAAATCGATTGATTCATCGCTCAATCTTTTTATATATAAGATCGAATGATCGATCAGATCGAAAAAGTCGAAAAGATTCATTTGATCGATCTTATGATGATACGTACGTTGCCGGACACATATCATTCTTGAATGTGGGAGAACTAACAGATCGATCATCAAAAGATCTATATTATCGATCATAAAAAGATCAGTCTGATCGATCATCAAAAGGTCGATCTGATCGATCATCAAAATATCAGTGTGATCGATATTATCCATCATTAAAAGATCGGTCTCCATTGTCTTCAATGGTATCAAAAGTCAGACCAGATATCAGTTTAATTATAGTAGATATGGTGCTAGCAATAGATTTAAAAAACAAATTAATCCGTTTGCCTTCTTCCTACAACTGAGGTTTAAATTTGCTCCTTTCCTCTTATTCCTATTCACGGAACGCTGCACTGTCAGACGAATACAAGAAACTGTAAAAGGAAACATTTTAATACGCTGTAGAGATACTTGGATATGATTTGGTGACTATAATCTATTGAACCTACCTGAAAGTATTATCGAAATGAGCTAAATCAATATTTTTGTTATTGTCTTTCTCTCAATTAATGATGACTGCATGAGAATTATACACTCTACTCGTACATTATTTTGAAATTGTTGCTTATCCTGAAAACTTGGTTTTAGCAGAAGAAGAAGAATTTAATACATACGAAATAGGAACCTAGATTTGAAACTTACTTACCTTCTAGAAGACGGGCCACACGGATATGGTGTACTTTGCTGTACTGGAGAGGAAGTCTCTGGCACTGCGGTAATTTTTGACAGATTTGCCGACCCTTTCTCAAATTATATACCCGTCGCTCGTTTAGTAACTAAAATCTGTAGTTTTTACTTAAATTTTGGTGCTGAGTTATCAAAATTTTTTGCATCGATTTATCAATTGCCATGAATTTGTGCAATTTTCAGCTTTTTGCATGTAGCTGGCTTTTTCTTATTTAACATATTGAGAACAACGATGCAATGATGCAACTTGGACACTTTTTTACTATACTTAAATGCCACAACTTTTTAGTTATTTCGGTTTTCGTACTTTCTTTTTGTTGATTTTTACGCTATAGTTTCAAATTGAGTATCTTGCTTACTATTGACTTTCTCCAGTCTAACTTTCCGTGAAATAATGTGTCAATTGTGAACGCAAAGTAGAAGAAATACAATATTGTGTTGCAGTTTATTTCCTTGGTCTCCAATAATATAATTATTATTATCCCTATTATTAGTAACAGTGATTTTTCTATAATTATGTGCGTACTGTTTACAATATTTTATAATCTACACCAGACATGTGCAGTCTACGGCATAAACAATTATTTAAATTTGTCTTTACTTTATCATACATTGTATGACAAAGTATTGTAATGGTGTCGAAAAAATGTCCTTTTGGATCCCTTGAACATTTTGGACCAAGGTGAAAAGAAGTTATCGGGACGAAACTTCACATTCAGAAGTTTCATGCCTAAACTTAGATCTGAAAGAAGTTTTGTTTAAATGGGTTCAAAGGAACTGGAGATACCTTTGAACCAATTCACCATTTCTGTATTTTCGTCAAAATAGTTAACTAATAAATTAAACTAGAGGAAATTTCGTATAATTTATGTCTATGACATTTTTGGAGCCAATAGTTTACCTGCATGAGCAAATTCTATTTGACCGACATCACTCCTGTCAGCATTAAAACCAGTTAGCCAGGATTTGACAGATATTTTAATACTATTGACAGTATTGTCAGAACATCAACGTAAGCGTTGGAAAACACTGCTGTATAGTATGATAAAGTCAAGTACCTGGCATCACAAATTTTTTATTTTTATAACAATCAAATGGCGGTTTAAACCCGAAAAGTTTTTAGGGGGGTTTTTAGGAACACTTTGATTTTCCATGAATCTCTGATTATCACACTCCATTGACAAACTTTCGAGCAACTTTTTACGTATTAATGATAGTTAATGTTATGGATTTTCTCATTTTTATTTTAAGCACTCATTAATCGCTTAAGGCATAACTTCGAAAAGGATATTTATCAATTCTGCAACCTGCTTCACACCAAAAATTATGGCATCACGACATCTTTTCTAACTCAATATTGATTTACAGACAAGATAATTTTACTGACAGATATTTGAATTACTGACATATTGAGTTTATGGTCTTCCAATATATCCAGGTGGAAATCCTGGAAATTCCATACAAAAATACCATGACATCACTTTCTAGTGCTGATGATTATGAAAATCAGACATGAATTATGATTATTGACTACTGTTTACCATTCAAAGATATATTATATACATTTTAACATTAGTTGTAAATCAGCCTGTAGTTGTGTTCCAACAGATACAAAATATTTTCAAATATAAAATTAATACATGACTTGATCGCATGGTTCGTGTTTTCATAATTAACGCAAACAGCGAACAACAAAACACGAATAAATTTAAACAAATGGTTTATAATGGTTTATAATAAAAAGTAGTAAATATTTAATAAATTCCTAAATCAGTCCGGTGCGCGGGTATATTTCAAACTCGCCATCCGGCCCGCGGTCTTGGCGAAAATGCACATGTCTGATCTACACCAATAAATATCAGTATTCCTAATGAAATTTCATATCTTCTATGCATGTGTGAAGTGAGAGTAAGCATTAGGTATTACTTCTCAATGTAGCGTATGTGTACGATCCTTTCATAACCTGAAAAAAATAAATAAAGTATTACAATTAGCCATTTATCATTGCTCTATGATTACTAGACATATTGCTAGAGATTACTAGCTCTATGATTACAATTTCTAATGCTAGCTCTACACTTTGGTCGAACCAGTTTAACGTCTTTGCCTGAAAAAAATTGTAGGTGCTGTGTTACGGCCGAATTTTGACTAAAACGCTTTTAACGAATACTCCCTGTCGTACGCCTTTTTCTGTGTATCCACCAGGGGTCCTCAGCTCGCTCAAAGTGGAGATGGGAGTGAGTCAATGCCAATATGACTCAGAGTGTAACAAGGGCGCCACCCAAACTCACTAAAAGTGTGGATAGAACTGATTTGGGACAATAGATGGGATATTATAGCGCTCGACAGAGAAACTAGCAGTGAAGTTACCAAACAATTTATTGCCCAACCGAAGAAAATAATAGTTATTTATGTACCAAGGATATTAAACGGATGTTTATGACCGAGGGTGACCGTCTCGGGGCTGTCGACCCTCGAGCTTTTTAAGTCACCATCAAATAATGCCCTTGGTGCATACAACATTTTTTTGTCCTACAATGGTTTAGTTCCTCTAGTTTGAATAATATTAATAGACATTTTGACATAATCAAGTGACATGCGTCTCTACGGAATTGAGTAACTACACAAACAGTACGAAGTTGAGTGATATTACAGACTGATACAGACAATGTCAAACTGAATAACGTTAGACTTTAAAAATGGATTTTAAAATCATTGTTAGTTTATCGTTTATTGGGGTTTATTGCAGCTAATGCTTTGATGCTTTGAAAATATTATGTCCCACTATGGTTTTGTTACGTACGACCCTAACTTCAGACAGGGCGAACCTGACAATTTCCCGCACAAAATTTATATGTTTGACGAGCACCGGCCGTCTAGTCCACTCTAGCTCCTGTAATGTCTATTTAAATCTTCCGCCCTTTTAGGTACGGTAACTAACTTCCTAATAGCATCTACGCAAGCGACATCTACCCGAATCGACATTCTGACCGGTAACCCTAGGCATCGGCCTATTCGTACCAACTCCGGCATTGATCGAAGATAGGTTGTACCACCAGAGATAAATAAATACGTAGTTATCATCGTGCAACAAGTGTTTGATTTATCCAAAAGTATGTAGATAATCACGGGACTAAAGTTACAGGTAACCAGTCAGCAATCAATATCAGAGCGTCACAACAACTCCCACTTCTTGCTATATAATCCGAGATAGTCATTGGAGACAAGGGCGTAGCCAGGGGGGGGGGGGCAAAATAAAAATGCACAAAATTGTATTAGGTACATAATAAATTTACAAAGACACATAACATGTACTGTAAAAGCCAGTTGTGCTTATTTTATGAGAAAATGTAATTTAATAAATTACCGTCGAGTATGCAACTCAAATACCAGTACCTACCTCCAAATCTCAATACAGGTTATTGTTATATAAGTTGATTTATTGGGAATTAATAGAGGAATTGTTTATGCAACCGACAAGTAAGTTGAAGTAAAAATTTTAGATGGCTTTATTACAAAGACCTTAACCTTATATTATAATATAATGTTATTTGTAATAAAGCAATCTAAAATTATATCTTCAATTTACTTGTCGGTTTGGCAACCAAAACCACATATCTACTTTGTATATTACTGGAGTCTGTGTGATGTGTAGTTATTGAACACGATTATAAAGCAGTGTTTTTTTTGCAATGGATATAAGAAACTATTATACTCTAGGAAGAGCCAGGTGGATGCTGACTCTGCGCTTGTGGGAAATTTGTTAGACTTTTTGGGTGTTGGCAATTTGAATGTTGTTCCTGTGCGTCTTGGGCGCTTTGATGCATCCAAGGAGGTGCTTCGTCGTCCTATAAAAATTGTACTGGGCTCTGAGGAATGTGTATCTGTTGCTATAAAGAAAGCAAAAGAGTTAAAATCTGTGGAGCAATGGCGTTCGATTTCCATATCTCGCGATCGCACACCTATGCAGAACACTCTCTATAAGACCGTAAAGAATGAATTAATCAGCCGTACTTCTGGAGGCGAAACAAATCTCAAAATCAAGTATGTTGCCGGGATTCCCACCATAGTATCGGAAAACTAACTTCGCCCAACGGAAACCCATTTACTTCTAGTTATAGTTTTAGTTTTAACTTTTATTATCAGAATACTCGTGGTTTGTGTTCAAAAACACAGGAATTTTATCTGAGCATCATGGAGTTTAACTACGATTGCGTGCTGCTCACGGAAACCTGGCTTAACGATTCTGTTGAGAGCTATGAGCTTTTCCACTCGACCTATACAGTCTTCAGATGCGATAGAATGTTTCATACTGTGGGCAGGAGTCGCGGTGGTGGTGTTTTGATTGCTGTTCTCGCCAAGTTTTCCTGTGTCGTCTTGGATACCAGCATGCTGAGAACTCTTGTGCCGCTAATCGACATAATTGTGGTCGAATTTTCTTGTTGTAGTCGAAAGTTTTATGTGATTGTACTGTATATTCCACCTGATGTTCATTCTAGCGACATGGAACGATACTTTGATGCGTTAGCAGCACTAATTGTTGATTCCCCGGTACTATTGGTTGGGGACTTCAATATTCTAAATTTTAATGTCACTAATACCTCATGTCCGAAAGTTACTACGGTTGTTGGTTTTACTGAGTTCTTGGACCTTCAACAGAAGAATTACATCGAGAATCAACAGGGAAGACTGCTTGATTTGATCTTCACGAATGTGAACGGTTTGAGCGTGGAGCGGGTGGGGATTCCCCTAGTTCGGGAGGACGTTTACCATCCGGCCCTTTCTGTACAGGTGACCATATCAACGGAACCCCGCGTACCGGCTTTTCGTCAGGCACATGGTTACGCCTACAATTTTCGACGTGCTGACTTCTGTGAACTCTATGATCGACTTTGCAGCGTGGATTGGTCGCCTGTTGATGGATGTACAGACGTTGACGACGCGGCCGATATGTTTTACACCTTGTTGTACCGTGTTCCGGATGTCTCAGTTCCGAGGAGGAGGGTCTTCAACGTTGATGGCTACCCTACATGGTTTACACCCGTGATCGTGCGCAATATTAGGACGAAGGCTTACTACAGAAGGAAGTTTAATCATACAGGAAGGGATTATTATAATCACGAATTTAGAAGACTTCGATCTTTGGTGAAGGTCCAAATCAGTGAGGCGTATCGGCGGCATTTGCGATCTGTTGAGGAAGGTCTCAGAGCGAATCCTGGTAATATTTTCCGTTTTGCCAACGAGAAGAGGAGCGCCTCGAGGATACCAGGAGAAATCCGTTCTGATGGTGGAAGTCACAGTAGTCCCCAGAGCATTGTTAATGCGTTTGGGGATTTTTTCTCTGATGTTTATCGGTTGCCGTGTCCTGGTGTCACGGCTCAAGAGCAGATATCATATATGCCGTCATTTACTGTTGGATTTATCACTGAATCTGACCTGGTCACAATAATGGGTACATTCCCGAACAAATTTACAGCTGGCGATGATCAGATCCCAAGTTTCTTGTTGAGGGATGCACGTTACATTCTAGACATCTATTGTCAATTTGGCAATAAGGTCAGCTACTTTTCCGAGGCGCTGGAAAATAGCGCGAGTGGTACCGGTCCTCAAGAAAGGAGATCCCACGGTTATAAACAACTACAGACCGATTTCTATTTTGTCTAATTTTTCGAAGGTCTTGGAACACGTGCTGTACGAGGATATATACATGAATGTAAGAAGGTTTTTATCACCAAACCAGCATGGCTTTGTGAGATGCATGTCCACGGTTACGAATTTGGCATCCATCTGTCAATTTACGTCGGAGGTTTTGGATCGAGGCGGTCAGGTCGATGTGATTTACACGGACTTTTCCAAGGCTTTTGATCTTTTGGATCACGGTGTTTTGTTGCGGAAAATGTCTGCCATGGGATGCTCGCCGTTGCTTGTGCAGTTGATTTCATCGTACCTGAAAGACAGGAACAACTATGTATTTTACGGTGGACATAAGTCGTTTGTGTTTCCTTCATCATCGGGTGTCCCTCAAGGGTCTAACCTGGGCCCCTTGCTGTTTAATATATTCATTGATGACCTGCTGAAGTCTCTTACATGTCGAGTTCTGGCGTATGCGGATGACTTGAAGGTATACGGAGTGGTTGATAATCTTACGGACGTGAGTGTACTTCAGGCAAATTTGGCACTGCTGGAGCGGTGGTGTGACGACTTCGGATTGCGGCTTAGTGTGGAGAAGTGCGTCTGTGTTTCTTATTCCCGTGCACATTCGCCTATTGAGTCCACTTACAGTGTTTCTGGCCATAACCTAGTCAGGCAGACGCTTGTGCAGGATCTAGGCATGTGGTTTGATTCTCGTCTCATATTCCAACATCACGTTGATACCATAATTGCCTCTTCTAATAGATTGCTCGGTTTTATAATACGAACAACACGACCTTTCCAAAATGTGGATACAGTAAGGATTCTTTACAATGCGTTTATAGTCTCGCGCCTGGAGTACGCTTCTATAGTTTGGTACCCTTATTATACCAGCCACCAGCTTTCGGTTGAAAAGGTCCAAAGAAGATTCCTCAAATACCTTTCATTTAGGGAAGATGATATATATCCGGAGCGCGGCGCAGACTATGGTTCCTTGCTGCAGCGTCATGGCCTGATTGCGTTGAGTGAACGACGTGAGATCCAGAGTGCGACATTTCTGTGGAAACTCATTAATAATAGGGTGGACAGTGCGTATTTACTGTCGTGCGTTAATTTCCTTGTGCCGCGTACTTCTTCGCGTTCTGGGTCTACGTTTTATTTGCCACGTGCTAGAACAAACGTTATGCGTAGATCCCCGGTGTACCGTATGTGCGTGAACGCTGACGCTAGATTACCGGATATTTTTAATTTTTAATATATAATTAATAGCACTTTGATGAACTTTTTGCTTGTATTTTGTTGTTACGCATGATTTACATTTAGATGTTTTATTCTGTACTGTTAGTATGGTATTTCTGCTGTTGTTGCTGTGTTTTATGATCTGTTGCTTTCTGTGGTATTATAGTGGTTGTTGTATTATTGTTATTATTTTCAAATATGTTTTTTCAAATACGTATTACCTTGTAAGTGGGTCTCCTGTTGGGTAATAAAGATTATTATTATTATTATTATTATTATTATTTTACTAAGTATTAATTATTATTTGGAAACCAGTGTTATATCGTTGTATGATTGGGTGATTAGGATTACTGGTCCTAAAGAGTATTTTAGTTATAGGATTACGTGATTACAGTGTTATCACTGTATCCGTAACACTGTAATCACGTAATTATTGCAGTTTAAGTGCATATAGCTAAATATTACTTTAGATTAGTCTAATTTTGTTGAGTTTCGAGTTTGGTCTCGTTTGGCAAATGTCAACCCGTTTACCTATAGTTTGTCTTTTAAGCAATAGATGGCGCTATGGCGGTTCTGCATTAATTCGCTCTTCGCAAATATCTTGGAAATTATGATACATTAGTATTACTGTTCTTGTACACTTATATGTACATTTTGATACATTTGATACATGTCCTCCTAGAATATTTGTTTCGGTAGCATGCTCAGCGTTCATCGCAACATTGCAAATGAAGACCAAGAGCAATTCAAAGAATCTGTCCTGCAGAAGTTTTCCGAAAACAAGCGGAAACTTAACATTACGTAATGTTTTATTAGAATATTTCATATTATGTATATACCTCATACATATATTTTTATAAACAAAAAGATATGCGATAAGAAATATTTATTTACTTAAATTTTGGTACTTTTCTGACCCCTTGCCCCCCCCCTGAAAAAACTTCTGGCTACGCCCTTGATTGGAGATCGTCAGTCTGTGTCAACAGTTTGGAGCCTACGTTCAAGACTTGCATCATGGCGGTCCTACAACAATCATGACGTCTTCACCAATAACCCTAAATGACTATCCAGGACACAAGAAGTCATCACCAACATCCTCGGATGGATTCCAGAAACCAGGTGATTGTGAAATTTGTGATAAAAGTTACGCTTGTCGTAGAAATTTAACACGTCATATGAAATCTCGTCAAACCGACACGTACAATGTATAAATGCACGCAACGTACGAAGAAATATATGCGAGCTGAAGGGTTATCTCAACATATCAGGAAGTTCTATCCATCATCATCGATAACAAACAACGTGGAGGTGCCATATGAAAAGAAGTGCCTGCATTATGAGATATTTTTTTGTAGCGATATCCCAATATTTAATAAAAATTTAATATTAAGTTATTATAATTTTGAATATTTAAAAATCCTTATTCTTACAAATGTTTAGAACAAAAAGACAGTTGGATATAATATTATATTGTCGCTACTCACATGTTTTCATAATCCAAAGTACTACGGAAAAAAGTGGCACGCGGATTCTGCGAAAGAATTGACAACGAATGTTTGTGTGTAATTGTCATTTATGATGATATTTTTTACATGTTCGTAACTGTATTGTCTCTTCAGTTATACACCAGAAGATGGTCTAAAACCGAAATCAATCGTAAATATATTTTAAGAAATAAAGTTAGTAGAAATAGTCTGATATAGAACCTCTTTGTTTTATTCTCTCAATCACATAATAATACTACTAATTTTCAAATCATTATCGATATATCGAAATTTTTCAATAATCGAATATTTCTATCTGTGCTAGGAGGCATCCTCTTTTCATTCAGTAGGGGAAAGGTCACGTAAAGCCATGACGTTTTCTGGTTATAAATATCGTAATAGTTCGTCTCTAAAATCACAGCTCTCTACCTAATTCTACTTCCGTCTTCAGAGAATTCACTTCATAGTCCAGCACAGGAAAGATAGCGGTAAACAATCGTGTATCATCAAATTTGGCATCCAGGCAACGAATACCAAGTGCCGATGGGTGGGGGTGAAGCTAAGGGCGCTGGGTCTATAAAGGTCCCTTTTTTCAGTTTTTAGTTAATAACTCTAATGTTACTGTCTCTAGCAAAAAAATCCCTATATACTAAATTAATCACATTAAAATTCTATACAAGAAAGGTCCTGTACACTTTTTCCTTAGGATCAATATTTGCTTCCATATATAAAAGTTATACATACGAAATTCAACAATCGTAATGATTCATGTAATGATTCTTTTGTTCATAAAGCATCTTTTACTGACTATAAACTGCTACTATGAATTACTCTTGCGGCGCAACAGTTAATTTTGATTTATTATTTAGTTAGTATTTTTATTTATTGGAACCAGAATTTTTGGCGAATTCCAGTTTTCCCTCTCTCCCCTTACCCCCCCCCCCCAAGTTTCCCACCATACCACTCACTCAACCATAGGCAAGTGACCCGAGTGCGTCGTTTCGTGTGAGAAAAATACACGCCCAACCCTTCTAACTACTATAGTTTTCGCGTAGAACGCGACCCCAAAGTGCTTAGTGTGGTTAATCCCTGGCCATCAAGAGTCCCGCTCTCATCATCCATATTTTATTTCGTAGTTTATTCGAAGAGTGCGTGTTTTTGAAATCTAGTTTTTGCTCTCTCTCTGTCTCTCTCTCTCTCTCTCTCTCTCTCTCGCTCTCTCTCTCTCTCTCGCTCTCTCCCTCTCGCCCCGTCTCTCGCGATCATGGGTCGTGCCGAAGCAGAACGCATAGCGCGCCATCTACCCGAGATGCAACTCTCGCGCGATGAAGCGCTTCAAGATATCAAGGATACCGGTGCGTTAAGAATTAAGCGTCGCGTCAAGTTCGAACGCCCCCGCTGGGCCACAGCGTCCTATACAATTGCCCGTTTTCGATGGAACTTTAAAAAACTGGCAGTACTTCTTTGATACTTTTTCGTCGCTAATTCACACCAACACTAGTTTGTCGGACATTGACAAATACCATTACCTGTTGCTTTCAACGAAGGGTAGGGCAAATAGTGTTGTTAGCTCTCTTCCGCCTACGGCCGCGAATTATGGTACCGCATGGCAATCGTTGCTCGAACGATACAACGACACGCGCGTTTTATCACTTCATTATTTGGACTCTCTTCTCAATTTAAAACCACTGTCTGATGATTCATATGAGAGTTTGCAGGCGTTTTGCATTACTGCTCATGACAATTTGCTAGCATTGAGCAATTCTAAAATTCCGGCGTGCTGTCATTTATTCGAGAAAAATGTCAGGCCTTAGAGCTCTATCAATCGCATGCAACGCCCCGTCAGAGTTTCAGGACCAAATCAACCATGCCAATTCCCAAGCGCTCATTTCACTTCTCGGAAAACACCCCACAATGCCCTCGCTGTAGAGGACCACACCGATTGTCCATGTGTGAAGAATATTTGACACTTAGCATTAACCAACGGCGTGAGTTTGTTAAGACGAACAAACTGTGTTTTAATTGTTTTGCTAATTCTCACATGCTCAAAGACTGTCAGTCAAAATACACGTGTAGGTCTTGTAATGGTAGACATCATTCCCTGTTGCATTTTGATTCAGATAAAAATAATATCCCCTCTCGAAAACCAAATCATGATTCTCATGAATCCGCAGGTGCAATATCCCATGCTCTTTCGTGTAACACTCCTACCACAGTGTTGCTCGGCACTGCTATCGCTCTCATTAAAGATGGTCATGGGAGTTTGCAGAGGGTGCGATTGTGATTGATTCGGGATCTCAACTCTCGTTTATTACGTCAACGTGTGTTAACCGCTTGCGTCTAAATATAAAATCTAAAAGTACTCCGATTTTAGGTTTAGGAAATACAAATATTTCTTGGGCAAAAGGCAAAGCTTTGTGTGAATTGCAGTCGACGCAAGACCCTCCCATTCTCTTGTCGACTCTTGCGGTAATTCTCCCCAAAATTACGACTGATCTTCCCAATGCTAGCTTGCCCTCTCGGTTGCGTTATGACGTTCAACACATAGTTCTCGCAGATCCGGACTTTGACAGGCCCGGCCCCATTGACTTTCTATTAAGAGCTGATTTGTTTCCGCACATCCTTCGAGGTGCAGAATCCTTGCCCCTAGCTTGTGGTCTTTCGTCGATAAGTACGATATTTGGCTGGATTCTTTTGGGAAGAGTTAATGGGATTCCCTCTTCTTCAGAATCTTCGACTTCGTTGTTAGGTCTCGATAATTTACAGGTGAACTTGAAGCAGTTCTGGGAGGTGGAGGAGCCGCAGACTAGCATCATCAGAAATCCCGAGGATAACGAAGTCGAGGAACATTTTGTAAATAGTCACTATCGCACAGACAGCGGCCGCTACGAGGTGTCTCTGCCCTTTAAGAGGGGCGCCCTTCTCGATTTTCCTCATTGTCGTAAGTTAGCACATGGTAGATTTTTAAATTTGGAATCTCGCCTTAGTCGAAACCCTCCTTTACGTACAGCTTATGGTTCCTTTATGAAGGACTACCTCGATTTAGGACACATGACGCGGACCAACCGAAGTGGATCGTACCTTATTCCCCATCACTGTGTTTACAGAAATCTGCAGTCTCTGTCTAAAATTCGAGTTGTTTTTGATGCTTCCGCTAGACCTTGGCCTCGATTGAATTCCACAGTTTCGTTGAATGATGTTTTATTACCAGGTCCGAAGTTACAGCATGATGTTGGCGGTCTCATTTTGAATTTTCGCTGCCACCAAATTGTCTTCTCCACGGACATCTGTAAGATGTATCGTCAGATTTTAGTGGCCCCTTCGGACTGTAGTTTCCAGCACATTTTGTGGCGGGAGGATCCTGGTCAACCCATTGCGGATATGAACTCCGAACCGTCACATATGGTCTCTCGTGCGCCCCCTTTCTGGCCCTTAGAGTAATTCAGCAGCTCGCGTCGAATGGACAGCTGACTTTTCCCATTGCCTCTCGAGTTTTACGTAGTGATGTGTATGTTGATGACGTCGTCACAGGCGCTCAAACCCTTGAAGAGGCACTCCATTTAAAAAATGAACTCGTTCTGCTTTTAGCTAGTGGTGGTTTCACGTTGAAGAAGTGGACCAGTAACTCCCCGGAATTTCTGGAATACATCCCAATCAAGGATCGTGAGTCGTCTTTGGATATCACCTCGGGTGAATCTCCCTCGGTTAAGATTTTGGGTATCCGGTTTGATGCGGAATCGGATTCGTTTACGTATAGCGTCTCTCCCACACTAGGGATGGCTACTAAACGTTCTATACTTTCTAGCATCTCCCGAACAATTACACAAATGAACAAAATTATGATCATCCAAGAACTAAATCGTCCCCGCTAAACACGCAACCTCCCGACAACTTTCTGTAATATTGTAAGAAGGTAACTTGTGTAAATGTATTTATGTTATGTCATTACTATGTTTGTCTAGCATTATCAATACAATATTTCCATAACAACATTTTAGCTCTATAAATGCAACATATTTCAACAAGCTTGAGGCAACATTTCATTGACAACATTTTATCTACATAAATGTATCATATTCATAAAATATCGAGACCAAATTGTATTGACAATATTTTATCTACATATTTTTACAAACTCGAGACAACATTTTATTGACAACATTTTATTTACATAAATGCATCATATGTTTACAATATGTAGATAATATTACATTGAAACATTTTATCTACATAAATGCATCATGTTTGTACAATCTCTAGACAACATTTTATTGACAATATTTTATCTACATAAGTGCATCAGTGCTAATCTCAATTCACCTCATCCTACAGTATAAGTACTGTAGATGAACGTGTGGTGAAATCAGTGCTGTCATGCGGGAGGGAAAATCCCTCCGCTGTACGAGTAGGACATTTACGTATTGCATACGACGTTCGGCCTGACCGCTGGCTGAAATGGTGTGCTGGTGTTTGTTGCCGGCTACATGTCTGATACCGTCATACTCCTTGCGTAATAGGGAAGTATGGTAAAATATTATAAAAATGTTGCATTCTTGTAATACCTGATAGGGTCGTTCAAATATTGCACAAAATGATACTACATTTAAATATAACGTGGTCAAAATATTATAAAGAAAAATTATAGCTTGTAATTAAAATGTTATTTAAATATTACAAAAGATGTTGCCGACTTATCACTGTGATGTTGAAATAATGTTTTTTATAATATTTCAACAACGCTATAAATACATAATTTCACAACATAATTTGCAACATTCAAACAACGTTATAACGTTGTTTAAATATTACAAATAATGTATGTAATATGTAACTTTGATGTTTCAGTAACATTGACTGTTATGTATCCGCGGTAGGACATAATAACAGTTATATTAATATATTGTACAAATGTTGCGGCAATATGTTTTTGTTTAGCGGGTCAGTTCTATTTACATATTTATTTCGAGACATGTTATGGGAGAAGTTTATGGGGATGCTCTAATTACTACGCATAACAAAAACAAGGAGTACTTTGGTAGAATAGTGATGTTCTCAATATCACAGATCAATATCATAAATTATACGTTTGTGTAATTCAAAATGTCAGAATTCCGTTACTAAAAGCTGTTGCATAAAAAGAAATACATACTACCTATTACATTTGTGAGATTGTTGACATGCGTCAAACCATCTGATTATTTAATATTATTTTATGAATTATTGAGCATAAGTTACAATGTCAAAACTATAATGTGCTTAATAAGTTTTTAGGTGTTGACGCTAGACCTTCCTAATTAGACATTTTAGGAAAGCTGATTTCCTGATATGCCATTTAAACTTCTTAGGGTCGATCTTACAAGTGTACGTATAAGTAGTGGAATAACTATTCCACTACTTTATACTTCCCAGTATAAATAGTGCTATTCCGCCTCCCATTCGCTAAAATATTTGTGTTGTCATAGTAATAACAACTTATACTGGTATTTATACCAATATTTAGTTATACCATGGTATAACGTGGTTTGAAAGGTCGGCCCTTAATCTATTTCATATCTAACAAATCTCCAATTATTCGGGATATTAGGGATATTAGTCATATTAGAATCGCAAGTCAATAGTAACTGTCAAAAAGTATGATATTTTTACTATCTAAAATAAGTTCTTTTGTTTCTTTATCATTGTTAGTTATCAGAGAATGATTTTTTTTTAAATCGGGGGTGTAGTTTTCAAGTTATTAACAATTAACTGAAAAAATGAACCATTGAAGACCTACCCCATTAGCTTCACCCCTACCCATCGGTACTTTTCGTAGGTTTATTTGGGCTTTTTAGCATTTTTCTGCATTTTCTGCATGTTTGCATTTTCTGCAATTTACGTTTCATTCATAACTTACCACTTTGAAGGTTTCGTTTGACAACGTACCCAGGACACCAATTGTCAGATATCTAGGCCTTTGTGCGCGCATCATCATAATCAACATGTCTCGGCGAAGTTTTACATCAGCCTCATACCACCTGGACTCATATATGGCCGCTGCAGTCGAACAACTCTAAAACGTTGACATAGTTAGTTACTTTTTTTTCATTATAGGTATTACCTTTTCTGCAAGTCTTTCGCTACAGGAGCAGACAACAAATGTTCCACCAATCCAGCCAAGTAGATTAATAAATGGCTTCAAAGAGAACTCCTGGAAAGAACAGGTTTCTTCGTTTAAAATTGAATAATAATGTTACGGATTTAGGTTCGAAGAAAACGTTCGTTGTGTGTAAGAACTATTTATTTTTACACTAAGTTAACAACACTATAATACTAATTATATAACGCTTTTATTTATATTCACTGCGCTCGTAGTACCGCGATGTTCACACGCGCTGCTTCTGTACTACTCTGGCTCTCGGGTCCGGCGACTTATATAGCAGCCACGCGTCGTGTCTCGAATATTCTAGAGGCAGCGACTCTACGCTAGACCGTTCGATCGAAGCGTGTCGTCCGTCTCTCCCGTATTTTCGCGCGCTTGCTGGATTGTTCTGCGGGCTTCTACAACGGGCAATACACGCACTTCGCTCTCGCAAGCGCTATCGTTACATTGCCCCCTCCTTAGACTGTTTCGCCCCGAAACAGCATCCCCATGGAAGTACTTGCACTCATCGCTTCTTTTGCAGGTGCCCGTTTCATAAAAATAGCACCGGACACTCTTTTCGGTAGTTGATTGGTGTCGGGGATTGAAGCAGCAAACGACGATCTTGACGGCGGTGGCCCTGAATATGGTCTCCAACATGTTTCTTACCACCCTCCATTCTAGTCCATCCAGTCCGCACCCCAACTTTGGTATGGCTAATTTATGTTCACCATTTAACTGCATACGATGCTTTAAATTTTGGAAACATGCCCACATCGAGTGGTAGGTTGGCTTCGTAAAAGAGGACCCCTTGGTCACCAAGTAATATGCGTGCCTTCCGTTGACTTCCAATTCAAGAGCCTTTCCAATCTCCGGCCGTTGGTCCTTCAGCTTATGCACCTGTCCGAACTTCCTTCGGAAAACCGTGGCTATCCCTTTCCGCATAAGCAAGTCGTCTCCAATGCAATGGGCCAACGCGTAATCAGTAGGCATCGTAAAGAGGTCACGGCGTTCTTCGATGGTAACACCGTACCGCACCTTGCGACCAGTGGTGTATTTAGCAAGGAATTCCTCTAGTTCGCCATTTCCTTCACATATCTGGTTTACACGCTCTTCATCAACGTTGCCCGCCTCATACGGCGCCAAACGATTAAAGTGAACAACAATCGGTTTCCTGGACAGCGGCTTCTTGATGCGATAAATTACATCGTTTATCCGTTTGACAACTTCGTAAGGTCCTTCCCAGTTGCGTTGAAGCTTGGGTGAGAAGCCTTTTCTGCGACGGGGGTTGTATAGCCAAACCTGGTCTCCTTGTTGATAGCCTCCTTGCGTACCCCTCACGTCGTATCGGTCTTTCATTCGTTCGCTAGCATCCTGAAGATTCTGTCTCACTTGCTGGTGGATATTGTCCATTCTTCTTCTAAGATTAGTGACGTAATCTTCACCCGCCAGATCATCTCCTGGTTTTGATCCGAATTTCAAGTCACAGGGCAGCCTCAGTTCCCGTCCAAACAGAATGCTGGCCGGACTCTGACCAGTGCTCTCCTGCACCGCCGATCTGTTGGCTAGCAGAAACAGATGGATATGTTGATCCCAGTCCCTCTGGTGATCGGCTACCACCTTGGAAAGATATTTCCCCATGGTCCTATTCATCCGTTCCACCATTCCATCCGACTGGGGATGTAACGGAGTAGTTCTTGTCTTCTGCATTCCCAAAGACTCGCACATCTTGGTGAAGAGGTCACTCTCAAAATTTCTGCCCTGGTCCGAATGGATTTGCAATGGGACGCCAAATCGGCATATGAGCTCCTTTACAAGGGCGTCGGCGATGGTGGCTGCGCTTTGGTCGGGGAGGGCATATGCTTCAGTCCATTTAGTGAAGTAATCCATTACTACCACGATATATTTATTTCCTCTATCCGTCTCTGGAAAAGGGCCTGCCACGTCGATGGCTATTCGTTCGAAGGGACTACCAACGTTGTATGGCCTCATTGGTGCTCGGGGTTTCTTCTGAGGCCCCTTACTTTCGGCGCATACTTTACACTTTCGGCACCACTCCTTTATGCTGTCTTGGTAACCCGACCAGTAAAACCGCTCCTTTACTTTGTCAATGGTCTTTCGAATTCCAAAATGTCCTCCGGATGTACCATCATGGACCTGGGTCAGCACCTGGGGAATCCTTTCCCCCGGAATCAATAGTTGCAACGAGTGAGTGGTACCGTCATCACTCTCTATTTTCCTCTTTAACAGCCCATCCTCTAAGATGATGGAGTCCCACTGGGCCCAATAAGATTTTAGCGCTGATGGACCGGGAGCCACGTCTTGCCAGTTTGCTCGTTGCCCACTCTCTATCCACTCGAAAAGATGCCTCAGGACGGGGTCTTTCTTCTGGTCTGCTGTCAGCCGCTCCGTCGACCAGTTATCATCCACGATGGTAGTCCTATTGGCGACGGCGCACTTCTTTTCCAGTCGGCAACAGTAATCACAGTCTGCTGGACAAGGTCTTCTAGATAGAGCGTCGGCATTTCGGTGAGTCCTCCCTTCCCGATGTTCGATGTTAAAGTCGTATTGCTGCAGCCTCTCTATCCACCTGGCTACTTGCCCTTCTGGATTTTTTAACTGGAGCAGCCATTTCAGCGCAGCGTGATCTGTCCTCAGTAAGAAATTCCTCCCATAAAGGTATTTATAAAAGTGTTCTACGGATTTCACCACAGCCAGCAATTCTCTACGCGTCACACAATAATTTCTTTCAGGCTTAGAGAGAACTTTACTAAAGTACCCAATAACCCTCTCTTCGCCTTCTTGTACTTGTGATAATACGCCTCCCAATCCAACGTTGCTGGCATCGGTATCCAAGATGAACCTGCCTTCAGGTAACGGGTAAGACAGTATTGGTGCGCTGATCAGACGTTGTTTCAGGTGTTCGAATGCAAGCTGACATTCTTCATCCCAGCAGAATTGTCTGGCATCTTCTGTAAGTTTAGTCAGGGGTTTGGCTATATTGGCAAATCCGGATACGTATCGTCGGTAATAAGTGCAAAGCCCCAGGAAGCTTCTCAGCTCATGTTTGTCTCTAGGCACGGGCCAGTCCTTGATCGCCTTAACTTTGCCTGGATCAACAGCGACTCCATCCCTAGAGACAACATGGCCGAGGTAGTTCACTTTTTCTTGTAATATATGGCACTTCTTCAGACTTAGCTTCAAATTGGCAGCCCTAAGTCTAGCGAAGACATCTTCTAAGTTTTTCAAATGGTCTTCGAATGTCTTCCCGACAATAATTATGTCGTCCAGATAAACTAGGCAGGTTTCCCAGGTCAGGCCACGTAAAACATTCTCCATAAGTCGTTCAAATGTGGCGGGGGCGTTGCAAAGACCAAATGGCATTACAGTAAACTCCCAAAGACCCGTTCCCACGGTGAACGCAGTCTTCTCCTTATCTTCCTCTTGAAGTTCTACTTGCCAGTATCCGCTCTTGAGATCTAATGTGGAGAATAATTCTGATCCTGCTAGTGTGTCCGAGGTGTCATCTATTCTGGGTAGTGGGTAGCTGTCCTTCTTAGTGACGTTGTTCAGTTGCCTGTAATCGACACAGAATCTGGTGGAGCCATCTTTCTTTTTAACAAGCACCACTGGTGATGCCCATGGACTGCTTGAAGGTCTAATCACTCCTTCCTCTTTCATGTCCAGGATCATTTGCTCGGCCTCTTGTCGTTTGGCCAGTGGTAATCTCCGCGCAGCTTGTCTGATCGGTTTAGAATCGCCTGTGTCAATTCTGTGTTTCACTATCCCAGTACGTCCGTTTTGGTCTCCATTGGTTTGAAATATATCCTGGTATCGTTGAAGCAATTGATGAACTTTCTGTCGTTGTTGACCTGACAGGGACTTGCTGATTATTGGTAGCAAGCTGTATATATTTTTGGGTGCTTCGGAAGGGGCCATTTCACATGTTTTGGTGGTACGGACGACGGCAGAGATGGCTGAACAATATCCTACCACAACTCCTTTCTTCAGGGATATTGCGTAGTCGTTTAAGTTCATCAGTCGTATTGGTACATTGCCGTCTGTTGCCACCAAAGCCTTGCCGACCACAATCCCCTTTTCCAGCATTCCGTGACGATACGCAGGTTCCATAAGAACTGCCTTTGTTTGTTCGATCTTCTTTTCCCAAGCAGCCGTTGCAACAGTTTCACTTCTCGCAGCGAGGATTATGTCGTCGTTTAGAAGTACCCTTGCGTGGATGTCCCCTCTTTGGTATAACACATGTTCTTCCGAACCCATCCTTAGGACGCCTCGCCTCAGGTCCAACTGGAATCCATATGTGTTCATCACATCCATTCCAAGGATTGCTTCATCGTCGATATTGGCAACCAGCACCTCGTGCTCCAACGACGCATTCCCTATACAAATAGTGGTTTCAACTTCCCCCAGTACCGTCGCTCTTTCTCCGGTTGCTGTTCTTAACGTCCACTTCGAGGACTTTAATTGCTTGGAATTTATGATATCTGGTCTTACGATGGTCTTGGTAGCGCCAGTATCTAGTAGTAATGAGCTTGGCCGTCCATTGATTTTTCCATCGACAAACAAACTTGACATTGAGTGCTGCAATCTCGCCACTTTAGCTCTTGGGGCTTCGTTGGCCCGAGTCGATGGTTGCCCCTTCGCATCGACCCATTTTAGTTTTTCCTGCTTCATTTTGATGTTACTCCCCAGGAACTTTTGACACCTGTTCCTGGTATGACCCAGTTCGCCACAATGCCAGCAGCGCAGGGGTTTTCTTCTGTTTTCATTTACCTCGACTCCCCGAAGCCGTGCATGTCCTCTGGATGCGTCCCTTGCTACCTCGACTTCCAAAGCGTGGGCCAAAGCATCAACAATAGACTTAGGCCGCGCAATCCTGAGTGCTTGTTGTACTTGCACATCCTTTACCCCATCCACAAAGGCCTGGACTGCAAGACTTTCCAGAATGTTCTCCGGAGCATTCGGGTAAGCGTACCTGACCAAGCGGGCAATGTCTGACTGGAATTCCTGGAGGGATTCTGACGATTTCTGGACTCTATTTTTCAACTGGAGTTGAAATACTTGCTCGAGATGAGCGTTGCCGTACCGCAACTCGATCGCTTTCACCAGCTTCTCAAAATCATTCAACTCGTGTTCGGGCAGTGTTTGTAGAATGTCTACAGCATTTCCGCGCAACGCCATGGTCAGAGAAATAGCCTTCTCCTGCGGTGTCCATCTGTTGGCCCTAGCAGCTGCCTCGAATTGTTTCCTGTAGTTGTCCCAGGATGTGGTACCATCAAAGGTAGGTGGTTTAATACAGGACTTTGTCTCTCTTATGACAGAATCCATTCCATTCACTACAGCTTTATTCCCGTCCAGTACAGTCGTTTGGTCTACTTCTAGGTGCAAGTTAACTGCCTTTTCTTCAATCTCTTTTGTTTTACAATTCACATTCTTCAGGTTTTCTTGTAACTCCCTTACCTTGCTGTTGAATGTGGCTTCCACACATTGTCGAATGTGGTCTTGTGTCTTTTCTTCTAGGTTGTCGAATCTTTTAGAATTTTCCAGAAACTTTGCTTCGAGACTGTCGAATCTCGTAGAATCGTCTAGATATTTCTCGTTCAATCTGGTTTGGAGGTCGTCAACTTTTGTCGAACTTTCTAGAAGTTTTGCTTCAATGTTCGTCGAATTCTCCAGAAGTTTTGCTTCAATGTTCGTAGAATTTTCCAGAAGTTTTGCTTCAATGTTTGTAGAATTTTCCAGAAGTTTTGCTTCAATGTTCGTAGAATTTTCCAGAAGTTTCTCGTTCAATCTGGATTCGAGGTCGTCAACTTTTGTCGAACTTTCTAGAAGTTTTGCTTCAATGTTCGTAGAATTCTCCAGAAGTTTTGCTTCAATGTTCGTAGAATTTTCCAGAAGTTTTGCTTCAATGTTTGTAGAATTTTCCAGAAGTTTTGCTTCAATGTTCGTAGAATTTTCCAGAAATTTTGCTTCAAGACTGTCGAATCTCGTAGAATTTTCCAGAAGTTTCTCGTTCAATCTGGATTCGAGGGGAGATTCGAACACAAACGTCGTAGGGTCCTCGCCAATAGACGTCAGGTAATCTGCGAGTCTCTTCTTCAGGTCCTGTTTCCTTCCAGAAGTGTCCAGATCACAGTCCTCCAACTCCCGTCGCAATTCATCCACCTTTAATTTATCCAAGGTGGCCATTGTTTATTTTCACTAACGTTGCTGCACACAATTATTAATCTTCTTAAATCCACTTCTGACACCAATTGTTACGGATTTAGGTTCGAAGAAAACGTTCGTTGTGTGTAAGAACTATTTATTTTTACACTAAGTTAACAACACTATAATACTAATTGTATAACGCTTTTATTTATATTCACTGCGCTCGTAGTACCGCGATGTTCACACGCGCTGCTTCTGTACTACTCTGGCTCTCGGGTCCGGCGACTTATATAGCAGCCACGCGTCGTGTCTCGAATATTCTAGAGGCAGCGACTCTACGCTAGACCGTTCGATCGAAGCGTGTCGTCCGTCTCTCCCGTATTTTCGCGCGCTTGCTGGATTGTTCTGCGGGCTTCTACAACGGGCAATACACGCACTTCGCTCTCGCAAGCGCTATCGTTACAATAACTAAGCTCGCCTTAGGCTAAGGACAAGATGAGAGTTTTGTATCTGCTGCGCCGTTCATTTATAGGTGAAGCTTAGTTAAGCCTTAGCAAAATTGTTTAAACCGTTAATAATTTTACACGTTGGGAGTTTTAGGATGGTGGAGAAACTCAATGGTGAAAACAAAAATTAGCTATCGTCTTTGGTTTTCGAGTTATAACACAAAATTCGATTTTTCGCTTTTTTGATACTTGTCGATATCTTTGTTGTTTGTTAAATCAGACGAATGAAATTTGCACGTTCTTCAGGCACTTTTTTGATTAGAATTCAGTGGAATTTACAGATTTTAAATATCTCTAATAGTTTTGTAGATATAACATAAAGTTGTGTTTTTTAAATGGAAACCATAGCTGGCTATGACTGAAATAAATAGAGCCGTTTTTCCCCTTTCCAACGATATATAACATGCCGGTCCAAAATATTCCAAAAGTAATGTTTTATTGAATAACATGAAATTAGTATATATCAGAGAAATTATAATTATTGTCTTCGAGATTTCTCCGAGTAGGCGTATGTCACTAGTAGTTTGATACTACTAATCAGTGAAATTAGTAAAATTTCATTCTTTTATTTAAATTGAAAATTACGGAATGCCGTTTGAATAGTATGAAAAATGCGCAATAATCGAATGCTTTATTCAAAGTAATAACAATAATTGTGATATAACATCCGAAATATAATTCAATCGTTATCCAGGTAGTGCACGACCGCACAAACTTGTTTTTGGGATTAAAAGAACATCTCATCAATTACGAGTTGATTAATATGCCAAAACCCGAACATTGTGATATGGAAGTGGTATGCTGAAGATTCAGTTTCTATTTCACGACTTGAAGTTGAGGGATTTGCAACTGCGGCTGCAACTGTGTTGGTGGCAGCTTCTTCAGCATTTTCAATATGGTAATGTTTGGGTCTTGGCATACCCGTGATTGATGAGATTTTCTTCTAATCTCTCACAAAAAGATTTGTGCGGTTGTGTTTTTTCTGGATAACGATTGAAGTATGTTTCGGATGCAATTTCACCATTGTTATTACTTTGAATAAAGCATTCGATCATTGCGTATTTTTCATATGATTCACACGGCATTTCGTAACTTTTAATTGAAATAAATATTCAAAAGAATGCAAATTCAATACTTAAGTCACTGATTAGTAGTGTAAAACTACTAGTGACATACGCCTACTCAAAGAAATCTCGAAGACAATAATCATAATGCCTCTGATATATACTAATTTCATGTTATTCTATAGAACGTTACATTTTGAATATTTTGGATCAGCATGTTATATATCATTGAAAAGGAGAAAAAAGGCTCTATTTATTTCAGTCATAGCCAACTATGGTTTCCATTTAAAAAAACACAACTTTATGATATATCTACAAAACTATTAGAAATATTTAAAATATGTGAATTCCACTGAATTCTAATCGAAAAAGTGCCTGAAGAACGTGCAAATATCATTCGTCTGATTTAACAAACAACAAAGATATCGACAAGTATCAAAATAGCGAAAAATCGAGTTTAGTGTTATAACTCGAAAACAAAAGACGATAGCTAATTTTGGTTTTCACCATTGAGTTTCTGTCAAAAAAAGACGACACAACAACCTTATTAATTTATCGATATCTTTTATAGTTGCCGAGATCTCCTATAGTAACATCGAATTTGGCCCACCCTGTACAAACATTCGTTTTGTAAGTAGTCCCCTAGATACAACCATCGTTACTCTTAACGATTTTTTCCCAAAATTATGCCCACGCGACCCCAGTAGTATATCCTATATACTGAAAACTAATTACCTCCAAAATTTAAGTCGCTCGGGCAATGGAAAGACACACTTTTCAGTCCATTCTAAACGATTTGCATTGACTTGTTTGGTGTTATTTTTGACTTGTAATCAGTAAAACCAGCAGAACTAAATATGAAGTATGCAAGGTTAAGTAAATAAGTGGTAAGTCAAGTGTCTTTAAAATATCAGTCAAAATAACATCGATTTATTAATAGGGGTCGCAGAATCTACTGCGTACCGTATGAAATTCCGATTGTAGACAAAATTTTAAATAAAATGAAGACTTTTTTCTGTATACAGAATTTAGTACTTCACTCTTTTTAGATTTTCTGTGATTAGACAAAAGTTATCGTACCGACCAAACTATGATGATAATGTTCATGATGCGTAATAAAACAATCACTAAGAATGCATATTTAATTAATATAATCCAGATTTAATAACAATAATTTATCAATCATCATCGTCAACCATACTGTAATGGACGTATTGAATTAACTTTAATTAACTTATTGAATTAGCTTATTTATGAATAATTATATTGTAAATTAATTTTAAGTCATAGAATACGTGTTAGAAGTCAACAGCACCTCGATCGCGAAACTAGCAGCGTATCAGCTGAATTGTGACTCCGTGTGATATTGGTGCCGTGCGCGTACGATATGCCCATCTCTATTGCCGCCGGACGGGACTAAGATCGCCACGAGGTGGCGCTGTTCTATGCAGTTTCCTTCCTAGTAATCACCCACGCGGTAGTTACCTGTAGCGCGTCTACTAAGTAAACATAAACAAGAAAGCTGTTGCCGTACGTAAATGAGGTTAATTGGTAGAAGCAAGTAATTTATTTGTAGTGGTTTGTAGTGAATAAAGCGGCGTTTTCTTTCGTTGTACTGGAGAATAATAAAAGTAAGTATTATATCAAAGTCGACTACAGCGCTTTTGCGTGCAGCGGTGACCGAGAAAACTTCTGGCGGATACATATTCCGCCATGGGCGCATAAAGCGTTCCTCAATCCCCCACTCCGTACTGCGCACGGTGCCAATAGATAACCATTTCTGTACATATACATTGTTTTACTGTTAGTATGAAGATGTCGGTAGTTAAATAAACATGTAAAATCAATAGGAGTGTTTTATTGGAAGAACCTGGCATTGTACTAACCCCAAGTACATTTCAATACCAAAAAATAAATCACTATCGTTATCAGTATTAATATCAATAGCGGTTCCAAAATTTGGTCCACGATTAGATCCAACGTCATTTTTTCTTCTTTCTTTATGATGTTCGTTCAATTTTACCAATTTGTGCAGTTCGTTACTTTTTGAATGGCTTGTAACAACATAGGTTTCACGTTCAATTTATTTTTACAATTTATTTTTATGGTATTCTCAGCTGCTCCCTGGTTTTTAATTTACGTACCATAATTGCTGGAGCTGATATTTGATAATTGAGTTGCTTCATCAGATTGTAAACTGACAAACCTTGACATCAAGTTCTCATTTTATTTAACATTTGACCAGTCCAAATATAGATTTCACTAATCTGAAGTTAAGAATAACATCAAACAAGACATGCAAATCGTTTCGTAAACTTTTTTTCGAAACGCAAGAAAGTTCAACAGTTGGTGAAAAATTATCCCTAGATCTACATATAATGCCACAAAAAGTTCTCGTTTACGCTTTAATGGAGCGTTTGCTGGTCAGTCCACATATTGTTTTGCATGTATGCATTTTTAGAAATGCAATACATGACAAAACGACCGGATGGGAGGGACCCGCGAACGCTCTGCTAAAGGTAGAATAGTTGAATCGTAATATAGCAGCTTAAGGGGACAGGTAGTCCCAAATAAAGATGTAGATTATAAGGGCTTATGGTGTTGCTTCACTTGTCCCCGAATGTGTTCCAGTGGCTGTGAGGCGTTAGAACAATAGATAAAAGGTAAGTTTAATATTATTTGTCATTATTAACATATATTTAGTAGTTTTGGTACCTCCGCAATAAAGTTATTCAGCTAGTCAAGCGAGTAGCCCCAGATATAATTAAGTAGTTCATATTTAACGTGACAATACCAAAAAGAAATGGCACAATTGAAAATATTTAGGGTGCCGCAGGAGGCCAAAAATGTATAAGTTATAATTAATACATGACTACAATTTTTATTAAAAATTAAAATTTACCTATTTTTATTTTATTAATAAAAGATAACGTGATTTAAATTAACGTATAGAAAATTTTATTACCCTAATGGACCATTTAGGTCGCCCGCAGTTTATTTAAAATACATACAAATTTTGGAAAAACGACTATTTTCTTCTAATTTAAAAAAAACATGTTTGAATGTTGATAAAAGTTTATTTGCCATTAAAGATTTTTTACGTGTGTTCATGTGAGCTGTTTTAAATGCAAACTGTATTAATAATTTTCACACTATGAGATAATAATAATAATTTGTCGAACTGCTATGTCGAAAGCAATTAAATTAAAAAAAAATATTGCTTTTAATCATTAACACTTATTTGTTACATTACAGTTATATATTTTTAAAACACAAAATATAAACACTCTAATACAACATTTATATTGATGTTTTGATCATATAAATTGATTGATAAATTGATTATGAATTTATTTCGATTGCTACTTTGTCTACAGCTGTATAGAATTGCGTGAATGTTGTAGTAGCTCTTCTATACCCGAAATCCAAGCTGTTCGTTCATCGGGTTAATTTGTTTTTGCTAGCTTAAAGTATACATACAAATGTGGAGGCTGTTAGAAAATAATTAAACACATTAGAATTAAAATGAACTTTTTCTTTTTATAGAATAAGAATGGTAATATTCAAAGTTAAACAAATACTTACCTATTGTTGACTCCATATTCGTGTCAAAATTAATTTTTGTCTCAAATTTTGGGAGATGTATTCGGTCTAGCAGCCCAGACCGGATGATACCCTTTCATTGGTATCGCAGACATATTTTGAAGCCTCCATCCCCTCTTTAGCAATCCTCTCAATAGATTGTGTGTGTGGAGGAATTTTGAACTATTTTCTTTCACTAACGCCAGTATTTCCAATTCAATTTATTTGCAACTCCAGGTCTTGATTGCTGATCTCCTTAACGACCGGTGGCTCAGTTATAGTTGTGGATTCCACAATTATAATTGAGCCACCCCTCGTTGAGAGGGTTATTAGAGACTCAAAACATTTCTGCGGTTACAAGGAAAGGAACAACTTCATCTGGTTTACGTTCCGAGACCGAATACATCATCTAAAATTAGAGACAAAAAACGCGAAAATATTTTATGGATTAACTAATAGTTAACTGTTTGTTTTATTTTGAAGCAAATAATATCATTATTATTCTATAAACAAGAAAAAGTTCATATTAATTCTAATAAGTATTTATTTAATTATTTTCTAATAGTATCAATAATTTTTCGGCCTACGTTGCTGGACCGAATACGTCTTCTAAAATTTGAGACGAAAATGAATTTCGTCACTACTATGGATTAAACAATAGCTAACTGTTTGTTTTATTTTGAAACAAATAATATCATTATTGTTCTATAAATACGAAAAAGCTCGTGTAAAATAAGTATTTGATTAATAGACGTTTCTCGTTCTGGTTTTTGATCTGACGATGTGCGCGCGCATTTCTCCCAGGACCACACAGGACTAAATTAAGTTGGCAACTGAGCTTTGTAAAAAGCCTAATTAGTATCAAATGAAATTTAATTGATAAAACTGTTAAAAGATAAGTGTGAGAATGACATGCATTCATTGAAAACTGAATAATTATATGGAAGTGAACATGATAACCAAAATACCTACTGTGTTTTTAGGTTAGGACAGTTCAGCAAATTTTCCAAACTACATAAAAACAGGTACACCCGCGGCTAGCTTTCTTGAGTTGGGATACGTGGATACAGAATACTTCATGATTAAAGCCGAAATTGGTAATTTTACATGGATGCGTGTTTTCTGGGATTTTAAGCAATATTATATTACCAGATTTGACAGCGGCGCCAAGTCTTCTGCGCATGTTGTCTAGCGTTTTGGGTCAGCAGTAGAAGCCCCTATTATTTTCTAATAGCAACAATTTTTTTCTCGTTAAGGTGGCAATAACAACTTAGCCTGATGAACAACTTTGGTTTCAGGATTAGAAGAGCTATAACAACATTCACGCAATTCTATAAAGCGGTTGACTAAGTAGCAATAAATAATATTAATATACATGATCAAAACATCAATATAAATGTAGTATTAGATTTAGCATCTAGCATTTAAAAACCAGCTCACATGAGAGCACATAATAAAATATTTAAGGAGAAATACCCTTTAACCAACATGTAAACACATTGTTAAATTAGAAGAAAATAGTCATTTTTCAAAAAATTCTATGAATTTAAATAAACTGCGAGCTATCTAAATGTTGCATTAGGATAACATATTTTACTATACCTACGTTAATTTTACACTTTATTGTTAAACTTTTTCTATTTGAAAAAGAAAAATCACTTCATTTTTCATTATACAGGGTGAGTTATTAGTATCCCGGCGGTCCATAGATAATAAATCGTTTCAGAAAGAAAAAAATATTTTATACAAAAGTTGTTTGACACGCCATTTTATATAACGTAAAATTATTTTCATTTATACAGGGTGTTGCATTTAGGTGTGCCGGAAAGTATGGACATTCTTTTAAATGGAACGTCCTGTATATTTTATTATATTATGAATACTACTAAATTTGCTTATCCAACCGTGTATGTTGCTAAGTCACAGCGTTAATAGTTTCAGAGATATTCCATTGTTTTTCCAAAATATGCCCGTTGCAGGATCTTCTTAAAACCTATGTAAAAAGGACACTTTTGCCTATTTTGCCTTTAAACTATGTGAGACAATAGTCAAAGCCAGTAGGTAGATGACAGTATCCAAAGATATCAGATACACTATACAGGGTGTTCATTGAACTTTTGATGTTTTTCAAATGGCTTTTTCTCGAGTTTTTTAAATGGAACACTGTGTATAATATGTGTTGGTTGTAATAACCCTCTATTTCTCTCCAATTTACATCTATATGTCATATACCAAACGTTACTATTTTTTCTGATATTTTCAATTTAACGAAAATGTAATACAATTCTAAATTTTAATATTGCTGTGAATAAGGTATTTGGCAGTTTAATGTAAAGTCTTCAAGCGATGATAGAAGAGATAATTTAGAAACGATTTAACCAGCTTAATCCTTATAAAAATTACCGTTATCAACATATTAACAATTTTATATGAAATTTTGTTAGTTTATTTTGCAGTCTATTGTATGGCAACCGAACCCGTGATTTAAAAATTTCAAATTACTGTTAAAGTAAACCCTGTACTTTTAGGTTAACTATCGTGAAAATTTGTTGACTTCTGAGTGTTGAAAATCAGATTTTCTTGGATGTGATTTATGTGCTCACACACAAAAACCAAATATGCAACAAAAACAAACTGATAGGTATCGTTAGATTCAGATTTTCATTCATAGCAAAAAAATCTATTAAAATCACTTCCAAATAACCCACTTTCCATTCACATTATCAATATTACTCATACTATCATTCATATTATCCCAATTTTGAATTGTCTTTCCAGAAAAAATAACTTATTTTAAATCAATTAATAATAGTAAGTAGATATTGTTGTTTTTTTTGTACTGAATAGAAATCCGTTCTAAACGTAGCTCATCAAGACATGCTTTAGCGTTTCTGTTTTTGTGTATGAGCGCACATACTATTACAATAGAACGCCTCCGCACAATTTTCACACAAGTGAACAATTTTTCACGATAGTCCTCCTAAAATTACACTGTTTCTGGTTTACTTCGGAGCCCAAATGAAGGTACTAGGTCCTCAGGTTCGCTCGTTGTACGTTTGTAAAAATTGCAAAACATACTTATAAAATTGTGTAATACTTTGATAACCGTAATACTTTTATATGAATAAATCTAGTTAAATAGGTTCTAAATCGCTTCTTCTATAACCCTTTAAATATTTTACATCATGCTACCCAGCACACTGAATACAGTGCAATATTAAGATACTAAATAGCATACTACTCTTTAAATTTCAAATATCACAAAAACTAGTAAAAATAGATATACGATATAGTGAATATAAATTACAAAGAACTTAAGGGACATTTCAAATAGCAAATAATATACAGGTTGTTCCATTTAAAAATCTCAAGAAAAAGCCATTTAAAAATGTTTAAAAACTAGTGCATGCTACGATCACCCTGTATAGCGCATCTAACTTTTCATGACATCAGCATCTAGCTATGGGTTTAGTTATTATGTGACAAAATTTTTAGGACAATATCTGCAAAAATGTAGTAATAACGTAATTTTTAAGAAATGCCTGCAATTGCCAATATTTTGACAAACAATTGAATATCTCAGAAACTAGTTACTTTACAGAGGTACAACTTACACAGTTGGAAAGACAACTTCCTTAGTGTTCATAATATGGTATGATATACAGGGCGTTCCATTTAAAAAAATATACTGACTTTCCGTCACGCTTAAATGCAACATCCTGTATAAATGAAAATAATTTTACGTTATAGAAACTAATGAGTCAAACAACTCTTGTAAAAAACATTTTTTTCTTTCTCAAACGATTTGATGACTATCAACCGCCGGGATACTAATAACTCACCCTGTATAATAAACTTTAGCCCCCCTGCGGATTTTTTTTGTGGTACATGTCGGTTCGTAGGTACAACTTTTTATAATTTTATCAGCTTAAAATTTTTAATTTCGTAAAAAATGTTTTTTCTATAAACACTAATGAATAATAATAACTGTAAACTTACCTCATTAAGTGACAGCAGTTGTATTCCAATCAGGATGCTGTAATTTATTGGTACTGGACATACTACCGGTAGGTACAAGGTGGCTAGATCGTCTCCTAATCTAAAGATCATTTGGTATTATTGTAGGTTAGGTACCTAACCTATAAGCGTGACTTGTGACTGGGTTTGGTTTTAACAATACTGGTTTACAGTTAACACACTTTTGTAAAGCCAATCATGATGATTTCCTGGGTACACCTAAAATTTTGCAAAGCCCTATAAATTGTAAACAAATAGGTATTTCAGAATTTTCAAATTCTTTTCTTAATACAAGTTGACTGCGCTGGATTTCTAAAAGTGTCCATTATGACTGCTTTGTGACAAATCAGCCAATTTTTCAACTACAAACTTTATTTTTCCCATAAACAGGGCTACATAAAATAAAGAAACGAGAATGAGAAGGATATGAAACTATCAGAGAAGTATTTAGTTACGTATGTTACATAAAAACGCCGGCAAATGAGCGCAATTTAAATGTTTGCTATTTAGCCAGCGATAAAATTGTAGCCACACAAAACATCATAACGAATAATCTATATGAGATGCAAAATATTCTGGGTAATAAGAAAATGCTGATGTGACTTAAAACCATTTTGGCCAAACGAGTGTTTTGTTAGGCTAATTACACTGTGTTACAGTAAAAATATACTTTTTACAAGACAGCTTGTAGAGACACCAACGAAATCTCAATAAAAAAATGTTTGGGTAGGACAGACCATTGAAAGAGGAAACAGAGCATTATAAACATGTACAGTTCGGTTTGATACGATCCGAAGTTTTCCGTTGTTTTCAGATTTTTTCGTCTTTAACAAGAACTTGATGATCTGTTTCGATCTGTAATATTTTTTTCCATATTTTTTTATTGAAAGCCCATCTAAAGTTACGTTTATATAATATAATACGCGTGTGTTTATTAGAATCGGTTGAAATTTGATTGAGATATCGAATTTTCATTGTAGTCTACACATTTCTCACTAGGGAGAAAGGATGTACTGCCCGACTATAATAAATCTGTACTCTTGATACAAATTAGCTACACATTAGTATTACATTATATTTTCAATTTATAGTATTTAAAACAGTGTTTTAAACATGTGTTAAAACAACAATTTGGTTTTAAGCCATTTTCATTTTTTTTTGTCGATTTAGCGCAACACTTGCCAGGGTGGTTATCTTTAAAACAGTGTTTTAAACATGTTTTAAAATAAATATTTTGTGATATTTGAACAGTTTTTGTTGTTTTTTATAAAATATTACTATACAATATCAGTGGTAGCAAGTTAAATAAAGAATGAAAAGACGCCGATTAAAATGCTTGTTTTGTTCAAAATAAAAAAATCTGATGTGGCCAGGCACATGCCTTTATCATACTATATATAAAATTAATAGTTTAGCTGCATGAGACTCTATTTGATCGAGATCGGCCATGTCTGCATTAAAATAAAACTACTAGAACTAGACAGATATGTCGATTAAAGCTGCGTTCGGATATTGTACTCCGTTGACACCGGGTACACCGTCCAAATGACACTTACGTGTTATTGGGTGTAAAAAGTATAATGCAATATGCGAACGCAGCTTATAGTGACAGAAGATATTGTCAAAACATTAGCGTTTGATGAGCGTTTGACACCAAGACTACCTACTGTCATTAGAATCAAAAAATCTGACAAATCCTGGCTACTAGTTTTCATGCAGTACGACCGATCTCGTAGAAATAGAATTTGCTCATGCAGCTAAACTATTGATTGTACAAAAAAATGTCATAGTGATAAATTATTCAGAATTTAGTCATCTTTAATTTATTACTTAACTATTCCGACGAAATTCCAGAAATGGCACATTTTTTTGTACCTTGGTCAAAAATGTTCAGGGGACCCAAAAAGACATATTTCCGCTAAAAACTCAAAAATTTTTTTTGGCATGATTACAATACGGCATGATTACAGTAAAAAAACGTTTTTTATAACAACCCTGGTGAAAATACTGATGTTTTTGACGAAACTGTTGAGCAACCTGCTGTTGAAGCTGCCGAATCTAATAAATTTCAGGACCATACTGATTAATGATACACTTCTGAGGATCAAGAAGAAACCAAATTCCATCTAGATCGCATGCAATGAAACGTCATGAAGTGCCTAATGCTATTGCTGGTTACTTAAATGCAAAACAGATGTATTATACAAACGAAGAAGATCAAGTAAACATTTATATTTTATCATACGTAGTATGACAAAGTAGGTATTGCAATCGTGTCGAACAAAATTGAGATTTTAGCGGAAATATGTCCAATGTCCATTTGGGTCCCCTGAACATTTTTGACCAATGTACAAAGAATGTCTGTGTGTGTGCTTTTTGCTCAAAGGCGCTCAAAGGAACTGGATATTTACTCTTACCATTTTTCTACAATTTTACAAATGGGCCGCCGTTTCTGTAATTTCGTTAAAATAGTTAAATAATAATAATAATATAATAATAATAATACTCTTTATTTCCATAAGGCAACATAGTTACATTGGACACGTCGTACACAAAGGCAGATAAGAAAATCATGGAATCAACTCAAGTACATATAAACACAACTCAACTCAATAAACACAGATATAAACAAATAATCAGGTACAATATTCACGGAAACAAAACAACAAAACCAGCAAATAAACAAGCACAAGCTGGTAGCAACGGCTTACAGCGAACATGTCATGAAATCGTGCAAATTGTAGAAACATTTCTCTATCAGAAGAGATTTTAAATGTTTTTTAAAACTTGACTCAGACTCACACTGTTTAATGGACGATGGTAACAAATTAAAAAGTTTAGGACCCAAACAGCTGGGAGATTTAGTCTTAAAGTCTAATCTTGCATACGGAACCTTTTCTGACGGAAATTTCGATTTTTAAAAACAAAGATACACAGTTCATAAATGTAGCCACAATACACTGTCAAAATTTTAAAATTTTTAAAAATATTTCGACACGATGTCGTGCCATTAACTCCGGCCATCATTCTCAAAATTCTCTTCTGAGCAACGAAAACCTCACGAATGCCGGATGACCCACCCCAAAAACAAACCCCATATGATATACGTGAACCCACCTAGGCATGGTATAACTGAAGCATTTGTGAGCACGAAAGATATGGCTTCAGTGCTCGAAACTTGAAAGCAATCGAGCCGAGTTTCGATGATAGTCTCAAGCACTGCTCCCTCCAGTTGAGATGGCTGTCAATATGAAGACCCAAAAACTTAATCCTTGATGTCGCCTACATCGACAAGAGGAACGTCATTTATAAAAATCTAAAATAGAACAGGCCCCAAAGCGGAACCCTGTGGGACACCCAACGACACAGACCTACACCCCGAGACCACAGAACCAAGAAAGGGATGAGAAATCGACACACACTGCTGCCGGTTGGTGAGGTAGGACATCACCCAGTCCAAAGGCAGACCTCGCACCCCACACCGGAGCAGCTTAGCCTCAAGTATACAATGATCAACACAGTCGAAGGCCAGGCTCAGATCACAAAAGATCCCAGCCGGGACCTCAAACTCTCAAACCAGCACTAGAGCGTCTCACGGTGTCAGTGACCCAGCACTTATCAAAATCATCACTGGACTTGCGGTATTTAGACTTTGGAAAACAGTTATTGAAATGAAACATGAATGTGCTCTGGAAACAATCAAAGGCATCATCTATACTACCACCATGAGCCAGAACAGGCCAGTTCTTACGCAAAAGCTCTCCCTCGAAATGAACTATATTCCGCTCAGAGAAGCGCCCGCCCAAAGGAAATCCACGTGCAGCATTACTGGTATCGTGGTGACTAGTGTTCAAATTTGTTTCAAGGAGGACCGTTCGGTGGTCAGAGATGTTATTGTCAAACACGCCGCAAGTAGTTGTTGGAAGTGCAATATTTGTAAATATATTATCTAATGTTGTTGCAGATGTTACAGACACTCGTGTAGGCCACTTAACCACGTAGTGCTGATTATATCCAGCAAGTAAAGTGGCCAACCTGTCAAAATCATTCTTTGAACTAACAATAGCCAGGTTAAAATCCCCACAGACAATAAAATAAACATTCACAGCAAAAACAAAATCTATGGCACAACACAATTAATTTAAGAAAGAATCTACGTCTCCAGAAGGAGATCGATAACAGGTTAAAATGAACGTGTCTTTCATATTCTTTCTTGACCAGCGAACGCAGCAGACCTCTAGTTACTTGGCAGTGCAAAATTGTGACAAATCATATGGTTTGACGTCGAGTCCTTTTCGATAAAAAATAGCGGTGCCACCACCTTTATATAACTCTCTACAGGAGAAACTCCCCAAGTCAAAACGAGATATATGTGCAGCGATCAAAGAATCACGGTTTGCCCAGGTCTCGGTTAAGCATATAAAATTAATGTGATTATTATTATACACATTATTCTGATTCAATATAGTTCAGCTTATTTGTTGACAAACATTGTACATTAAGGAGAAAAAAATCTGGCTTAAATACTACTTCATCGGCTGTTTTGCTCTGCTGGAGTGAAAAAACTTGATGAGCCTGATGATGTTCCGCAAGGAACGAAATCGATAGCTTGCACTTATAATTAAATCCTTGCAATACAAGACTACGTGCTTTATTTTATTCATGAAAAAACTTGCCCACACAGTATTTATATAATATATAATAATAATAATAAAAATAATAATTATATATAATAAAGTTGTTAATAATCCATAATAAAAAAATAATAAATTACAGTTAAAGTTGTTAAAGATGAAATTCTGAATAATTTATGTCAATGACATTTTTGGTAAAATTATTAGTTTAGCTGCATGAGCAAATTCTATTTCATAGAGATCGATCGTACTAGTTAGCCAGGATTTGACAGATATTTTGATTCTATTGACAGTATTGTCAAAACAGCAGAGTTTGACACTGCTGTATAGTATGATAAGTAATGTGTCTGGCCACATCAGATTTTTAGGTTTAGTCAGGTGATTAAAATTAAATAACTCAGTAAAACAGCAACCGATTCTAATAAACAGACGCGTAGTAAACGTAAATTTAACGTGCTTAAACAAATAGAAACAAATTATTACGGCTCGAAACAGGTGATGAAACTGTTGTTGAAGTTGAAAAAATCTGAAAATAATGGAAAAGTTGAGAATATTTCTGGCTGTAATTTTCTGATTTGTTATCGTATCGACCCGAATTATATCTTTATAATAGCCTTTGCTTCTTCTTACAATTTATTTTTTTATTCTGGAAATCGAACACAAAATGACGTTTGTTGTGAATTTTTAATTACAGGCCAGTACCCAAAAGCAGTTTATTTTCTAACACAGTGTAATTAATGGTGGTGCCCATCAGTTTGATAGTGATTTCCGAAAGTAATGATGTCATGTTCATATTGTCATTGTTTATATCAATTATTTACTAATAGAAACAAATATACATAAATTCCCAACTTAATTCTACTAAATGGGATAGGGTTTATTGATATTATAACCAGAAAATGAAAATGATTGAAGAGTCTAAAATCTGTAAATGTTATTCAAATCTATCTGAAGAAAAACTTGCCCAATGTCACCCACGTGGAAGCACCACTTACTGTATAATATATTGGTGGTACATGCAGCACACTCTAAACTTCAGTTTTTGCTCGGAATACGTCGGAGCAATGAAAACATCAAGAATCATCATGTTTAGATGATCAATTCTAATAATAATCAATTCCGCTCCTACGATAACAGCAATTGGAAAAACTGTGCCACCTATTAATATGTAAGTGGTAAAAAACGGTATGAAAAAATGCAGGAACCAGAATATCCCAGTTGTGACGTTATAAGAATAATGGATCTTAAATAAAGATCCACAAATAACTTCTCTATCAAGTTTATGATATTTCTCCTGGCAGCTTTGATAGAATATGAGCTCATTCATCTGCAGCGTTATAATGGCAACAAGCAAATAGATGAAGAATCCTAAACTGAGCATGTTCAATCTCTTGTATAATTGTGCTAAATTTGGCGGTTGTCCAAAATAATCAAAATTCGTTAACCGCTCAAGTTCATTCATCCATCGTTTTCGCATCCAGAAGCAGACCAAGTAGCTGTACGAGAGATTCAAGTAACAGACGCTAATGAAAATTGCTTCTAGAAGTTCGACGAATTCGGACTTTGAATCTGAAATAAATATAAGTGCGTAATTGTACTGTTGTCATAATAATAATAATAATGTTCATTTAGTTAAAACAAACTAATAATCACAATAAATTTGGTTTCCTTAGTACTAAACTTATCAACTACTTAAAATTAGCCAATACATAAGGCCTACATGATATTTAAAAAAGACTGAGCGAACTACTGTTTTTTTATATCACTTGATAAGTTGTTAAACATCTTCAAGGCTTTATAATAAAATGAATTTTGCGTACTGCTTTTTGTATATTTTGGTAATCTGAAATGATTAATACAAATATTTCAATTTCTGTTTCAAAATGTGGCTATGAAGCTCTCCATTGACATTGGCAAGTCAGAAAATAAAACCCAAAGTGTTTTCCAATGTTTATTTGTTTGGGGGGCTTTCGGCAACTAGTTTCGTTATACAATAATCGTCATCAGGTCAAGCTAACACCAAATTCGCTGCCATGAGAAATATTCGCTGCCACTACCAAGTAGTGATGGGTGCACTCGGATTACAAAATCGATTATAATCGATTCTTGAAATAATCGAGTATCTCGATTATTATTTTTAAAAATCGATTTCTTAATAATCGATTTTAATAATCGATTTCTTAATAATCGATTTTTAACAATCGATTCTTAATAATCGATTCTTAGTAATCGATTCTTAATAATCGATTCTTAATAATCGATTTATAATAATCGATTTTAATAAACGATTTTTAATAATCGATTCTTAATAATCGATTTTTAATAACCGTATATTAATGAACGATTTTGGTCCATTCGAATTATATTATCGATTATTAAAATGTCGCGAAATAATTCGAAAATTAATGATATAATTGATATTCAAATGTGCTAAGCTGCCTCTATTCTCATCTCCTATCTCGTCGGTATACATAGTATACCGACGACAGTTCTGTCTCGGACACGCCCGTCCTGTTTAGCCAGCCAGTGGCGTCTATCTTCGTCTATCGTCAATCAAAACAGGCTTTAAGGGGTGTTGCATCAATTGCAACACTGTTAGAGCCTTTTCAGACGGGGCACGGCACGGGCGTCCGTACGATTTTGTCCGTCCACGGGTCGAAGTGTATCAGATTAAATGGAACCTTACACACGTACCGTGCCGTGCCGTTTGAAATTCGTATGTGTGAAAAGCTACACAACGACCGTGGACGGTCGAAACCGCACGGACGCCGTGCCCCGTCTGAACAAATGTGTACAGTTTTACCGGTTTTCTACATAATATCTCCTTGTATGTTATCGTGCATTACGTACGTTGGCAGGAAATCTTAAAATTTAGCATGAAGCAGGCTTCGCCAAATTTTACGTTTGTCAGCTACCTGTTTATTCTAACAATTCGAATTAATTGATCGGGTTTATTGATATTTTGTATATTGTCGCCTGTGGTGTTAGCGATGGAGCGAGCACACATGGTTAGTGAGTACACCAGCAGAGCAGCAAATAATTTCGCAAATGCAGAATGCATTCGACTCGACTATAAATGGAGAATAATTGATTATGAAAAATCGATTCGAATAATCGATTATGAAAAATCGATTATGAAATCCATTATGAAAAATCGATTATGAAAAATCGATTATGAAAAATCGAATATGAAAAATCGATTATGAAAAATCGATTATGGAAAATCGATTTTTAAAATCGATTATGAAAAAGCGATTATTAAAATCGATTATTAATCGAGAATATCTCGAGAACCAAATCATACGATTTTGCAAATCATACATTTTGCAAATCACTCGAATGCTAATAATCGATTCTATAAATAATACGATTATACCCATCACTACTAGCAAGGTCCATGTCTAAAGCCCTCGCCCCCCACATTTAAAATTTTGTTTTGTGCTGTTTTGTGCCGCAACAAAAAATGTTGCTCCTCTCGTTTCAGAGGTATTAGCAATTTTTATTTGCGGGGCTTCCCAAATTCCAAATTTGAAACAAAATCAAGTTTTTATGCAGGAGTTTTGTTTTTGTTTTGTGATGTTTTTGCCGTAAACCAGACGTTTAGCACTGCTTTTGTTTTCGAGTTATTTGCAATTTTCGGTTGGAGGATGTCAACAACAGAAATGTTTGTTATAATCGAAGCTACTATCGGTTGCAAAAGTATTGATCATTGTGTTTGAAGGCTCGTAACTCTGTAACGACTGAACAGAAAAAAAATTAAATAAATTGTGTTATATTTCTCAATTATTTCCACATAACATGGGTGACTATCAAATGTTTCTGCCCCTCGGTTTAATCATGAGCGCGAGAGAAATGTAACAATGCACCCGATTGTTGCACTTTTAAAGTAAACCTCGTCTTTCCGATGTTTTTTCACCTAAACCATTTGCCACAGAAATTTAAAATTTTCAGGTAAAATCTAGAATAAATCTCGTCTACACATTAGAGTTAGTGATTTGTTAATTCCTGAGAAAAGTTCGCCATATTTTCAAAAATTATGCAAATCTAACCTAAGATTGTCACCACTACTGACAGATACCTTAATAACTTCTTTAGCACAGTTTTTCATATCCTACAGGGTTTATACCCTTATTTCAAATTATAATATTAAATTGCAAATGTGATCAAATGTTTTGATTTATTAAAAACAGATGAAATCATGCGAGACAACAGCAATTTAGGAAAATACTTAACTGGTTTAATGAAACGAGTAAAATAACAAATTACCAACGACCATGTAAATAACAATATTTTGGAGACTGTGGCGAACTTAATAATAAAATTATAAACCCCTAACCACAACAAGTATTTTAGAACCTAAATACGTATTTCAGCAACTAAGTTGCCATCTTCAGTAGAAACTAAAAAGAAAAGAGATTAGCACTTCATAGTATCTTTACTGGATATTGTCCAAGCAAATCACTAGTGGAAGTGACGTCCATATTAAAAATTAGCCTATATATACCCATTGTTCGTCACACCTCAGTGAATTTTGATCACTGAAGCGTAAAAAACATGTTTTAATTAAAGCAGGTCAAACAATGGCGAACTAGGTATAGGACCCCTGTCTGAATTTATTAATTTATCTCTATTCAAGTGAATAAAGATACTTTCCAAGCTGTTTAGTTCCCTATTATTTGACACAGCTTTTACAAGTTTTAAGTCATCTACAACTACTTTATGACCTGTGTCTAAAATATGTTGAGCCACACTCGATTTTTCAAAACGATTATATTTAAAATGAGCTACATGTTCTTTGAACCTAGTTAAAATTGTTCTTCAAGTCTGGCCAACGTATTCTTTTTCACAGTCATGACATTTGATACAATATATACCAGATTTATCAAGTATATCTACCTTATCCTTTGGGTTTCCAAGAAGGTTTTTTATGCTATTATGAGTCGAATATGCTATACAGAGATTTTGTGATGTAAAAATACTTCTCAAACCCCTCGTATATGCACAATCGAACGGTATTTTAACATATTTCTTCTTTTCTACAGACAAAGTATTTAAAGTAGATATTTGATTTACATACATTTTTTGATTCTGCTTCTTAATCATTCTATCAACTATTTTCTCAGGGTACCCATTATGTAAGACAGCATTCTTAATAAACAACAATTCTTGCTGATATCTATCTGCGGACAATGGAAATTTCAATAACCTATTTACTAAACAACTAATAAAAGACAATTTTTGTTGAAAAGGATGCTGCGAATCATTAGGGATAAACCTGATTGTGTTAGTATCTTTCCGATACACGTCAATTTCTATTATATTTTTGCTATTCCTGACTACCAGAGTATCTAAAAATGGAAGTTGGCCGTTAACTTCTTGTTCTACAGTAAAGTTAATGGTGTAGGTACAGGGGTCCTATACCTAGTTCGCCATTGTTTGACCTGCTTTAATTAAAACATGTTTTTTACGCTTCAGTGATCAAAATTCACTGAGGTGTGACGAACAATGGGTATATATAGGCTAATTTTTAATATGGACGTCACTTCCACTAGTGATTTGCTTGGACAATATCCAGTAAAGATACTATGAAGTGCTAATCTCTTTTCTTTTTAGTTTCTACTGAAGATGGCAACTTAGTTGCTGAAATACGTATTTAGGTTCTAAAATACTTGTTGTGGTTAGGGGTTTATAATTTTATTAACGACCATGTGTTGAACTTCTCTGCCAAAATACAAATGGTGTGTTTTATTGCCACCCATGTGCAGTTCGTATCTATTCGAAATGATTCTCTTTTGAAGTGACTTGAACACGAGTAATAAAACGCATTTGAGTGTTCCTATCGCGCGCGCGCATACGCATTCGTATTACGTGAAAACAAATACACATAACATCTACGAGATAAAATCGTGACATGCATGTGTGGATGTGTGTGACTGCAGACTGATACCTTCCTGCTATTGGCTGATTTAATTTCAATTCATTTTGAATACAACTGATCATCTTTTCCGGCTTCTCCTTCAGGGGTGAAGGGGGAACTGAATATGATCAGTTGAAATCTATTCACTTTCATTTTGAATGCGCAATAAAACGCTTTTTGAGACAACTGAATACGTTTCTAAATGAAATGAACTAATTAAGTGGCAATAAAACACACCTAAACTGAGAGACAAAACTACTATATCTCAAACTCACTCACTAGTCAAAACCAGTATATGTATCCATATCAACCATCATTACTAGTAAAACTTTACAACCGTTTTTCTCGATTTTTTCTTATGCAACCTATTTAGAATTTTATACATTTGAATACAGATTAAAAAAAAATACAAAAATAAAAAATATTGGTTGCCATTAGAAAAAGGAATATACTTTTGGGCCAGGAATTTCAAGGAAATTTTTTTAAACAATAAAAAACTCACCATTTATTAGTGCCACGGTATGCCAAACTAGGCCAATTCCGCAATACGTCACTATAATCAATCTCAGAAACTGCTTAAGCATGTAGTATTTGTCGGGATTTTCGGCTGGCCAAAGTCCACTAACTCTTCCCATTAGGTACAAGTAACTAAGACACTTCATCGTGAACTATTTTAGATACTCTCACATACGGGTTAGTGCCTTTCCCTCTTTTCTACTGGCTATTGATTTAATTGATTTATCATATGATTTAAAACAAACCGGACGGAAATGAAAGACTACTATAAAAAATCTGCTTATTAATTTGTGAACATATTACGGCAGATAGATATACATCAAACGAATCGCGAAATAGTTATGCACAGAGGTTACCCATTATGGAATATAAGTAGATATGTGTTTTCTGAACGCATGGCTTCATATTATATGCAAGCTCCTATCGTTATCTAGAAATTTCTATTAAATTTTAATAATTTAGCAACGTTATACACTTTTTTATTCCAAAATCCAGTCACGAACATTCACACTGTATCCTAAACTGATACTTTTTTAACAGAATATTTAAATTCGACAAAAAAAGTTATTTGTTTTATTTTTCGAGAAAATATATACGATATATAGGCTGCATTTTTCTACAATAATGGCTATGGTATGTTCTGATTCACGCGTCGTCTATAAGTTTCTAAATTTCTACACCCGGTTTGATCGGGGCAGTATGGTAAACATACTAAGTACTATATTAAAAATTTTAATGTCCTAAAAACTCCACACTCGCCCAGAATATTTATTTAATATAAAACATCTAAAGCCATCATTGAAAATTATTATTAAACACGAAAGTTTAGCTTATTCTAGAGCAAACTTAACAGTTTTTGAAGCACCCATTGAAGCACCCACAATGTTATATGAACATTCTTATTGTGGCTATGATGTTTCCACACAAAAAACTCCTTATCAAAGATAACTTTCTCTTAAGACAGTGTGTCAAACTCATATAACCACGTGTGCCACAAAATTGCGTTTAAAAGAGTCCGCGGGCCGCACACAAATAAAAATCTTAAAAGATTTGAAAGGGTCAAAATTTAATACGTAAGTATGTAGGTAATTTTTCTGGTTTTCTGTATTAAAATAAAAAATGCATACATTATATATTATTGCGAAAAGTAATGATGACAAGCTAGTTACTTTTAGTTAAAACTACATACAAAGATCTTGAATATCAGTACTCTTAAATAAAGCGCTAACGTGGTCTGTCGGTCTGTATGTCTGTCTGTTCAGGTCACAACGTGTTCCAAACAACTGTAACAAAAATCACAAACTCCGAAGAACCGAAGAACTGTGACAAAAAATCGCAACCAGTTCCGACAAACTGTGACAAAAAATTACTATTACAAAAAATATTAATAAAAATTACTGCTGGTTTCTTAATATTATAATTTCTATCATCAATTCAGTCACATGACTTCCGTCACAACCTACTGTTGGATTCCGCCCATGAGAACTAATTCCAACTGCAATTATCCGTTGACACGCAAGATGAGGACTTCATGTAGTATTGGGGACGTCTTTCTTTAAGAGAAGTAAACTAACCTGATTATTTGACTATCCAAATTAAAAATACTGTAACCCCTAAAGTGACTTGTCCCGACTTGTGAGCACGAGAAATACTTAGATTGAACCTGCTCTGGGATATTATATTTGTGAGTTCTTGTCCTGGAATCTTGTTGAAGAATACTAGCAACAACTATAATAATGGTAGCGTTTACCGAAGTCCAATACTTATCCAACTGTCTTATGTGCTCCTAGCTGATTAACCCTCTGTAATTCTGAATTAAAAGACGGTTGTTCTCAAAACAATATATATTAACAATCAAATAAAAACAGGGAAAACGCCCTTACAAACAAAAATTAAAGCTAATACAAAAAGGGTTCTAGTTTATGAGAGGTTGGCCCCGTCAATACATTTATCACCCTGCTTATGGTTTTACGACGCTTTGAGACATTCCAAACGATACATTATCTAACCTTTTATGAAGCTACTGGAAACTTCCGGCTGGTCGGCTAGGTAACTCGTATGTTGATTGACCCTGCAATGGATATGGGACTGTGAATTCTGCTATCTGATAATTATTTGTAGTGTGGATTCGGCCTCTCTGATCTGCTGGTTGGAGTGGATTTTGAGCTGAGTCGAAAAACCTCACATTTCGCACGCACAGAAAAGACACAAGTAAGCGCTTTGGTATCTACCAAGAGATTGAAGATTGAGACGCTATTTCTGTTCCCAAGAAAACGTTATGGGCTGTAACATCTACCCCTATAAGTATCCAATCATAGCGAACATAATGTCATCAACCAATAAAGGGAAACTTATGTAAAGCGACAATAATATTCAATAATATTATAATAATATTCTCTGGTAGCGCCCCTTTCGCCGTGATTTCGCCATCTATCTTCTTTCACGAGGTTAAACGGTTTCCCAGAAATGCCCAGAAATGCAGAACAAATGGTCCGACGGAAACGTGACTCTTGGAATTATTTCCATCCGGGCCCTCAATACACCACAATGACATAAATACCCGACTCTGTTTATGCAGGCACGAACGAAAGATAATATTTCCGTCGTCTAAGGACATCAAACCATCAAACCCTCGATAAAACAATAAATTGTACTAAAATTTATGACCATTCCTAAGGATTACGTTCAGACACCCGCAGACCTCCACGAAGGTCCTCTATTATTTCTTATGCAATATTAGAACCAAACCTATCACCTATTACATTCATAATGATATTACTTCAGATAATGCCTGGCTTTATATTTTCTATGATTCCCAGCGACATTTCCGGCGATCGCTCAGAGGTGCTCTCGGCGGAACTGGTGGTTCGTAATGGTGTAGGACTTGGCTGCGCCTTCTATTGTGTTTTTTGCTTTGTTCTGTGGATATGTGCAAATTTCTCAGTTTGGTTGGATTTAGAGGCGTTGTTGACCTTTGCTAATTTTTAGTTTTAGAGATGCATGCAGTGCCGGATTTACCCCGGGGCACGCGCCGGGGCCCCCACAAAATAGGGGCCTCCACAAACTTAAGAAAGCATCTGAGGAAGTATTCTCATCTAGCAAGTATGACGAGGCGACTGCGCAATCTAAGCAACTTCAAAATTTGGATGTTTGTAAGGCAGAGAAGCAATATAAATGCAACATTTGTGTCTATACTACTTCGCAATCTCAATTCCTAAAAGCACATAAACTAAGACATACCCACAAGGAAGTCACTTAAAGTGCACACGAGAAGGCGTACAACATTTAAATGCACTGCATGCGATTATACTACTTCTGCAGATTTTGGTAGTCTTAAACATCATTTGAGAATGCAGACAGGTGAGAAACCATTTAAGTGCACCTTCTGTGATTATACTAGTGCAACAAGGGGTTATCTCATTTGAGAACGCATACAAATGAGAACCACTTTAAATGCACCGTATGTGATTATTCCGGTACACAACGTCGTCCTCTTACACGTCATATGAAAACGCATACAGGTGAAAAACCATTTAAATGCACATTTTGTGATTATTCTAGTGCACAGAAGGCTCTTATACAGCATATGAGAACACATACAGGCGAGAAACCATTTAAATGCACCCTATGTGATTACGCTAGTAGACACAGTCTAAATCTTAGACGGCATATGAAAAAGCTTACAGGAGAGAGACTATTCATGGTACACCTTATACAGCATTCAGGAGGAAACCCATTGAAATTAACTGTATGTGATTGTGGTAATGTACAGCATAATTAACTTATACAGCATATGAGAACCCATAGGGACACTAGTGAAACAATTTAAGTGAACCCTATGTGATTATGCTGGTACAAAAATCATCTTATACGACATATGGGTCAGAGTGTGTCCCACTTGAACTCGACTCTACTTGATACAATTATTAACTTTTATACCCTTCGTTGTAATAACATTGATTAACAAGTTTCGGGTGTTGTACAACTGCTCAAAGCAAACTATTTTCGCAGTTTGGATAAAGTTTAGGTGTTCAAACTCCGGACAGGCCAGACGTTTGATAAGGGAAAGGAAAGGGGAGAGAAGACCTGAAAGAAAGAAAGGAAACGAGCATTCGATGAATACTGATTTTATTATCAAATTGATTGAGAATATATACTAATGATAATCACAACAAACGCAGTTTAATAATACAAATTTCACCACTATGCAATTAACGGTTATTGCTGAATTTGCAAGGTAGTCAAAGTTGGTCACATATAATTAGTACGGCATAATACTTGCGTATGTGTGTCACATTACAACACAATGTCAAGGTTACAATGATTGGAATTTAGGATGAATATGTTTGCAATTAAAAGAAATATACTTCTGTTTAATATGAGATTAAACAAGCTGCGGGCTGTAGACACAAAATAAACACTTGGTTGATGTGGACACAGGCAGATATTCTGGTGGGATATAGTGGCTCTTCCATTGGTTTTTTTTTTTTAACTTCAGATTAAACAAGCTGCGGCTTGCAGATATGTTCCCATGATTCGGTGGGAATGGTCGGAGATTATTTGTTGCTTGAAGACATTCTTGTTTTAGTGTCGTGATTTATAGGCATGTGAATCACCACCATCTCTTCCAGGGATTCGAAGTGTTTCTTCCGCAGTCGGATAAGAGAGTCGGCAAGAACTTCTGATCCTGGAGCATCGTAGACTGTAGCGATATGCAACAAAAATTCATTGTTTTGTGAATCTTTGCTGCTGTGAATTATAGGCTTGTGGTCCTTCTTCTTGTTTTCTACCATCTAGGGATTCGAAGCGTTTCTTCCGAAGTCGAAGTTGAGTTGGCAAGAATTTCTTGAATCCTGTTCCCAGTCGATCTTGCTTGCGGGCGTTTCCAGTTCTTCAGATTTCCTTTTGAATGAACTGTGTTTTGGACGCGAACGAACTTATATCGACGCGATCCGAGTTTTGTACGTAATGACGACTATATCGCGCCCTTACGTCGATTAATTTTTTCCCTAACGGATGTACGAAGTTGCACTACTGTCGTACTACTGAGTTAAATGATTGTTCCCGACAACTTGTTGCCGTAGGGGCTTGTATATATAATTGGTTTCCCGCTCGCATTTGATGAACTATTTCTTGGGATTGGTAATATTAGGTAAAGTGTTATGAAGGATGTGCTATCGAGACATGGTGGAGATGAAGATGGATTAACAGGGTTGAAGGGCCATGGGAAAACTCCGTGCAGGCCACACATTTGCCATGGTGGATATAGAAAATGGATTAAAAGGATTGAAGGGCCAGGGGCAAACTCCGGGCAGGCCAGAAATTTGCCATGGTGGATATAGAAGAAAGGGACTAGTTCGTTTTTAAAGGGCTCGACGGACCATGTTCAAACTCCGGACAGACCAGACGTTTGATAAGGGGAAGGAAAGGGGAGAGAAGACCTGAAAGAAAGAAAGGAACGAGCATTCGATGAATACTGATTTTATTATCAAATTGATTGAGAATATATACTAATGATAATCACAACAAATGCAGTTTAATAATACAAATTTCACCACTATGCAATTAAAGGTTATTGCTGAATTTGCAAGGTAATCAAAGTTGGTCACATAATTAGTACGGCATAATACTTGCGTATGTGTGTCACATTACAACACAATGTCAAGTTTACAATGATTGGAATTTAGGATGAATATGTTTGCAATTAAAAGAAATATACTTCTGTTTAATATGAGATTAAACAAGCTGCGGGCTGTAAAACAGGAAATAAAAGAAAACATATGGAGTAATAGTCACATTGCTTTTTTGTTTAATTTGATATTAAACATTAGGTTAAGATACCGGCCTGCTTGGATCTCGCCGACATTGTTCTGTGCCGGGCTGTAACAGCAGGAGAACAGTAACTCCTGATAAGATTTTCTTTACATTGCCGACTAGCCAGATGAGAGATGTTTTACTTCAAGTTTCAATGATCAAATCATCTCTCAAAAAAGTTACCTTTATTCTTGTCAAACAACAGGGTCGCCAACCGTCAACTTGGCCGATCAGCTGTTCGAGAGCTGTCCGCTGTTGCCACCGCTACTAGGGATCGGTAATCATCGTGTATTTCCGAGGGTGGTCGGTGAATTCAAACGAAATGCACTTTTAATTGCAATTATCTCATAGAAAAACTAAATAAAAAAGTTCATAGCTTAACTTTATGAATCCTCATAAATTGTACAATAGGTTAAACCGAATATCTGCTTAAATTTTGACATGACCGGAATACCCTATTATCTTTTCAAATTAACATTTTCCTCCTCTTGTTTCTTTCTATTTGATTTTGACGACAGACGGGCCTGTTTTGCAGTATCAGTCAGCGATGGCTCTAAAAACATGATGCGCCGTGCGTCAGCCTTCGCGCAGAAATTATTGCAGTTTGGCCCGATGCTCATACATAATACCTCCATAATCTTCATAAGGCTGGATAATGCATCATTGACAACACAAATGGCTATACTTGCTGCAATATCCACAATTACTTTGCCACTTGAAAGTGAAAATGAAATCAACCAGGTGGACAATTCTCGTGCTGCGGCATTTCATCGGTCAGAATTTATGATACAGTGTCGCCCAGCTTTATTTTCTTCATTTTATCAATTGAATCATGATTACGACGAATGGCTACTCCATCATAAATTGAAAGCTCATTTATAGGCTTCTGGGCTAACTTCCCCTTTTCTTCGAGGCCCTAACTGGTTTTTGTCAAATGGCGGGGACGAGTGCCATTAGTTTTTGCACGTGCTCTATGCATTCCTTTTCTTATTTACTTTTCTTATTCCAAAATTTGCAAGCTTTTGCAGTATTTAGATTTTATGAGAATATCAACAACATTTCTCCAGCTGATAAGCGCGACCAATCATACAGAGAAGAAAAGCTATGTTTTCTCCATGTTGCATCGTTACGAGACAGTTACGCGATCCTTTTCTTTTTTACTTTTAGCCCTCTCATCTTCTGCTGGTTTCTGTATACTTTGTTTTCAGACTGCTTCTGTTGCGACAAAAATGGTGCGAACAATTATACCGTAAAATGACTGAAAAATCTGACGAGGAAGGTCCCTAAATGCGCAAAACTTTTCAATTCCATCTACACCTATTCTTATGCGCATGGCAAGGATAATTCCGCTATTCATTTCATATCCTTTTTGAACAAATGGGCAAACCGGAATGAAAGTTTGTTCAAAATTCTCACAAGAAACCACGATTTGAAATCCTAAGTCACGGTTGCCACTTTCGGCCAATTTCGCATTTGATTTGTACGTTTTACACACTACAACTTGTGAAATAGCAGAAGACACAGCAACAAAGTTCAAAAGATGATAATTAAACGTCATCCACTTCAACGTTGTAATAATCTTTAACCGACATTACCTTTTTGCAGGTGTGGACTGTGGGTATGTTATCAGGCAGAGGCGACTCTAGTTCCAAACGATTCAATGGTTGTAATATTAGTTCTATTTGAAAATCTACTGCTTCCTTTCGACTCCTTTCGATCACGATATACTCCGGGAATGTCACTAATTATTTCTGCTATTTTTTACCAACTAATCAAGAACAACGCACGTTACATCAGACACCTGTAACATTGTGCGGTAAACGTCAGTTCAACGAACGTAACGAGGATATTTCCACAAAATCTTTGTGTTTTATAATATTTTATGTTATTTTCACACCACGAATGTAATTCCTTCCAATAAGATAAGAGCGTATAGGTCTCTAGGCTGTAAACTATCACGCTAAACTTTTTGCATGTACGCTCGGCTAGACACTTGGCCGTATGTTCATCAAATAGGCATTTAAACATTTTTGTTTTCATATGAAACGTATTGTACCTTATTTCTAAGATCCCAAGACATTATTAAAAAAAAAAAATTTTCTATTTAAAAAATCTAGAGTGGCATGACCCCTTAAGACCCAGTTCTACCTCTCCTAAAACGCGTTTGCAAATAAAAGCGTTATTTATTGTTCAAAGTTTATGAAATTTTTTATGTACGTTCTTAGATAAATAACGAGTTGGGCTGGATGAAAAAAAAAATTTTAAAGATAAAAATCAATTTTACTTCTACATCTTTGGTTTTTTTCAAATATAAAACATTTAGCCCAACTCATGATACAAAAATAGATTTTTTATTTAAATACAATTTTAATCTAAACATTATAATTGCGATAACAAAGCGTAATTGCCAGAAATGTATGTAATTTGTCTATATTACGGGTGCCCGGTGTAGACAGCAGACGTTAGGAGTTTTAAACACCGCCTACTGCTATTTTTAGATTAGACTGTTCACAAGTTATGACCGTAGCGTATATTGAATCGGGAGAACCGAGTTCTTGCATTTCACATTTATACGCACGGTTTACAAATTTAACACACGATAAAAGTCATATACTGTATTATATTATACTTAGTGTAGTTATACCTGCTAGGTGTTAGGTACATTTGTTTAATAATGGGTAGAAGTCGTGGCAAAATACCTAAACATCAGCATCTGTCCTCTAGACGAATTAGTAAAAGACGACTACGTACCACCTAAGTTCAAATATATGTATAATTAATCTAAAAGAACAATATTGTAATTATTTTATTACAAATGAGACAAAGAGACCAGAACAGGACTCAAATGAACATTTTATTTAAAATGTCGGTTTTGTGGACAGGAAGAGACAATTAGCAGTGACGAACTTGGGTCGGCTCTAATAGATATTAGTTCAGCGACTGTATTGGGCAGTATTACAGCGGGAATTGGATATAGCCAATGCCAAAATTTGTTTTCATTCATGAATCTTGCATTCATGGCGCCCAAAACGTTTATAAAATATATCGAACTTGTAGGTGACAAAATATTTGGGATTTATATAAATGGTTTGGGGAACTTTGGACTATGTACTATGATTTTACTTTATCATACGTAGTATGTAAAGTATTATAATCGTGCCAAACAAAATTTTTGAGGTTTTAGCGGAAATGTCTTTTTGGATCCCTTGAACATTTTTGACCCAGGTAAAAAAAAATTCTGTGTATGTGTGTGTGTTTTTTTTGTGGCGACGATTCCGGAGAAACTACTAAGGTATCGGGACGAAACTTCATATTTAGAAGTTTCATAACCAAACTTAGAGCTGAAAAGCTTTCTGTTGAAAAGGATCCAAAGGAACTGGAGGTTTAGTCTTAGCATTTTTGAAAGATTTTGCAAATAAGCCGCCATTTCTGGAAATTTGTCGAAATAGTTAAATAATAAATTAAAGTAGAGGAAATTGTGAACAATTTATGACTATGGCATTTTTTTGTAAAATGAATAGTTTAGCTGCATGAGCTATTTTATCGAGATCGCTGCATTAAAACTAGTTAGCCAGGATTTGTCAGATTTTTTTGTTTTAATGACAGTACGTAGAGTCAAACGCTAATGTTTTGACAACACTGTGACAATACTCTGTGAATATAAGCTGCGTTCGGATATTGTACACAGTTCTACTAGTTTTATTTTAATGCAGACTTGGCCGATCTCGATCAAATAGAATCTCATGCAGCTAAACTATTAATTTTATACATGGTATGATAAAGTAATGTGCCTGGCCGCATCAGATTAATTTTTTTTATTTTTGTCTTCGTGTGTCACCGCCGTGCGTTCGTTCGATATCTAGCATGTTTATAGATGTATTGGGTCCTCATTGCTCGATTTTAATTAATTCCTTTCTAAATTGAAGTCCATAATTCACCGATGAGTTATGATGAGTTAATACATTTTTGTCAAGTTACTATACTGGATGTATGTCACCCTGTTAAAAAGATTAAATATTATAATAGCAAGCGCGCTCTCTCTAAATTAAATCAATATATTTTCTTTTACCGCCTGGCGGCCGCCAGCCAGCTGTATGCAGTCCGGGATGCATATGCGACCGTGATGAGTGAGAACACTAATACATTGTAACTTGAGCGAAAGCGAAAGCGCCGACGCGCGGCGACAAACTGGCTGAGTACTTCCCCTTCGAATGTACTCGCGTCGACTATGCTCCGCCTTTGCCTGCTTCCTCTAAACCCCCCAACTTCCCCTTATCATAAAACTGTGGCCTGGTTGACGTTGGTGGGGGCCAGGCAGACCACTCCCAGCAAAAAAAACATCGCAACGAAATATTTCGTTTGGAAGTTGCGATGTTTTTAAAACGGAGCCTTAAGGTTATGTCTGCATGTGCTGCTATTGGCCAGGACGCTCATGACACGTTTAGCCAACGTGAAGTTTCCATGTCTTTACTGTTTGTAAAGAGAAACGATTGTTCTAATAAATTGGTCAATTGGTTACTATTGACAGGGTTGCCCGACATTATTATTGTTTACAAAGCGCCACCATCTATTCGAGCGGCGATGCATCTTTTTATCTTTTTTTTTATGTTCGTAATAATTTTAGCCGCACGTTCTCAACTATCCTGATCCTGATAAGAACCTTCTGCAGGCTGGCAACGAGGATTTCTTTGTTTTAGCAACGCGCCGACATTTGGGTGACCTAAGAGGAATCGAATTGTGGATCGATTCTTTGTCGCCGCGACCTCAGTGGTGAGTTTCTATTGTCATCGGTGAGTTTAAAATCACTAAAAGTCATTTCGTATTGCTTATAGGGCCTGCAAACATATCAAGATTTGCGATTTGCAAACTCACCACTGGTGGAAGTTTTATGTTAACACTGTGTTCTCGCCACTTGAAGGCAAGTACTACTATGTGTGCATCAGGGCGGATAAAAAAGAGGCCAAGACGAATGTTTAGACAGATTTACATGATATTGCACACTGTTTTCGTCTGCGATATGGCGCTGACCACACCTGGAACATACACACAAGGTAGTGACAGTTTCACTATACATCGATAAGAAAAAGCAAGACCTTGACCTGTTCCTGTAGATTGTTCATTTGCTACCGATCTGAGGGGAAATTCTTTTGTCAATTGGGATTAATGGTTCGGGGCATGCACTGAATTGAGATCTACAGTATAACAGTTCTACTAGTAGAAGTGTTCATTTATTTTTTTTTTAATTATTTTTCATTTTTCGTGGCGCTTTATTTTGTGCACACTTCTACTATAACCGCTTAGGAAAATGTATGCATTAGCTAGTAGAAGTGTCCATTTCTACAGTTGGGAATACTTTTACTACACAAATTAGTATGTGTATACACAAAGTACTTAGACATACAGGGTGTATATTAAATGAGTGCAATAATTTCTAGGGGTTATAGATCTTCATAAATGGAGTAAAAAATTCAAATACGTTTTTTCTGTAAGTGACACCAGTATTGAGTAATTAATTATGAAAATTCAGAATTTGACGCCGCACGTTTTTAGAAAGGGTAGTAGCGACTTGACCTAGCGCCTGTGGCGACACAGCTGACAGCTGAGCGAGGGGAAGTCCCGTGCGTGCTTTAGTTTACGGTCTGCAGCTATTTGTATTTATCGGGTTTTTTGGTAGTTATTTTGTGGTTTTGTGTTTCAAAATGGACAATTTTACTATTTTTCTATGATTTAGAAACCGGCGCGTCCCTAATAATAGAACTTTTGTTTCCGTGGTTCAACGGTTAAGGGATAGTCCTGCTCGGGTATTCTTGCCTAACCATGGAGGAAGAGGCCGTCCACGCGATCGTAATATGGTAAATACCGAAGAACAAATCTTGCACATGGTCCACGAAGATGATCGACGAAGCACTAGAACAATTGCTCGACAAGTCGGAGTTTCCCACGGGATAGTGCACAGAACACTACGTAAAAACTTACTTCGGGTATATCGGGAAACGCGTGCACAAGATTTGACATTATCAGGATTGTTGGCGGACATATTTTTAGAGCATATTGAAAAAGACCTTATCATGAACATAAACAACCCATATCACACTCAAATCTTTAAATGGGTCAGATACGTCGACGATATTTTTGTGCTGTGGAAGGGAAAAGATGAAGACATTGACAAATTACTTACATACATTAACGGTCTTCGTCCTAAATTGAATTTTACTCTAGAACTGGAGCAAGACAACAATCTCAATTTTCTTGATATCACAATCATAAAAGAAGACAACTTAAAATTTGAATTGTACAGAAAACCAACTGCAGCTTCAACCATCATTCCGTTTGCATCTAGCCACGATATAAAACATAAACTTGCCAGCTTTCATTATTACATACGCAGAGCTACGACATACCCCATAACAAATGAGTCTAAATCTAAGGAATTTCAGTTCATTTTCCAGCTTGCTAAAAACAATGGATATCCGGAAAACTTGATAAAGACACTGATAGACAGAATCCGTAAAACTTTGGACCCCATGTATTCAAAAACCCCACACAGTGCTGACCAAATTTACAGAACCTTCACATATAATGACATAAACACCAAGTTACATAAGACCCTAACTAATTTTCAAATAGTCCCGGCATATAGAAATAACAATCAAATATTGAAGAAGTTAACCAATTACAGGTATGAAGAAAAAGACATTACTGAGCGTAGTGGAGTTTACTCTGTAAAATGCTGTCATTGCCAGTCTGTATACGTTGGTCAAACAGGCAGAAATTTAAAGACTCGATTGCGTGAACATTCAACGCGATCTACTTCCAACATCTTCCAACATACTCTGAAAACTGGTCACAAAATGAATTATAAGGACGTAAATTTGGTGCATAAATGTGACAAAGGCTTCAGAATGGATCTACTTGAGCAGCTGGAGATCCATAAACAAAGAATGAATCCGAACATTCCATTATTAAATGAACAATTGGACTTTCACATAAAACCTTTGTTCACATATTTAAAGTTTCACCCCGACTAATATAAGTTAGGAATAAATAATATACTTTCCAACCCTTTCTCTTACACCCTTCCTTCTGTATACCACTAAACAACCCCCCTTTGCTATTTGAAACTGATTTTTGAAAACATGCACACTTGGTTGCCTGAGTGATGGTTTTAGACATCTCACGTTTTTGGTTGTTTCAGTTATTTTCGGTTTTGACCCTGTTTTGGCTCACAATAACCTCCGAAACACCGTAAAACGGAGGAGTTTGGTGTTTGATTGTCGTCGTATTTTCTGTCGGTTGCTAGTCTGATTGTGCTTGTTGTTAGTCTAATTGTGCTAGTTATGTACCAGATGACGAGAGTGTTTATTGTCCCTAGATATCCTCCAGTTTTAACAGTAAGTGTTGTTATAATTTTAAAGTGTTTCATTTAGGTTAAGTTTTATTTATATTTACTAGTGAAATTCTCTATTTGTTGTAGATTTAGGGCTGAAGATGGTTTAAACAACCGAAACATGTACCCTATGTAAATTTTATATTTTTAAAGCAAGGATAAATATAGAGGCTTCTAATTGTTTTTAATAAAATAAAACAAAATTATTAAGCTAGTCTCTACAGCTGAGGCGGTACGAGTCACGTGGCCCCGCCTAGAGAAGGAGAAGAAGAATAGACGAGGGCCACTTGACTGGCAAAGCCGTTAGACGATTGTACCGCCTCAGCTGTAAAGACCAGCACCTAGCTTAATGATTTCACAACGCTCGAGACTCATTACCTATCATTTTCCTTTATTACCCTTTGACTGTAATTCTAATATACATACGGACAGTAGAGGAAGTATATTATTTCGGTGAAATGAGCGTTGTTACCCAGACAACAATCGTGCGACGCATAATGATGCAATTGCAACCACACGTGCGTTCATATGATCACGCAGATGCGTCATCAATGGAGGTTCATATCGCCCGCATTCTCACTCGAGTGGCGATATGCGGCGCATATCACTCGCACCCGTGCGTTTTATTCGTCACGGACGACGCATCGTGCCGGACGTGCGACGCATTGTGTATTGTTTTGACCGGCACTCATGCGTGTGGATACAAAACGCACGCGTGCGAGCGATATTGCACTCATCGCACCGAAAAATTACGCGTGATGATTTCGTGCGTCGCACGATTGTTATCTGGGTATTAATTATATTTGTTTGATATTTGTTTATTTTGGTTCGACACGTTGAGAAACTTTCTAGTGGAAAATTATATACTAATTACATATTGGTCAGTTTTGAATAAAAGATTTTAAATGTGAAAATAATAATAAGGTAATAAATAATACCTTGGTATGTAGTATGTCTTGCAAAATATCATAATAGTGGAAAAGTGTTCATTTATTTAGAGGCGGACGTCACCTGAATTCAATGAAAAATAACCTTCTTGACGTCTTCATTTACTACTTTATCATACGCAGTATGTAAAGAATTGTAATCGTGCCGAAAAAATTTTTTGAGATTTTAGCGGAAATATGTCTTTTTGGGTCCCCTGAACATTTTTCACCAAGGTACAAAAAATGTCTGTGTGTGTGTGTGTGTGTGTGTGTGTGTGTGTGTGTGTGTGTGTGTGTGTGTGTGTGTGTGTGTGTGTGTGTGTGTGTGTGTGTGTGTGTGTGTGTGTGTGTGTGTGTGTGTGTGTGTGTGTGTGTGTGTGTGTGTGTGTGTGTGTGTGTGTGTGTGTGTGTGTGTGTGTGTGTGTGGGTGTGTGTGTGTGTGTGTGTGTGTATGTGTGTGTGTGTATGTGTGTGTGTGTGTGTGTACCCGTTTTTGTGGCGACGATTCCGGCGAAACTACTAAAGGTATCGGGACGAAACTTCATATTTAGAAGTTTCATAACCAAACTTAGAGCTGAAAAGCTTTCTGTTGAAAAGGGTCCAAAGGGACTGGAGGTTTAGTCTTAGCATTTTTGAAAGATTTTGCAAATAAGCCGCCATTTCTGGAATTTCGTCGAAATAGTTAAATAAATAAGAAATAAATTAAAGTAGAGGAAATTCTGAATAATTTATGACTATGACATTTTTGGTAAAATTAATAGTTTAGGCCCGCTCCTACCAACTCCCTGTTATCATCCGGTTTAGATGCCAAGGGAATACGACTTGCCAAGGGGATATTAGTATTGTGGTTACTACCATCCCATTAAACCAAAGGTTAGCTTATTCCCCTGGGAAGATGACATGCCTAGGGATTTTTTCTCAAAATGGCAAACTTGAAAGTGTCGAATGACCTAATGTCATTAATTTGCTCTAAAATATAACAGATATGACAGATTTGTGACATATATATGACAATTTTGTTTGCAAAATTTAAAAAATAAGAAATGGAGATGTTAATTTATTTGTAGTTACTAGCAATAAACAATTATGCTTTATATGAACAACTTATTAATAAGCAGACTAAATTGATGGATAAATTAAACGAGGAAGTGGAGGCGAGATTTGCAGCACAAGCTGAAATCCATAAAGGAATTATTACTGATAGAGTATTATTAGATAGAATATACAAAGTTAGCTGCTCTGGAAGTAGCCATCAAAAATGAATTTGATAATGTGAAAAATATCAATACTTAAATGCGAATTATTTTTTTTATTTACCGCCATCGTATTACAATAATAATTCTGAAAAATATATCACCATTCCTTGTCATGTGCTATCATTGCCATCTCTTTCATCGATAATTTTATCACAAGTCATGTGAAGATATTAAGATATGTTGTGTGTTACCTGGACACTGAATCCTAATGTGAGTACAAAAACGGATGGAAAATGAGTTATTACCAGTTGATTTTTTTCTCATATCATCCCCTTCTGGTATTTTGCAATACCGTGGGCATAAGTTACCAATTGCACTTACTATTTTAGTTGTAGTAATAATCTTTATTCCAACATCTAGCCTATACATTAGGTTTATTATTACATAAGTTATATTATATTTCATTTATTGTTAGGAGATCTGGAAACGATTTTCTAAGGAGGGGTGTTATTCCGGATTTTTCGTACAGTAGGACATTAGGAGGGCTATGAAGGGGGTTGTTTGGATGTCTAATTCTTGTGATGGATCATCTAAAACCTCTTCTTTCAGCTATCATAAGTGAATCTATGGTTATCTGCGCCGATTACTCCATAGTTTTGCTTCATATTCGATCATAGATCTGCGATGGTTTAATATGTGGGTTGCTGTCTTCACACTGATTACGTGGTTTTTGTATGTTAGAGTTCTGAGTGCGATGCTCTCTTCTTCATGTTTACTTTCGTTGTATTGACGTGTTTTTTGAATTTTGAATTTTTGAGTCAAATACTATTTATTATTTTAATTATAAGTGATACTGACTATTGGCAGATGCCGAAAAAATCGGCAAAAACCATATTTAAATTGCTGTAAGTATCTTGCAATAGAGACATATTTAACTATACAAGTTTACCTCTGACTCAAAGGTTTTATTAGTTGGTCAATTTCAGCTAGAAAATAGTTAAAGAATTCCTATGATTAACTAAATCTTTTAACAAATTCAAAATCAAAATGCCTATCTGCATGATTAATTCTAGGTCTAAGATCTTTTCACAACGTATGGGAAAAGAATTTTTATTTCTTCCATCACCATTTCTTTATCACATGTTGAAAAATAATACACAATTTTTTTAAAATAATACTGTTTTTTATCAAAAATTAACAAAAATCACTTTGAATGACCAATACAGTATTATCACTTTCTGTACAACTGACAGCAAAATTGACACTGACAGCAAATTACCAGCAGGTTTTGTACTTAACAGCAACTTTTTCCTGCGGTGCCTGTTATCCTCACAACTGCCAAGGGAATAGCCTTAGCGATAGGATAACTTGGTTGGTAGGAGCGAATTTTAGAGATGCCAGGAGGTTAAAATTGCCAAGGAGATGCCAGCAGGTCGTAATAGCGGGCCTTATTAGCTGCATGAGCAAATTCTATTTCATCTAGATCGCTCGTACTGCATTAAAACTAGTTGGCCAGGATTTATCAGATATTTTGATTCTAATGACAGTAGCTAGTGTCAAACGCTGATGTTTTGACAGTATAATCAAAATATCTGCCTGGTTCTAGTAATTTTATTTTAATGCAGACATGGCCTATCTCTATCAAATAGAATCTCATGCAGCTAAACTATTCCTTTTATATATAGTATGATAAAGTCATGTGCCTGGCCACATCAGATTTTTTTTGCATAATACTAAAGCTGTAGTTTTACATCAAGCAACCCAAACACCTACCAGACGTTTTCATGGACAACCGTTGTCAATAGAATCATTATATCATAAGTCAATATGATGTATACCAGCATTATTGGTTCAATATTTCTTTTAATATGCTTGCTTTTACTAAGTGTAAAGGAATGCGGATCAGCAGAAGACTGCTTCAAGAATATGAACTTGAGAGATTGGTTTGTTTGCAAGCAACATTCTATATATTGTGCGTGATCTTTTTCTTCATAGCTCGACATCTAAGGACGTAAGTAACCTTCTATGGAGTTTATACTATGGCCTGAATAGTTACTTCGTCCTTGAGATGGACCAAACCTGCATCGGCAAGAAGTTTTCATACGACTGGTCTCTAAAATCCTTAGGTCAAATGGCAGTGTCTAAACTCCATCATCTAATATTAATTAATTCATTTTAGCGAGTGGAAAAACCTTACACAGCTTCAAAGCTTTTGCTGATCGATCAATCTTGGTTGTACCATCGTCCATGAAGTTAATTGGAGAGATGACATTGGAAGTAATAGTTTCCAATAAACATTCTAAGACGTCTAAGAAAATCAGCGTATGTCCTGACCTGTGTAAGTCCCAAACTATACTGTTTATAATCTTTTTGATATTCTCAGTGTTTGGCTAAGTTTATACCAGGTGCGTTAAAAGCTGCGGTGAAAGGTGCTACAGTTAAATACATCCGTAATGGAGATCTTGTTGAATTAGATGGAACTCAGAGCTATGAGGCTGGACATACCCCCATATCATATGTCTGGGAGTGTGAAAGTCCTTCAAACAACAAAGCGTGTAACAAGTTTCACGCCACAGGTATTGTTTTAGAACTTAAGGAGAAAGGTATTTGTCGGGCAATTCCGTCATACGAAGATCGAAGAAGCAACCGTAGACACGTGTTTCGGACTATTAGTCCTCATCAGTACGGTATAGCCAAGGAGCAAGATGGACACTCAATGAAAAAAAAAAACATTCAAATGGAGACTTAAAGGGGGTGACCAATGTCGCCAATTTGCTTCAGTCCCAACATCTTCAGGATTCGAAGACAAGAAGTGACGTCGCGCCGGAGGTGACTGGTACACCCCAAGTACACCATAGCCCATGGAAATTAAGAGGAAAGCTAGTTAATCGACGGTGAGATATATAAGGAGAAAGGTATTTGTCGGGCAAATACATTGACATTGGTCACCCCCTTTAGGTCTCCATTTGAGTGTTTATTCCATTGAGTGTCCATCTTGCTCCTTGGCTATACCGTACTGATGAGGACTAATAGTCTGAAACGTGTCTACGGTTGCTTCTTCGATCTTCGTATGACGGAATTATCCGACAAATACCTTTCTCCTTATATATCTCACCGTCGATTAACCAGCTTTCCTTTTTATAACTTAAGCTTTATACTTCCATATATTAGTAAATTAAAGTCAATTTATAGTCATTTAACGTAGCTTGCTTTCGAGACTACGAGCTAGTGAAGGATTGACACAACCACTTTGCGTCATCTAGCGTTCGTAGTGCCCCAGTGTGAGGCCAACTATATTTAAGAAGAAGTGGAATATACCTTTTCTGTTCAGAATTTTTTAGGGTTTAATTTTGTATAGGTGCTAAAATTTCTTTGACTAGCAAGGGTTAAATAATACCCACTTTACTCAACTAAAGTCTTCTCATCAAATACATTAGGTAAAAAAACTCATATGCAAGCAAAAGGAAAACCAGGTGATGTTGTGCAAGTTATCCTCACTATGACAGCTGAAGGAGACGTAACCAGTGCAATCAGAAGTTTCGAGATCACAAATGACACAAATCCTGATATTGACATAATGTACGTCAACAAAACTTCCTTGGAACTTATGGCCCGTTTACACGAGGACAGTCAACTAAATTTTAAGTCACTTGAACGCGTATGAACGGTGCCTCAATTTCAGGATTTCTTTTTTTGATACAAAATAAATTATTTTGAGAATTTTTTCTTGTGGGTTTTATTTGTATACAAAAGAAGTATTATCCTGAATATTGACAAAAAAAAATAATTCAAAATGGCGGCTGCAGCTCTCCGCCACCAAAGCCACGCCCGAAACTTTGAAATCGGTGCATTCCTCGAAGCTCTAGAGCGTAGCGCGCGTCGAAAAATGTTGTTTCTAGATAAACGCGTTTGAAGTTATGCGTAATAAAAAATCGTATTCAACGTTAGTTTCTGAAAACTTACATTTAATCAGCTATTCCAGCACCATATAGGGTCCCTTCTTCTTCTTCGACGAGTATGTTTTTTTGGATTTGCATGATCATTTTTTCAATCCTGGCCTGTTTTTCGAGCTCCGACAATTCTTTAGCCCCTGCGGTGATGCGCTTTTTTTCAGTGCTCTCGGCGAAAATTCTGCTGTTGTTCCCAATGACGATTCCTAGTGTATTCACAGTTCTCAAAATATATGAATAGCCTTCATTAAAAATACCAGCGGCTATACAGGGTGTCTCACGGAACTGGTACGTTAGAAATTTCTCATGTTCTACTATTTCTGGAAACATGAAATTTTGGAATTAGAATTTACTCGATCTGAGCTCTTCGGCTAAAATATTCTCTAGTTAACTGTCACGTCCGGTCACCGGAAGTTGGTATCAACTTTGTTATTTCAAACGGAATGATATAATTTTAATTTTATTTTTGGTTACTACGTATCAAAATACATCATTTTTAATAAGGGTTCCCTATACGTAAATATCACCATTTTTGATTTTGATTTTACTAATTGTTTGGTGTTTTTCGCGGTGACGTTCAAAACTGAATACCTCTGGTATTATAGAGAGTAGAAGTTTGATGATCGATGGTACAAAACTAGAAACATAGCCAAATATGATGATGTTTAGTTCATCATGATATCTTATACAGGGTGTTCAAAATTTACAACACAATAATTGAATTTTCAAACGTAAAAAACTCATTTTTTTCAAATGGAACACCCTGTATACCGATACGCCATTCGATAGGAAATTTTATCCCCTATCAATCAATATTACGGTTCCCTATATCTATCTTTAATAGTTTTTGAGATATTGTTACTTTTTCTTTAAATCCATTTTAAATACTCCCATTTAATAATGGGGACGAAATTAGATACGAAATTTACAACGAAAATTTAAATAGTGATAGATATTTAGAAATTTTGCGTGGATGTGTAAACAATTTTTGCGATTCTCTTTCCCTCAATATTTTACGCGACTGCTTTTATCAAATGGACGGTGCACCGGCACATTCTTCGCATGTGGTATCCAGTCAACTTAATCAGATGTTAGGTGACGGTAGGTGGTTCGGAAATAGGAGACCCTGGCGGTGGCCACCAAGCTCACCAGATTTAACACCATTAGACTTTTATTTCTGGGGACATGTGAAAAGTCAGGTCTATTCCACACCAGTTAATACTCGAGAAGAATTGACTAACAGAGTAGTAGCCGCCATTAATGGACTTCAGCGACAAGAAATCCGAAGAGCGACGATGACAGTAGTACAGCGAAGTGTTTTAAAATGTTTGGAGCAGAACGGGCAGGATTTCGAACAACATAATTAAGTTTTAATTTAAGTTAGATATCCCAAATCTATTATTTTAGTTTTAAGAAACCTTTTCAATATTTTTCTGTTTTCCTGCTGTTCCAAAGTTGATACATTCCTATGAATAAAGAATAAATCGTTTTGTATTTTGTTTGCATTCTTTTATACTGACAATATCTCAAAAACTATTAAAGATAGATATAGGGAATCCTAATATTGATTGAGAGGGAATATGATTTTCTATCGAATGGCATATCGGTATACAGGGTGCACCATTTGAAAAAAATTAGTTTTTTACGTTTAAAAATTCAATTATTGTGTTGTAAATTTTGAACACCCTGTATAAGATATCATGATGAACTAAACATCGTATTATTTGGTTATGTTCCTAGTTTTGGACCACAAATCATGAAGCTTCTAGTTTCAATAATTACCGAGATATTCAATTTTAAACGTAACCGGGAAAATCACCAAAAAATAGTAACATCAAAAAAACTCAAAAATTGTGGTATTTAGGTATAGGCAAACATTATCAAAAATGATGTGTTTTGATACGTATAAACCAAAAATAAAATAAAAATTATATCATTCCGTTTAAAATAACAAAGTTTATACCGACTTCCGGTGACCGGACGTGAAAGTTAACTTGAGAATATTTTAGCTGAATAGCTCAGATCGAGTAAATTCTAGTTCCAAAATAGTGGAACATGAGAAACTTCTAATGTACCAGTTCCGTGAGACACCCTGTATATGCTGCTATTTGTATCGTTTGTACACCACAATGTATGTGTTTGGGAGAAAGTTTCCAAATGCAAGAGTTGAAACTTTCGTTATCATTTGGTTTTTCCTCTGGTGCATCTTTGCAATAAATCATCACTGGAAAGAGCCTCATACACTGGTCGAATGTCTTTTTGGACAGATTCTTGAAGGGCAGGTTCATGGTGGAAATCGGCAAGTTGACCCGTAGCTTCTGCGACACGCCACTTGCACCAACTGTTCTCTCCTGGCGGGCAGTTCTCGTGATTCGGTTCGTCTGTGGAACATTTATGAAGGAAAGTAACTCGCGATCTTCAATTGCTGGGCGGAAGTGCTGACAAAGTCTTTCTCATTTTCCATTTTCTCTGGATTATAACTGAGGCGCGCTTTTCCCGGTGAACTTTTTCGCGTGTTCGGCATTTTTACGGCACGTTACCATTCACACGATCGTCGCACGACTGAGAGCACGTTGCTTCAAGAGAAACGGTCGTCCAAGCGCTGGTCACCAAAACAAGGCCGGTGTGCGCATTAGATTATTATGGTAAATATCATAATAATCCTATGCACAACCGGCCTTGTTTTGCCGACCAGCGTACATATAAGCGAGTTTACAATAGATTGGGACGTGTATAAATTCGTCCAGACGACCCTAAACTTGCTACATGCCGTATACTCAACCCATCAGGTATAGAAAAAAGGCCTCGCCTCTTAGCCGCGCCGAGCGCCCGTTCGGCGAGTCCGGAGCGCCGACGCACTGTTCCGCCCGACCCCGTATATCTCGAGAATTACATCCTATATCGAAAAATCCTTTCTCTCACGTATTCTCGACAATATAAGGATGAAAATTAGGAAAAAAAAAGTTTTTTTTCATCTATTTGGACGGGAACCTGCCCTTAAGTAGTAAGTGAGAAGTTGCTGAACAAGTAGAAATTTAGTAAGCGGAATAGAAAATATTCTATTTTTCGTGCAAGTGACTGCGCTGCGCGCGCAGCGAATCCCCCACCTGGGCCATGCACTTGCCACTAAGGTTTGCCTAGTAAATAATTGAATGATTCTTCAGACATTCGCAAAGCATGTATCTTCAGCGGCAAGTTTTTTTAATAAAATTTCACTTGCACCAAAGTTGTTGCTTCTCGCAATTCGTTTTCTCTCCCAAAGTCGTTTTGCTCTGTTTTGCTCAAATATTTCCTCTTTTATTTCCTCCACAATTATAGTTAAGTTATTATATCGTTTAATATTTCTACAATTTGCTGCTGCACCTCCATCTTGTCCGCTTACTTGACCGCCAATGCGTGTGAACAGCACTTACCACAAAAGCAGTAACTAAAAATTTAGTTACCACTTACCTACTGTCCTTGTGTAAACCAGCCATTAGGGTAAGTGTCAGGTATTTGGGAATCTAAGTCCCATGCTATGCTGTGATCAAAGATAGGGATCATTTGTGTCAAAACAATCGTTTTATTTCACAAATAATCATAATCAGTGGCCGGACAAAAATGTATATTTTCCAGTGCCGTGTATGGGACACGTGCTGGTGGGGACGCGAGCGGCTAGCCGGTCTGGCTTCGGCTCATGTGGTGTACATACCAGTACACCTGCTTTGGCGTAGATCGAGTACAGTCGCTTGCCTTGTTTAAATTTCCGCTTCGTCGATAGATAATTTGAGCAGTTTCTTTCAATTGTGTTGTTTCTTGAAATTTTGTGTGACTATCTGTTTTTATTTTCCATTTCGTATTTGTTCTTCTGTTTTATACTTAGAGTTGAATTATTTCTTTTATTTTATAGTTGTACTTAGTTTGAAAATCCTTTTTGATGATTTATGTGAAACATTTATTTCTGCTAATAAACCTTTCACAAAAATTAATAATCCCGTTTTTAAAAAATTTATCAAGACGTATACTGGACGAGACTTACCCGATGAATCCACAATTAGAAAATATTACGTACAAGGGCAATATGACAAAACAATTTCTACAATAAAGTCAAAACTATCCGATAAATATATTTGGGTTTCTGCAGATGAAACTACGGATATGAAGGGTAGATGTGTGGTCAACGTCGTTGTCGGATTGTTGGACCCGCAAGACTTATATAAACCCTATTTAATATCTACTCAGTTTCGCTGTACCGTCAAAGCTGAAGAGATATTGCCACGAAAAGTTCTCGTTATTTAGCTAGTCAAGCGAGTAGCCCAAATATAATTAAGTAGGTCATATTTAACGTGACAATATGTACAATAGTAAATGACGCCATAAAAACGTAGGCATCACAGACGCTACCAAAGTATTACTGTTTGTTTCTGACGCTGCTGCGATTATGTTAACAGTTGGAAAATTACTTAAACAACATTTTACAAATATTCTTCATTTGACATGTTTTGCACACGCTATTCATAGAATTTGTGAGTTTATTCGGGAAGAATTTCCAGACGTGAATACGCTAATAAGCACATGCAAAAAAATTTATTGAAAGCTCCTTCCAGATTGTCTCTGTGCCCTAATCTACCTTTGCCACCACAACCAGTTATTACGAGATGGGGTACATGGTTAGAAGCGGCAATTTTTTATGCAAGAAACTTTGATATCATCAAACCCTTCGTCTTAAATTTGCCTCATGAAGCAGTTAGTATTAAAGACTGCAAAAAAATACTATCATTACAAGATTTGCATGAACAATTAAAATTTATTGATACAAATTTTGCGCAAGTATTGCCGACCATAAAGTTTCTAACAACAAAATGTGGAACTTGCAAGCAGTTTTCAAAGGATTGAATCCCTGTACGAAAGGTTACGAAGCATTGAAGCACCAATCAATAAAAAATTACAACAAAAAATTGATGCGGTAGTACATAGAAATCCGGATTTTAATATTTTAAAATAAATATCCACGAATTCATTTACGGATGAAGGAATTTCTCAAAAATATTCCAATTTAGTGTTGGTTTATTATTTTGCGCCTGTGACTAGCTGCGATGTAGAAAGATCATTTTCAAGGTTTAAAGACATTTTAACATCTATGTAAGCGAAATAATTTTACTGAAGATAATTTAGAAAAATATGCAGTAATACAATCGTTCAATGCATATCCAAGAAATGAGTAAAATATTTCAGTGGGCACGTGTTGCATATAGTTACGACAAATATTTAATATTAAATTCACTCGGTTTACTACCGACCGCCAGGCGCTTCGCGGCTATGGATATCAATCCAATCGACCGCATAAGTAGTGATTGACTCATGCGTGCCCGCTACGCACACTCATAGCTGGGCGACTGCTAGCACTGCGAGACATACATTTTTGTCCGGCCACTGATCATAATACCTGGCACTTACCCTTAACAATTAACGTTACAACAGATGGAAATAGCTCAAATAAATAATCAAAATTAACGTTGACTTTAGCTGCAAGCAGAATTGTCCAGCAGTGGGAAACTATGACTACGTAATGTATTATACAACACACATGCAGGTAACATGTCACAAGGATTGTAAGCTAATCAAAGCTTATGTTTGGGAGGGACCAGGCGAAGCACATGGACCAAAGAACTCTCTTTACACTTCATCTGGTGATAAAATCGACGATGAGGGTATGATGACCATTGCCGTGTCAGCAAACGGTAAATACTAGCTGCTGATCATCCCCAAACTAAACCTAAATCATTTCTTTGATGTAGATAAAGATGACACGATGCTTATAAACGCAAAGTGGAATGTAAATATGCAGACAACTGCAGAAGGGACATCCTGTACCATAGAACCAACCGAAGGGACGGCATTGACCACTCTCTTCGTGGTCACATGTGATCCGTCGCCTTTCTCGCCGATGCTATACAAATTAGTGCAATCTGGACAGTCTAATGAGGGTAAATGGTCATTATAAATGATTGTAGTCGAAGTAGGTCATGCCCATGTTACTACATTTCTGCCGATTTACACAAACAAGTATCAAACTTACATTAGGTTATGCAACCAATTTAACAGTTGCGTATAGAACAGTAGTATCATAGTAGTATTCAGTTCGTATGAAGCTGCAAACACATCTCATATAGCACAATATATTTACTAATTGATTCTCTTCTTCAATAAAGGTGTTCCAATAGCAGTATCGAACAATCCCAATTTAGAGGCTAAATTATCGGCGGACGATGGTAAGGTTTTTGTCGACTTCATTACAGACACGGTATTTTCATCGCCAGTGGACGTCGATGTAAAAGTAGGTTTCGTGCTTGCAATCTTCTGCAGGATGTCCCAAAACTCAACGTCACGAGATGGTTTAGAATCTTAGAATACGAAATTTTGTAACTGTGGTACTCGAAAAACTGATCTAAGGTGACTACTTGGGCAATCAGCCCCCATACGGCATGACCATGAGTTTTGGGATACCCTGTATGTTACTACAGACGATAGGCAAAATTGGTGGCGGAAAAAATATAGGTAGAAAGTTGGTAGATTAGTACATTTTGACATCCTAAATAGAATTCAAAAGAAGTCTAAAAAAGATCAGACAAATCAGAGACTCCGCATCACTGTGGTTCACAGACGGATCAAAGACGAATGGGGGTGGTGGGGGCGGCATGAGTGGACCAAACTTCTCCCTATCCAAAGCCATGATATTCTCCAACCACCTTCTAGGCGGAACTTCACGCAATGGACTTATGTGCCCAGGAATGTTCCCATAGGAACTTACAAAGGCCAAACATCCCTGGAAAAAGTAGCAAAAGAGAACACGAGAACTGTTGTGGGTTCCAGGACATTCAGGGATCGAAGGCAACAAACAAGCCGACATCCTAGCCAGAGAAGGCTCTAAGACTCCCTTCTACGAACCTGAACAAAGTTGCGGTATCACATAGCGCCACATCAGGAAGATGGTACAAAACTGGGAAGATAAAGTTAAACGAGCTTACTGGGAAACATCACCTGGCATGAGACAAGCTAAGGCTACCATAACCTTCTCCGCCTCCAAGGCCAGACAGTACCTCCAGTTACAAAAACAGACCTTCGAATGATTACAGGTCTCCTTACAGGACATTGTCCACTGAAATATCATCTCACAAAGATTGGATGGGCAAACCATGCAGACTGTAGATTCTGCCTATTGTACGAATGTGATGCTCTAATGCGCCCAAGACAAAACCACTTGGGACCCGCCATCATTGAACCAGCAGAGCTGACACAACTTACTCCTCGAACAATTGGTGACTTTGTGAAAAGACTCAACATCGATGGACTCTAATGTATGAGGGATAAAGATCTCTTAGGTGGAAGTATATGGAAAGGCACAGATGCCATATGATGCCCAACTCTACCGTACCATACCCAGGGCCGTCCTAAGATATTCGACGCCCGTGGGCAACTAAAATTAATGCGCCCCTCTTCATAAGAAAATACACGAGATAGCTAACGGATGCGGGGTGACCGACAAAGTTATTCGAAAGTGTCAGAACTAGAAAAAGCCAATTCATGATCATTATACTAAAAAAACATAATATTTATACAAAATTCGAAGAAAAAGACGAAATGCAAAAACCAACGTTTATGGTAAACAAAAACAAAAGTAACTTATATATTTGTTCTCCGTGCTTTTTCTTTTACAAATTGATATCACACGTATTTAAGTTATTAAATAGGTCACTCTGTATAAATAAACTACTCAAATAATTTAATTTGCTCTGCCCTAAAGAATTTGTAGCAGCATTACTAAAAATGCGCAGTGCGTAGTGCTGTGGCCACGTTAGGAAATGTAGACGCAATTTTTGCGCCAATTATTTATTATCCTTGAAAAATAACCAAAAGCTTTATGTTGAAACATTTGATTAGATTTGCCATCAAATATAAAATAATCTTAGAAAAACATTAATCAGCACTTGCTGTACTGCGGGAATTCCTACAAATTCCCTTTATACGGAATAAATTGGGAATAAATTGGCTTTTAAACCATTCTTCCATATAATAAATTGACAGCCTAGTTTCTACGAAATTAGTCCAAATACTCAAATTTTGCCAACATAGCTTTTGTGTTACATAATTCGATAAGCAAATTTCACATCGATTAAAGGATGCAATAAGTATCATTATAATTTATAGTATATATAGTACGTCTTTACATCCCTAATAAGTAAAGCAGCTGGTCTCCGTCTGGTTCTATACAAATCTGAACCGCTTTTTCTCTACTGTAAATGTTATTGTTTTGGATTTAAGCCATTTAAATATTAGGACGACACTGTTCAAAATTGTAGTGGAAGTTGTTATTTTCATATTTATGGTATGTAGACATTCAGCGCGTAACGTATGAAAATATGAGGAAATCTAAATGAGGGCCAGTTATTGTACAAAATTCTCGAACACGTTGATTTTTAACTCTTGGGAACATGGATATTCCGGATAGAATATGAAAATGCGTTTTAGATAAAATTAGTTGCACTGTGTACAAACACGGACTCTCCCGTAAGATTGTTGAAAGGTGAGATAAAAATGTCAAAAACCTGAACCCAATGTTCTAGAAACCTCAAAAGGGTCTCATAATACACCTTAAACTTTGTACGTTTACCTGAAATCCTGAAAGTTTGTTCACAATATATTTCAATCATTTACAACAATTCTAAGTAGGGTGCTGATGGTTCAATTCCTATTGCAAACATATCTACCTAAAACTGCTATTCGCTTTTCATTCACAAACAAAATCCTTAATTTTTAAACTTTTTCTCGTACATTTTCTGATGTAAGGTCATACAATTTGTTATGCTACCATGAAGACAATTAACAGATCTATCATAATCAACAAGAAAAGTATGGAGTTTCCCATTTGTCGATGACGTCATAAGTACAAAACGGGAAATTGAATTTGCTACAAATACGTGTTCAAGAATTTTTGTAGTCAACAAACAGTTTCCGAGATTTGGTCATGCTTCCTACTTTGTGCGCTCACTGAATATTTCTTAAAAAATAACAAAGAAATAAATAAATAAGAACAGTTCATAATTGAGTAATAACTTTAATTAACTGTAATTCACATTTCTAAAAAAATAACACTTCATAACAAGCCCATATGAAATAAAAGTAAAAGATGCAGTTATGATTATTAACAATGAACAACAATGAAACCATGATCAAGTAGATCAGTATCTCATATATTTTTTCATGATCTCAGACATGTTTACTAGATGTCTCATATATTTTGATAAGTAAAATATGGCAAACCTAGGCTGGCACATCATAGAACATTTGCGCTAACCGAACCAAACCAGAATGCTTTTCATTGATACTCCATATATAAGTAACTTGAGAAATTCTAAGAGCAGAGATACAATTTTCTATTTCATTTAGAAGAGGTTATTTGGTTGATTTTGTCATGAAAAGATTTATAATAAAATCAACTAATATCAAAATAACTAATAATAACATAAAATATAACACCAACCAAAATTGCCGCCCCCAAAAGGTTGGCGCCCAAGGGCTATAGCCCATTTAGCCCTGTGGTTAGGGTGGCCCCGACCATACCATACCAAGTCTAAAGCAGGACATCAACAGTTCCACTCGAAACTCCAGTAGATGGAAGAACCAATGATTCTGCTACGGACTACTCTTTACGAAAAACTTCGAAAAACTTAAAACCATTTGGAAAGCGCGTTGGACATTAGAGCCAAAGGCTATATAACCCATATTTCATCAAATGCAGATATGACCGAAATGAAAACCAACCTCAGTGCGAAAAAAGCACCTGGTTTTGATCTGAAATCAAGACACCTGCTGAAGCACCTACCGAGGAAAGCTGTAATAAAGCTAAATTTGTACACAGTCCACTTTAGTGGTCCCAGTACATTTCCGTCAAGGTGGATTTTTCCCCACCTTAGCAACTTTTTAACCCTTTATTTTCTGGCCTATGTTGATAATAAAAAATAGTTGTAAAGAAGTTTTTTCTTAATTCTCCTAGGTGGCGCCATTACTTTCTGGTATAAGCTCGAAGGACCAAATTGCCATTCTAGACAATATTCTCAACGACGGAGGTATTTATTGCAGATCGCCAAGGGTTTTAGCAAAGGAAGGGAGGGTTTGGGAAGCTATTCAAGTTATAAGTGTGTTATTAACGGAACTCAGACTTGCTGAACAAACTGATGATATGAAGCGCTATACGCGGGAGTACATTCCAACACTTTTGGATATTTTGAGTAAGGTAAGTTGTCTTCTATAGGGTGTCTCAACAAGAGCGCAAAAGTTGACAAACCTTTAAACTCCAGTGAATGTGACTATGCTTGTGCACAAAGTACCAGTCTCCCACTATACCTTTTCAAGTCCAAATTGGAACTAATTAAAATCAAATTGGCACTAATCAAAATCAAGTTGACAAATAACAAATGCAAGTTGACCTTAAATAATTTAATTGTCAATTTAAATTAACATCTTAAAAGAACCCTCCCACGTTCTCATAATGCCTTATATAAAAAAAGTATATAGTATAAATAACATTATTTACTTTACAATTTGAACTTTAAAAGGTATAGACCATAAAGAAACCCATGTTTACATGAGACAGCCTCTATTATATAATTCCAATGTCTCAATGACCATAATATCATTATTATTTCAGTTTCCTTTTGATAGTGAACCAGATGGTTTGGTGGAAATCATAAGCAAAGTAACGCAAGATGCTTTCGAGAAAGACCCTGTTAGTAATCTAAAACTATCTCAGTATTGCAAAACAATAGCAGAGCATCGAAAAAAAGAACTGCCGAAACTACAACGTCCATTGCTACATGAGATTATCGTCAACAGGCAAAATAGGTAATTATGAATACTTCCCATAATTAAATGACTTCAATAGGCTTCCATAACAATTTCTTCAAACAGGATCTTCCAAAAATGTGCCAGTTATCTATTGGATCGAAAAGTGGAAGCTAAGAAGAAACCTAAAAAGAATACAACAAAAGTCATCGATCATTTAACAATCCCAGAAGATTATCCCAACTATAAAGACATCAGTAGTTCTGAAGAAAAAAACGAACTTATAGATATTACCCAAAATGCTATAGCCACTATGGGCATTAGTAACACACTACGCCTCTATGTGAGAGTGTCAGGCTCCAAACCAATCATAACTGACACAGCCATCCTACAAAATGACATCGCCAAGAATATACAAAGGAACATAACATTGGCTGAATGTCATATTGTTTTGCCGAAGTATCTCGGTGTGAAAGACTATGAACCAATAAGTCTGATCGTTTGTATCATTTTCATTTATGAAAAAAAGGGTTACAAGATGTACTTTTTAGGTCTTCCTCGTGAACAAGTCCGCTCTTGCTTGGGATGATAAAAGTAAACAGATCTCAACCCCCATGGCAAACCTTAGGTTGTTGAATCGCAACAAGCAACCAATTCAACTACCGGAACCTGTTGATATCAATGTCGAGACAAGAACAAATATTAAATTTGTACCAGGAAACGCTACTCTGCCAAAAGGAGTGTCTGTTTTCAATTCCTCGAATCTGCCCGTTTATCGTATTGACGTGGTGAAAGGTAGTAATTTGATTGTCGAATTTAGGAAGATTTCTTCAGCACTTGGGATAAAGGTAAAGAGTCCGATTCTGTACCACAGTTGTTATTTTGGTGGCTAGGAAAGGGAATGGTCAAACCTTAAGTTTTAACAAGTTAAGCTTTTCTGAAAAGAATTATTGCACAATAGAGAAGGAGTTGCTGGCTATGGTTTTTGCAGTAAAACATTTTTGACCTGGACTATATGGAAATTTTCTACTGTAATATCAAAAATTTTCTCGGTCAAGGGTTGCCATGGAATGTATAACGGTTGTCTTAGCTTAAATCATCCTCTTGAAATAATTTTGCTACATAATTCAAGCTAACTGACATCATCAATACGTTCATCAACTGCGTAGGATTAGAAAACTTCAGCACAATGACACCCTTGGGCAGTGTTGCCAACCCTTTGATTTCAGAATACTCAGTACGCCTGTCAAAAACTCCCTATTTACCATCATTTTCCTCACCATTTTAATTTTTCTTTTGTAACACCAAAAAGTCCAAAAATGCCTATAGTTATATCACTATTAACATATGTAAAGTGTAACATGTAATGTAAATAGGGTTACCAGATATAAATTTTCCAGCTTTTCCCTAAAATGACCTCTTTTTGATTAAATTGATAAGAAGGTTCTTATTTTTGAACTTTTATATTTTTATGCAAGATACGGTCATACTTTATTACTGTGACATTTAAAAAAAATCAATATATTTAACAAGTGCCCCAATGGGACCCTCAAGATCAATAATAAGTTTAGATTAATAATATTAAAAAAAAATAACATTTATATACGATATACCAGTTATTAACTTAATGAAAAAACAAATAAGAACTCTTTCTAGTATATTTTTTCCGTAGAATCTCAATCTGAAGGCCGAAATTCGGAATTGGCACAAGTTGTTAGGTAAATCAGTGATATAAACTAGACACAATTCAAAATCTCTGACTTCAAATTCAGAATCTACGAAACCACACCAGAAAGTTTTCACTCGCTCGATTTTGTTCATTGTTAGCCAGGATATAGTCACTTCCTTAGATTATTGTATTTTTAACAAATTAAGCTATTGGAAATATGTGAAAGCGCTGATATTTATACTCAAAAGTTAATGAATTATGTTTTTTTAAGTATTACTACGTTAATAACTGAGATATGCAAATTTATTGTAGTAAAACAAACGTTCTCTTTTATTTTTTTATATTAAATTCAACTTATTTTTAATGTTGGACTGCTTGGGGCACGGGTTGGTTGATGGAGGTCCAATTTCACGAGAATTAAGAATGGATATAAATGAACAAATTGAGAGGGTCCTTAAAAAAATCTTCAAAAATAAGCACAGCTTATAGTCAATATGCAAAACATTATTACTAAATGAAAACGTGATTTATAATGCCGCGACATTGATAAGAAACAGCAATACTCACAAATTAACAAAAATCTAATTTGTTCTCAAATTCCATTTTTGTTAGTAAAATTACTCACTAAATGAGTAATTACTCACCACTTGGCAACACTGCTTGACCTAGGTAATTTTTGATATCACGGTACTTACTTTTAGCTACTTTTTAACGCAAATGTAGTACTCCATGCTAACAAACTGATATTTGACTGTGTTGTCACCAGGTTGTCATCAAGGAGCAAAAGCGTCCAGTGTTGAGCGATTTTGCTAATGTCGGTATTATAAAATCTTCTGGAGTTATTCGTGTTAATAAGATCAACGCTGATATGTGGGTTTATATGGGAATTCTACCTGCGACAACACCCATTACCGTAAAGAAGCTAGCGAAAAGGGCTACAGGCGTAACTTACATGACCAGCAATGACACAGAAGTAAGATACTACTGTGACTTATTTGTTATTTGATTGGTATTACTGGTATTGCCAACAAAATCCAAAACCAGCTGGACTTTTGTATACACTTCTTGTTGGGTTGGGTCTGGTGTGGATGCAGCCACCATTTCCAGGCCCCATCATGCACCTATATCTCACCCACGTATATCAACATTTCCATGGCCATAAAATAACAAGTTTTTGGCCAGCAGCGTTTCCAGAACTAGAAACGTGTTTGGAAGTCCACATGTGCGATGTCTAGAATCGATATCAAATGTTTATATCAAACCCCAGAGGTGCATCCAAGAGTCCTGCTGGGTTTGAATGTTTCTCAAGCGAATAGCTTTATTTTCCTAGTGTTACTCGTTCAATATATTAATAATTATCATGAAACAATAACATTAAACATTTCGACAGTCTAGCTCTGGGGTAAAGTTTGAGTATCGTCTGATTTCTCAAAGATGTTCTGAATGGCAAAATGGGGCATGGACTACAGATAATTGTGAGGTGAATAAGTTTCAACCATCAAATTTATCTTAAAATAGTATTGGTCATTGTTATACTGATTTATTTACCTTTGCAGCTTGGCAAGACCACCTCAAGTGCCAAGATAACGTGCAGGTGTCTGTCATTAGCAAATATGGCAGGATTTTCGTACGCACCAAACCATAAAAAAGACACTGTAATCAATATACCGATTGTTTTAACATTCCGATGGAATTATATCATTTACATAATGACGGCAACTGTTTTTGGGTGTTTCCTGGTGGCTCTGTGCTTTGTCATTCTTAGGAGAATACCCGATGTAAGTTAACTATGAGTATTTCTTGTTCAACCAACAAAAATACTTACTATTTTTTTGGTTGCAGCAACAAATATATTACCTGAGCGATAATATAAGGACGCATGAATATGGATACTTGATTATGGTCAAAACTGACGATAACAAAGGTTCTGGCACGACATCCAATGTGACCATCAAGATATTTGGTGAACTAGCCAAGAGTAGGGTAAAAACACATTTTTATTTCAGTATCACGTCTTAAGCACATGTAATGGTACACTGCTCAAAAAATGAGCACGAACCACTTCCTCACACCTACGTGGCATGCTTCGCAGTAGTCTGCGAAGAGATTCTTGTGGTATGCTTACCCATTCCTCAATCAGGGCTTGTGTCAGTTCCTGTATGGTTAGTGGTGGATTAGGGCGAACTTGCGAACTTAAGGACTTAACTTAAGAACTTAAGGACTTAACGCCGGCCATTCCATGACCTGAATTCCACGTTCTTGTACAAAGTTTCTGGTGATGCCGGCGGTATGTTGCTTTGCATTGTCCTGCATTAATATGAAATTTTGACCGACGCCATATACAACAGGCACCACATGGTCCTCCAAGATGTTTTCGATGTAATTCATGGCATTTAGTCTACCAACCATAACAAGATCAGTTCTGTTGTCTATACTGATTCCAGCCCAAACCATCACAGATCCACGACCAAATCTATCCACTTCCTGTATAGTAGCGGCTGCGTAGCGTTCACCAGGACGTCGATATATACGTACTCGACCATCGCAACGAGTTAAACGAAATCTGGACTCGTCTGTACAGGCGTCCAGTGACGAAGCAAACCAGAGCAAACCTCATTCGCACTGTTTTGTGATGCTGCGTAAGGCGTGGTGCGCGGACAGGTCTTCTTGGTTCTAATTCGCTTCTTTTGATCTGTTTCTAACAGTTTGGTCAGAAATTTCTATTCCATGTGCTCATCTTAGGTCGTTTAGGAGGTCTCGTGCTGTGGCAGTACGCTGACGTAGAGAGGAAAGGACAAGAAATAGGTGTTGATTTTGTGTAGTTTTTCGATTTCGACCTTGTCCAGCTCTTCTAACATATTGGCCAGTCTCCCGAAATCGATTCCATAAACGCTGAATTACAGAAGTGGAAACTCGAAAACTCGACTAAGTTGAAGAATCAACGAAAATTGACAATTGAATTCATTTGTCATCTACTGGCTTTCATACGTGAATACTATTATTTAGAAATATTATTTAAAAAGTTACAGGTTTCGAAAAAGTGTTCCCCTAATCTTTTTAGCAGTGTATAAGAAACTGAGTATTTCAGTGGTAGGCTTGATCAAAATTTATTTTATTTTAGCCTCATGTTCTCAACTATCCAGATCCTGATATGAACTTCCTGCAAATGGGCAACCAGGATTACTTTGTTATGGCTACACATCGCCATTTGGGTAACCTAAAAGGCATTGAGTTATGGATTGATTCTTTGTACATGCGACCGCAGTGGTGAGCCTAAATTTCATTCAAATCAACTGATAAGTCTATGTTCAGCTAATTTTAAAGGTTAACCTTGAAGGATCATACCCGCCAAGGACAGAGAAGCTATTTTGGTCAAATAACGCATTGTCTCTTTCAAAGTTATCGATCAAAGTTATTTCGACCTCCAACCACCAGTTGCAGCATAACAGCGGTAGCCTGTTGACGATTTTTTTGCACTGAACAGGGCCGAACTTTTTCTCGATTTTCCCAGGAATGCCTTAAGTACCATACGTTATTTCACAAAACTTGTTTATTATGTCCTTGGACATATGCTCCTTCAAGGTCAAAGAAGACGAACTTCAATCACAACCAAAATCAGTTAAATTATAAAATATTACGCTTCCTAATAGTTTCTCTGTTCTCATGTTGGTAGGACGTGCGAATATATCCTGATATGCGATTTGCAAACTAAAAATTGGTGGAAATTCGTCGTGGAAATTCGTTTATCGCCGCTCGTCGACAGGTATCACTATGTGTCCATAAAAGCAAATAAGAAGGAAGATAAGAAGAAATTAAATGTGGCCATACACGATATTGCGCATTGTTTTCGCATACGCTTTGGCCCTGACCACACCTGGAACATTTATTTACGGTTGGTATCCGAAAAAAACGGCAAACGTCGTAAAAATTGCAACTCAGATTGATTTTTGTAGATGTCGTAGGCAAATGCTAATTTTAGGCAAAAGGCTTTTGCCTAGGCAAATGGCTTTTACCTAGGCAAAAGTTATTTGCCTGGGCAAATAGCTTTAACCATATAAATGAAGACCCTATATCTATTTGCCTTGGCAAATAGCTTTTGCCTAGGCAAAAGCCTTTTGCCAGAAATAACCATCTGCCTACGACATATACAAAAATCCAGCTGGGTTGGTATTTTTTCAAACTGAAATTCTTATTTGACTGGGCTATTAAAGTAAACTAAAGTATACTTATTCTGATTGCAGGAATGATGATGTTGATTTATTTTATTGTGAACGGATCAGTATAATACTATCGCATATACTTACAACATACACGTTGTCGTTGGCGATATGCGCAGCTCCGGAGTTTAAGAATTCTGATATTATCGATAGGGGTTTCGTTACATCTTATATGTTTGTCTTGGAGGCTGTCCTCCTGGTGTCATTTCTATCGTCCTTAATGAATTATGCCTTTGTTATATTGTTTAGGTAATTACTCGTAATAATTTGTCTATTATGAATTTTTCAGAAAAATTTATTCCTTTGAGCGCTTAATGTTTTGTGGGAATAATAGAGGAATATGGTCAGTCAATATTCCGCAACGTATTCCGTTGATTTTAGAAGAATACTTGTCTCGACTTTAAAAACTTTTAACACTGTAGATACTTACATTCTAATATTTGCAGTTTATGTTTAATACAATCCAGACACTATTATGAATAAAATTCTTTCTGAGAAATTGATAATAAAAATGTTTCTGATGTCTCCATCTTTTTGTCGGACATGGTAAGTGTATCGGCATGACTGATTGCTTTGGTTGCAGGTTTACAACAAGACGACATCGGCAACCATATGCAATCAAGAAGAAACCAATAGAGCACAGAATAAAACATGCCATATGGTAAAGAATTGTTTGACCCTTGACAATAAGCGCAGACGTTTTCTTGTTTTAGGGTTTTGCTAATAATACTACTGGTAGTCAATTTCTTGTATCTAACATACTTTAGCATTTCAATATCAGATCGTACTAGTTGTGTATGGTTAGCCGTGACAACATTGTCACTTCTTCTTTCCATATTCCTGTGGGAGAATTTGTTCATAGGAATAACGCATGTAGTCCAAATAGTACAATCGCCATAATAATTATTAATCTCCTTAATCATCATTCACTTCGTTGTAGTACAAAAGTCCTAAGATGGTGTACAATTATGAAGGAATAATTCGCGAAAGCAATAGGCAAAGAGCAAATTTACGCAAAATTCTTCCGAGGCCATTCACTTTACGACCGTATTTATCGCATTTGTACCAACCTATGACACATGAACGACACATGGTACCCGAATAAAGTTATATTATACTTGTGGATTTGTATAAAACGTTTATTTTAGCGAAAAAGAGCAGAACTGAAGCTTCGGTTAGAACTGGGCCAAACATTTAAAGAAATGATAGCGTTCCTCTTGTATTTCTGTCTTCTGTACATCTTAGCTGGTGTCAACATAGACAGTATGAGGATATTCTTCCATGGCCACATCATGGATATGTTCCTAGGACTACAAAGTCTTGACCAACCTGAATTTGAAGAAGTATCAACGTTAGATGGGTAAGACGTTTTCCAAATGTTTTTTCTTTGTTTACTGAACTCCTAAATTAATGTTGATTCTTCCAGGTTCTTTGCTTATCTAAATGAAACGGTTGCTCCTGCGATACACGGCCATAAGTGGTACGGCGATTACGTTGTGGTTGATCCCGGCTTGCTGGCGGACTTCCAGACTAAAGTCGTCGGAGTTGCGAGAATTCGCCAGAAAATGGTCAAATATGTCCCATGCCCCATGAGAGAATTTTCAAAGACGCATTTTAATGTAACCAGATGTACGCCAGAATATTCTCAACACTACGAGTATACCAAGAACCTGTCTCAGTACAAGTCGATTTGGACGTACACGCACGATAAGGGAATTAATGTGAAGTTGGGTTCGTAACACTTATCCCGTTGGCTGGCGTTTAGTTCATAACGCGATTTTAGGGGAAATGGATACGTATCATGGCGGTGGCTACACAACACATCTTGGAAG